>JAANYP010004992.1:0-78339 GCA_020465985.1 Centrapalus pauciflorus | reverse complement strand
ACAAACATTGAGTCTAAATGAGGTATGCGAACTTTCTGGGGATGTATGGCAACATCAAATACATCTGAAAATGGAAAGAATAGAATGTAAAACTGAGAGTCGAAAACATGCAACTCTGTTGTACGTAAGTACAGACCTGTTGTCTCTGTTTAGATTCGGGTTAGCAGACATGTCGCTTTGTTGTACGTCAGTACAGACCTGTCACCGCTATCTGCTAACTTTAAAGATAAACCTTAAGTCGAACTAAGACACTTTGTTGTATGAGAATACAGACCTGTGTCCGATGTTTGTCTTTTAAAGAAAGTTTGCAAATACCAACAAGTTAGAATTTTGTCTGTGTGCCTTGATCATAAAAGTATGTCTATGTCTGAGTCACGTAAGATAATTTCCTGATAAATAAAAAGGCCAAGGGATATTCCGAAATGTAGAATGTTTAACAGGGTAAAATACCAACAATCGGCTAAAAGGGTATGTCACGACAAACAATAAAAGGAATTCAAAAAATTCCTAAGTGTGAAAGTTTAAGTACTGAAAGTTAGTATCGGACATCGCTATCTGATTGAACCTTTCTTAGACTATACTCATCAAAAATATGTTGTTAAGTATTTAGCTTAGATTGTAAATTTTTTCTTAAGTCTAGATTAAATTTTTGGTCAAAATTTTAGTTTACTTTATTTTATTTTATTTTTACCTTAGTTTATTTTATTTTAGTTTAGTTTCTTTTTACTTAGGTAAAAGGTCAAAAGTTACTGAGGGTGCATTCAAAGTTGGATAAAATAAACATTGCGTGAAATATTTGTGCTTAGGGTAAAAGAATTGGCATAGTTTATCTTGTTACACAATACCGTAGAAAAAGGTTGAAAAAGGTTGAAGTTATTTCAAAATTTTCGAAATTTTTCTAAGTGTTGGAGGTTTCGAATCTAAGACAGACTCGAATAAGGAGTACTTCGAATCTGTCAGTAGATTCGAATCTATGCTTAGACTCGAAGGTTGGTAGTATAAATAGGTTAACAGTGAAGTCATTTAATTCTTACTGTTTTCGATTCTACTTCCTCGAATCTATTCAGGCGATTTCGAATCTATTTTCTCGAGTCTACCGTATCTCTGCTAAACGACATTTTGTCGAGTTTCAAGCTAGTGTGTTCGATTCTATTACTGTATCTAGGTATAATCAACTTGATTGTACAAGTTTCAAGTAGTTTTATACACAATTTCAGGACAAATCGTCGATTTTTGAAGTTTTATGAGTAAAAATAGGGTTTTTGCTAAATTACCAAGTTTGGACTAATAAAAGATCAAATTAAAAGCATAAATCAATGATTAGGACCTAGTTGAACTAATGTATGTGATTTACCAAGTTCAAAATGGTTAAAATCTTGGGTTTTTGTTGAAACATTGGCCGACGGGAGTTCGAGTCTGTTCATGGAATTTCGAATCTGTTCATGGGTTTTTCGAATCTATCATTAGATTCGAGATGACCATGATATTCGAATCTGTCCATTAGACTCGAATAGTGACTCTTCGAATCTGTCCATTAGATTCGAATATGGACACTTCGAATCTGTTACTTTCAAATCTGTACTTTATTTAATTTATTTAATTTAAATTTTATTAAACTTGTGGAAATTTAATTGTGTTAGATTTTGTATTTAATAAAGTACAAAATAAAACAAATTTGAATTTAAACAAGTTTATTGATTTTTAATGAGTCTAACAGCTTTATTTATTGTGCAGATATGGCTATTCGAGCGTTTGTTCCTAAGCACAATATGGTGCTTCATCCGGATCATGACCTCCCTGAGGCGCAGGGATACAGGCAGATGCTTGAATTTCTTGTGGAATCTAGGATACGATTTGCACTATCTCATAATGTTCAGCTCATATTACCGTATATTCGTCAATTCTATGACCATCTGCAGGTAGACTGCTCAGTCACACCGACAGTATTACGCACTCGAATTGCGGGACAGCCGTTGGTTTTCTCGGCAGATATGTTACGACAAGTGCTGCAGCTGGGCACACAAGAAGAAGAAGCTGGTCCGATAGAGTTTCCTCTAAGTATAAGGCAAGCGGCCTTCCAGAGAATGGGATACAGTCTTGATGTGACCAAGGTGTCATACATGAAAAGTGGTTTAATTGGGCAATGGAGGTTTTTAGCCCATGTTTTTATGGTTTGCTTCGCTCCGAAGAAAGCTGGATTCGATTATATAGTTGCGAAAATTCAATCTGGGATAGTCGCTATGGTTTACAATCGACCATATAGCTTTTCGGAGATGTTCTTTTCTGAGTTTGTGCACCAAATAACCGCTCCTGAAAATCAGCAGTATCTGCTATATCCGAGGTTTATAATGATGTTGATCAGGCACTTCTTGCCAAATCTGCCGCCATCAAATGACGTTCAGAACGTAGCTATTATGGATAAAAGGATATTCGCTGATTGTTCCTCACATCGAGGAAGATTGGCTATTCCGGTCGAGCGACCGTTGTTTGGAGCTGTTTTAGACAGGAACTTTGTGGCACCAGATAATGCCAACTGGGCAGGTGAAGTAGAAGTTCAGCCTCGACAGCAACAACAACAACCGCAACAACAACAGCAACGTCCACAACAACAACAGCCTCGTGCGCGTCCACGTGATCCAAGACGCCGACAAAGACCAGCCGCGAGTCAAATCCAGGCATCCAGGCCTACTACAAACGAACAACCACAAGCACAAGAAGCAGGGACTTCAAGTGCCGTTCACGAAACAGTCCCCGAATCTGAGCAGATTGCTCAGACTTTGGAGGAAATATGGTCTTCTGGTCCTAATGCCAATGAAGATGTGGCAGCAGCACTAGTAGGTGAGCTGCTTAGTCCGCCTGGAGATGAAGATGACATATTTCGTGATGTTGAGGACTATGAGCCAGAGCAGGATGATAACGTTTTGTCATCTTCAGCAACTGAGTCAGAAGAGATGGAGGAGATAGAAGTTGAAGCTCCAGAGTCAATGTCTGCAGTGCCTGAAGTTCAAATTGGAACTTATGGTTCTCGATTGATTATAAATGAAGGTGGTTCTAGGAGACGAGTGGACAGGGAATTGGAGGAGTCCGATTTTGAAGAAGAAGAAGTTTCTCATCTAGTGACACGGCAACGGGCCAAACGTCACAGGTTCATGCAAGGATCCTCTTCAGCTTCAACAGAACAACCTGAAATTCCTCAACCTCAGGACCCTCAAAGGACCCTCAAACCACCATTCCACCATCACCACCTCATGATGAACCATACATCCCATCGCCGATCATTCCAACTCCAATTCAATCCATCCCATCAACATCATCCTCATACGCCGACAATCAAAGGTTTCAGCAGTTAAAGGCTCGAGTTGACTTCCAAAATATCCAGATCTTAGGCCTAACAAAGGCAATCGGTGAGATTCAAACTCATAATGCAAATCTTGACAAGGAGAATGCCGATCTAAAGAAGATTGTGGAAAAAGTTCAGGAAGAGAACGTGGAGCTAAAAACCTTTGTTTGTGATCAATCTGCTGAGATAAGGTCGATGCGCTCCCTAATTGAGCAGTTAATGAAAAATTTACAGGCTCAGGGGGAGACATCGTGCCGAGATCAGGAAGTACAGCGAGAAGATGATGATAATGAAGGCGATGATCCCGGTGCGAACAAAGAGATTGAGTCTGTAGATTTTTCTGCAGCTCAAGTTACACAAGTTCAGGGGGAGCCTAGTACAGAAGGAGAAGTAGGAGGAGCAGGAGGAGAAGCAGGTTCTTCAAGGACTTTAGATAGCGACATGATAGATGCGCTGAAAGATATTGAAGAAGAGCTAATGGAATTTGATTTTGAAGATGATATTGAAGAATTAGAAGAAGGTGAATTCATTCCAGATGACGTCGTTGACTGGAAATCGGATGATGAAGTGCTAGATGATGAAGACGATCATGTTAATGAAGTAATAATCAATTCACAACCAGTCACTGAACTGTATGAGAGCCAAAATCATAATGTGATTGATATTGATTACATCAAGGTAGCCTCAGTTGAAGACAAAGAACTTGAAGAGGCTGAGAAAGAGCCATCTAGAGCTGATTTGATAAATCTTTGGTTCAAGAAGGAAGAAAAGAAAGATCAGCTGAAGATGAAGAAGAAGATGAGAAATCCAAGTGCTGGAAATTTTGCTGGAGGGATTATAAGCTGGTTCTTTGACAAAGAACTGCAGCTATTTATCTTAAAAAGAAGAGATGGCCTTCAATACTTGAGGCGAACACTGAGGGCGTTCAACTCACTGCCCAAGATTGAAGTAAAGGAGCTTGCTTGGAAAGAATTAATTAATATAGGTAATGACCAGTACGCTGAGGTTGTGGCAAGAATCATAAGGAAAGAAGGAAGATCTGGGAAATTCGAGCGACTCAAGCCAAGGACCGGAAAGAGGGTCGAGGATCAGTCGAGAATAGATCCTCATACAGGTAGGCCATGGGCCAGGATGGAATACAAACCTGTGAGGTGTCTAAAGAAAGTCCCAATGAAACCAATGCCACAGAACGTTTTGAGCAACATGAAGTGGTGGTACCTAGAGATTGACACTGCTGAAGCTATCATGGAAGATCAAGACGAGCAGGTCATTTTGAAGGTATATGATCCACTGCATTTGATAAACCTATCGAAGGACGACCTGAAGAAGCTTCATGATCAGCCTATTTTCTTTACTGAACCATGGAGATCTGAAGCCAGGAAGTTCCAAAAGGTAGTTAAAGTTTGTATAGATGCTGGATTATATGCAGGTAGTAGTATATATAGCTCTAGTACTTAAATTTGATTTGATAATTAGAAGCTATCGTCAAGGGGGAGTCTGTTGGTACACCCTGTGTGACGATAGCAGTCTAATCGATCTGCATTATGGTTTAGGTAATCTTCTGAGTATTAACAAGTATTTTGATATATATGTTTAATATGTGTTTGTCTGTTATTGATTGTGTGTTTGAACTTGATGTAACGTATTACAAGAAGTTCAAACATAAAGGTCAAAGATTAACTCAAGCATAAGTTAAAACATAAGTTTCATCACTTAAGTGTTTAAGTGTATTGGCTAGATTCGAATAGGTAAAGGAAGACATTCGAATCTGTGATAGATTCGAATGTATCCTTAGATTCGAATAGGCTAGATTCGAGTCTGTCAGATGGACAGATTCGAATGGGCCTTAGGCCAGATTCGAGGTTGGCCCACAACAAACTCGAATCAGGGTCTATAATTAGGGATAGACTCGAATGATTAGAAGACTTTTTGCAGAATTCGTGAGGAATTGAGCAAGAGGCGATCTCGAGTTTATCAGCTAGGTGAGTGCCGTTTCGGAGAGAATTAGTACGTAGGATCGTTCGTGTGTCGTTCGTTCAGCGTCTAATAGTCTCCGTGTTTCCGTTGGTTGAGAGTTGTCCGTCTAACCGTCAACGAGGATTCCGCACTCGTTCACGGATCCGCGTCTAGATAGATCTTGCAGTAGTAGACCTTACACCCAGTCCATTAAACTCGACTGCTCCATTTCCCTTAAAATCCTTAAACCGACAACTTCTGGGCTTATTAGATGACCCAGTATTGTCATCTTCTTCGTCATTGCTTTTCTCTCTTTCCTTATTCTTCCTCTTATCTTCTCTTCGTTTAGCTTCGGCCTCATCTCGAGCCCGAAACTGATCTTGAATCATTCGATTCTGCTCAGCCATCATGGCTAGCATCATCTCTCTGGCTTCTTCAGGTTTCATTCCTCCTCCAGACATGTTCTGAAATAATAAACATATAACTTGTTTAGTAACATGTCATCAATTTAAAGACACCACTCATTTGTCCCGTATGATAGTCAATCTCTTATAATTACTAGATCATAACCTATCTTAGTTCAGATCATTACTTAAACCACTACATATCATCACTTAATGTTTGAGACCAAGACCTCACGGACACTTGAATCTCAAACTACTGCTCTAATACCATCTCGTGTGACACCCTTGCCACAACAACCACCATTTACAAACACCAAGGATAAATCATCAAACACAATTACAATAATGATCTGATAACCTAGTTTAAGTGCGGAAGCAATAAAACACATAATTAAAGTAGTGCAACAGTGTCAAACACCCTACGGTGCTACAAGGTACCAAATCTAAGTCTACACACCCAATTAAATTATTACAACATCCAGAATATATTACAACATTATCTCAAAACATAATTACTGATTAAGCAGTATCAAATCTTCCAAATCTTCACAAAAGACCTAACTAGAAGGCCCAGCCGCAGATTTCCCTTTTCCTGTAAAAATACAACATCTGAGAGGTAAGCGAATGCTTAGTGAATACAAAGATTACGCATTTTATAAATCTTTATGAAGCCCAAGGATAACACAGATGACCAACATCGGATACCCTCTTCGTACACAAAGTACGGACCAGAGCCGCAGCCCCTTCGAGCCCAAAGCTCGGCATTAAACATACCATCTGAGACAAACGTACGATCGGGGATGACATACTGCCTACCGGGCCTAGGAGGGATCAGCTCCAGGTCATATAGCGCAGTAACATCAGAGTAATCGATGCGACCCACCGGTCCATCACTAGATGCACAACAATCGAAAGGACATGCAACAAGTATGAATGTGCATCTAAATCTATGCAAGTTAGTAGAATTCCAAACAAATAATTGAAACAACAGGTCTCAGCAGGCAAAGCTTAACATAAAACAGATATAAACATGCGAAATCTACTGTACTCACAGTGGGTGCATAATTAAACTTTTAACCGATATTATTTCTCCTTGGGCTTTCAACCGGATCCACCAAGTACCCCACTGTGGGTTAAACAACACCACAAGGGACCTGTTAAATCAATTGCAACAATATTTCGAGTCAAAAACCGTTTAAATCCATAAGACCAAGTTTCGGAAGTTTTGCAATATTTTTCCCCCGTTTCGGGTCTATGTCCAAATTCGAACCGTAACTAAGTTTGAGCCCATCTCATGTTCACACCTTATCCTTTGAATAACTCTTGTTATTTTATGTGTTGTTTATGGGTTTCATTCAAAATATTCGAGTTTAGAGAGTGGTTTTCAATTTTTAGGCATTAAACTCGAATTTAAGGGGTTAAACTCGAATTTCCATTCACTTTAGAGCCAAATGGGGTTCGAACTCGAAGACCCATTCGAGTTTACGGTTGGATTCGAACCCCAGTTCGAATTTGATGATTAGATTCGAAATTATCATGCTAAACTCGAATATATACTCGAATTTAGTGCCAAAATCGAGTTTGTTCTTGCATTTCGACTGTGTTCTTGGTATTTTCGAGTTTGTTCATCATTATAACTTAAATACTTCATTTCAAGGCCTAAAAATCACTGATATATCATGTATGATGCCTAGATTCCATTCTATTACACATATACTATCATATTCTTGCAATATTTCAAGCAAAACTAGCTCCATTCTTGCAATAATCGATAAACTCGAATTTCAACTTTCAAAAACCGAAATAACAAACTTAAAAGGGTCGATTCTTACCTCAATTCGTATGAAATCAGGAATCCAGTTGCAGATTGTTGTTGTACTCCTCGAGATCTTTCCGATGACGTATAAATCTCGATAATCGGCCGGTCGGTTTGTGAGATAACGTAGAGAGAAGTAGAGAGAATCTAGAGAGAGAAAATGTAGAGAGAGAGAGAGTGACCATAGAAAAATGAAGGGCTTTGGCCTTTTATTCCCATTTTCACCATTTTGCACATTTCACCTCTCAACTTAACCGGTTCCATAAAGTACTAATTTATTCTTAGATTTATCATAACTAACTTTTATAATTCATAATATTCCTTAATAATAATTCCGAGTTCAAATTTTCTTAAAATAACAACAAACTTTGTAAATATCCCAAATACATAATAATTGTTCATAATCCAACTTAATTGTTAATTTTCCACTTAATTAGCCCAATTTCAATAAAATAAATCCGAGGATGTTACACTTTTTAACACCTACGGCCACTTTTAGCATAATTTTATATGACCAAAGCCTACAAGAAGACACTCATTGTCTGACCAAATGGTTGCAATCAGCCACACATACATAAAACTAAAGTGGCCATTGCATTGACAATAGTCACACAAAATACAAGTTTACCTCACTTAAAAAAGCATATGGTCACACTTCTTAACACATACGGCCACTTTTGGCATAATTTTATGTGACCAAAGCCCAGAAGAAGACACTCGTTATGTGACCAAATGGTTGCAATTAGCCACACATACATAAAAATAAAGTGGCCATTGCATTGACAATAGTCACACAAAATACAAGTTTACCTCACTTAAAACAGCATATGGTCGTATCTTAACACCTACGGCCACTTTTGGCATAATTTTGTGTTACCAAAGCCCACATGAAGACACTCGTTGTGTGACCAAATGGTTGCAATCAGCCACACAGACATAAAAATAAAGTGGTCATTGCATGGACAATAGTCACACAAAATACACTTTCACTTGATCACGGGACCTTGAGTCACACACACAATGAAAAAACAAGTGTGATCTTATGGTTATCGTCACACATTTCTGGTGTGACAAAGACAAAATCTGTACCAGTGATGTGTGTACATGGATGAGGAGAGAGCGAACCGAGCCGAAATAGTTATCAGATGGTTCAATGATTGAGACAGGTTGTCAGATAGACAGGTTAGTACTCGAGTTCTTTTCTAACCACGCGCTTCTTTTACGCGTCTTAGTTGTCTAGCTATTGTTATGTGTTGAGCATGAGACAGGGACGAGAACCTCAGGTATGATTCTATTCTTATTATATGTGTATCATGTGCATGAGATGAGATCCAATCCAAGGTGTCTGTGATTAGTTCCATGCGGGTTGTTACTCACGATGGGCGATTGGGCGGGCTGATTGTCCCTAACCAGTCATTCGAGCATATATATATATATATATATATATATATATATATATATATATATATATATATATATATATATATATATATATATATATATATATATATATATATATATATATATATATATATATATATATATATATATATATATATATGTATATATATATATATATATATATATATATATATATATATATATATATATATATATATATATATATATATATATGTATATCTATATATATGTATATATATTATATATATATATATATATATATATATATATATATATATTCGACAGAGTTTATTAGCAAGGTCTCTCCTGTGCTTCAGTGATTTGCTAACCACTGATGCGTGCAGTCTGTTAGCCGAGGAAGTATCCCCATAAGGATTGAGTTATACAAGGTTCTAGATCTCATGCTCCTTCATAATCATATCTGAGATATGTGGGTGATTGCCAGGGATTAAGATAGAGATGTGTGTTGTGCGCTATGTGCTATGTGTTTATTCTACAGAGTTTAACCCTCGCGTACTCAATAGCTTCACAGCTTACCCTTTCGAGTCTAACATGTTCAAGCAGACAAAAAACGGATCAACAGTCGCAACTGCCAAATTAGGGATCCCGGGATGCTACAGGGCTTATTGTATTAGCTATTATATGACGATAATGTTGTTATTACTTGCTGACAGTATCTTTTGGGATGTTGTAAATCAGTGACTTGTGTATGTATTCAGTATGTATATCAGATAGCCAGTAGTAGTATGATAGCTTAATCGAGATTTGTTAATTGTACTCAACTTGTAATCTACTGTTAACTATTGGTATTAAAGTTTTTAATTATCAGTAATTTGCATTGTCCCTTGACATGTGTAACATGGATTAGCCACTTATGATATTATTATGATGTGGCTTTTATTTGAAAAGATAGTGTGTTACATGATGGTATCAAAGCTTGTTGTTTGAAGCCTGAGTATCATTAGCGGATACTTGAACTTAAACCGTGTTTAGATCATCGGGAATCATTCCCGAGTGTGATATTTGTAGAATTTAAATTACCTAGCTTATTGTATAACATTGGGTGATCTATTTGTTATCTTTAGCTACTTCGGTTTGTGTTGGTTACTATGGCAGGTCAAGGTGAGTATTCAGGTGATGACAGATCAGCAGGCGATGACTATATCCGCAAGTCAGATTTATTTTTTAGCTTGGTTCTTTGGTACGCAGAGCGCCGGTCAAGGTGTAGGACAGGGCATCAAGGCTGCTATCCCATTAACTGGTATAGATTCGGGAGTAGGTGCTTCATCTTCTACAACACAGAGGGGTGGATCATATCCTTCAAGGATTTCATGCAGGAGCCCCATTAGAGTTTAGAGGCGGAGGTGAGCCGAGAGTTGTGATGGCCTGGAAGCAAAAGATTGAGGCAGCGTTTCGGATCGCACATGTAGATCCGAAGGATATGGTGGGCTACGCTACCTATCTATTGAGGGGAGCGGCTTCCCAGTGGTGGAAGTTTATTGAGTCATCCATGACACAATCTGCAACCTATGTTATGACATGGGAACAGTTCAGGGCAGTATTTGAGCTATAGTACATCCCCAGAGACGAGCGGGAAGAGATGGAGCACCGATTTCTTCATCTAACGTATGGGAGACATGATGGTACAACAGTTTGTCGACAGATTTAATGAGTACTCCCATTTTGAGACTCAGCACATTAATACAGAGCAGCAGAAGGCCGATGTGTTTATTGATGGATTACGATCTGACATTCAAGAGTTTGTGAGACTACACGACACTCCTACCTTCGCCAGAGCATTAGAGATGGCCTGCATGAGGGATCGGGAGATAGAAAAGCAGAGAGAGCAGCCTCCTTCACAGCGACAGTTCACGGGGACTTTCGAGGAGTTCTCGAGTTATTGGAGGTACCCCCGAGATACTTCCAGAGATAAACATTCTGAGCAGTGGCAATTCTTGAGTCAAAGTTTGGGTTAGAGGAGAGATAGAGATCAAGACATATGCAGGGATCAGAGGTCGAGGGGAGCCACCCAGATCCAGAAATTGGGTCGCCAGAGTCAGATACAGAGTTCAAGATACAGTGCTTCGAGTTAGAGTAGTGTCGGGCAGGGGTCCTGAGCATCGAGTACCTGGGTTGATAGCTCGTTTGGGGATAGGGAGTGACAGAGATGTCATCGTTGTGATATTGGGCCGTGTGCGTTAGATTTTCCCTGACGTTATCGATGCGGTCAGCGAGGGCATGCTACCACTACGTGTACAACCAGAGAGCCATTATGCTTCAGATGTGGGAAGTCAGGGCATATGATTCGAGATTGCCCAAAGGCGTGGCCTGTACAGGGGGCTAGTTCCGATAGGGCCAAAACGGAGCCGTCATCATCCAGTCGTCGTGATACTATTCCTACAGCTCAGGGTCAGGTGTTTCAAGCAACTGCCAAGAAGGCTCGAGATGCTATAGATTTTATTTCTGGTACGTATATATTCAACGGGCTTCGTGCACGTGTTTTATTTGATTCCGGAGCAGATTTCTCGTATGTGTTTGTGATATTCCGTGCATATTTTACTGTTCATTCTATTGCATTATATGTTCCTTTGATTATTGAGAGAGTGGATGACAGCACTATGTTAGTGAGTCGGATATACAGGGATTGCATGTTAAAATTTGACAATCACCTGTTTTCGGTTTATCTGTTACCAATTGATATTAGCAGTTTTGATGTTATAGGGGTATGAATTAGATGACTGCTAGACAGACTGATATTTTGTGTGCTAATAAGATGATTCGCATACCCATCTCTGACAGTAAGAGCGTTACTGTATACGGGGAACGATGCAGAGGCGAGATTGGGATAGTGTCTTTGGCCAGAGCTCAGAGGTATGTTTATAAGTGATGTTAGACTTTCCTAGCTTATGTTGTTGACACACAAAAGGAAAAAAGACTATATGTAAGGTCTTGCAACTACAGATCTATCTAGACGCGACACACACCAACGAGTGTGGAATCCTCGTTAGCGGCTTGACGGATATATCACACTCACGGAAACACGGAGACTACCACGGCGTTGTACGAACGACTACGAACGAACCTACACGATGATTCTCTCCGATCACACACACAGATAGCCTATAAACTCGATATCGCCTTCTGCTAATCACGCACGGAATTCTGCAAAAGTCTTCTTATCATTCGAGTTAATCCCTAATTATAGATACCCATTCGAGTTTGTCATGGAACAAACTCGAACCAGGCCCAAGGCCCATTCGAATTTGTCCTCATGACAAATTCGAATTAACCTTCCATGTTAAATTCAACTTTATGCTAAATTCGAATTTCACATGTCAACTTCTATTTGATTATATGTTTTAACTTATGTTTGAATTAATCTTTGAACTTTATGTTTGAACTTCTTGTAATACATTACACCAAGTTCAAACATACAAACAATAAATATCAAACACACAAAATCACATATATCAAACATTAGTTAATATTCAAAACCTTGAAGCATGACTTACACAAAATGCTAATACTACTAAAACTGCTATCACACAGGGTGTACCAACAGACTCCCCCTTGACGATAGCTTCTAACTATTTACATTTTGATTAAGTAATAGAACTATATAGACTGCTACCTGCATATAAGCCTGCATCTATACAAACCTTTACAACTTTCTGGAACTTCCTGCCTTCAGATCTCCAGCCTTCATGAAAGAAAATTGGCTGATCATGAAGCTTTTTCAGGTCATCCTTGGATAGGTTGACAAGGTGCAACGGATCGTATACCTTCAAAATGACCTGTTCGTCTTCATCCTCCATTACGGCTTCGGTTGTTTCATTATCGACGTACCACCACTTCATATTCTTCAAAACATCCTGTGGCATCGATTTCATAGGCACCCTTTTCAAACACTTGACGGGTTTATAAACCATTCTGGCCCAAGGCCTTCCCGTATGAGGATCTATCCTTGATTCATCCTCTATCCTTTTTCCTGATCTCGGCTTAAGTCTTTCAAACTTTCCAGAACGGCCCTCTTTTCTGATTATCTTGGCTATAACCTCAGCATATGGGTCCTCACCGATATTGATCAGTTCTTTCCATGCTAACTCCTTTACTTCTACCTTCGGCAATGTATTAAAAACTTTAAGCGTCCGCCTAAGGTATTGAAGTCCATCTCTCCTTTTCAGTATGAATAGCTGCAGTTCTCTGTCGAAGAACCAGCTTATAATTCCTCCTGAGAGACTTTCTGCCCAATGAATTCTCATCTTCTTCTTCATCTTCGGCTTTTCTTTCTTTTCTTCCTTCTTGAACCACAGATTCATTAAATCAGCCCTGGAAGGCTCTTTTTCTGCTTCTTCAAGTTCAGAGTCTTCGACCGAGGCTATCTTGATCTCATCTATATCAATCACATTGTGATTATCTCACACATATAACTCCGTGATAGGCTGTGAATTAATAATCACTTTGTTGACGTTATCGTCCTCGTCTTCTATCACATCATCGTCAGATCTCCAATCAACAATTTCCTCTGGTACGATTTCCTCTTCCTCCAACTCCTCCATTTCATCCTCAAAGTCAAAATCCATTATTTCTTCCTCAATATCTCTCAAGGCGTCTATCATATCGCTTTCATGAGTCATTGAAGAACCAGCCTCACCTCCTTCTCCTCCTTCAACACCAGCCTGACTAGGCTCCCCCTGAACTTCAGCATATAGAGCAGCAGGAAAATCTACTGGCTCATTCACTTTTGGTGCATTGGGATCATCACCTTCATCATCTCCCCTTTGCTGTTCCTCCGGATCCCTATAGCTCGTCTCCCCCTGAGCCTTTAGATTTTTCAGGCTCCCCCTGAACTTCAGCATATAGAGCAGCAGGAAAATCTACTGGCTCATTCTCTTTTGGTGCATTGGGATCATCACCTTCATCATCTCCCCTTTGTTGTTCCTCTGGATCCCTACAGCTCGTCTCCCCCTGAGCCTTTAGATTTTTCAGTAATTACTCAATTAGGGATCGCATCGATCGAATCTCAGCAGCTTGATCCGCAACAAAAGTTTTTAGCTCCAGATTCTCTTCCTCAATCTTTCCAACATCTTTCTTTAACTCAGCATTCTCATTGTCCACATTGGCGTTATGCTTCGGTATCTCCCCAATAGCTTTTGTCAACTGAAAGATTTGGACTTGTTGGAAGTCAACCTTGCTCCGAAGCTCAGAAAACCTTTGATTATCTGTGAAGGTTGATGAAGTGGATGTTATGGATTGGATGGGAGTTGGGATGATTGGTGGGGGAACGGATGTTTGAACAGGTGGAGGTGGTGGCGGAATGGATGTTGGTTCTGATGGCTGAGAGGTAGGCATTTCTGGCTTAGGAGCAGAGGCTGAGGAAGCTCCTATGTCTAGGAACCAAAGGAACTACTTCTTCTTCCTCAAAATCTGAGTCATCTGACTCCCTTGAAGCTCTTCTCCTCGTAGCTACTTCCTCAACCACCACTAATCTCGATCCATATGTGCCAATATGAATTGACGGATCTTCGGTCACTGTGTTTGGTGCCTCAACTTCTATTTCTTCTTCTTCTTCTTCTTCTTCTGATTCAGAGTCTGACTCACTCTCTTGTTCAACATGCACATACTCATCAATCTGTCTAAACACATCTTCTTCTCCTGCCGAAGGTTCCAAAATGTCTCCAACTAGCTCAGCAGTAATTGCCTCATTTGCATGCGGCCCCGATGCCCAAATCTCTTCTAAAGTTTGAAGCCTTGGATCAGATACAGGTGGGACAGTTGAAGGACCAGCTTCCTCTGGCTCCTGAACTTGACTTGTTGAGGGCCTAGCTGCCTGAGTTTGTCTCGCTGATGGTCGTTGCCTCCTTCTTTGTTGATGAGGCCTTGGCTGTTGCGGTTGCTGTTGTTGTTGCGGCTGCTGTGGAATTTCAACTTCCCCTGCCCAATTGGCACCTTCACCAACTTGGAAATCTAGATTGACCACCACACCAAAAAGTGGTGCCTCCACTGGCCTAGCTAGTCTTCCTCGATGAGCTTGACAATCTGCAAAGATTCGTTTGTCAATAACAGCAACACTTTGAATTTCGTTCAGCTGTGGCAAGTTTGGTAGGAAATCTCTTATCAACATCATTACGAATCTCGGATATAGCAGAAATCTTTCTCGGTCCGGAGCTGTTTATTTGCTGAGCAAACTCTGTAAAGAACATCTCTGAGTAGCTAAATCTTTGATTGTAAACCAGCGCTATCATCCCTGACTGAATCTTCGATACGATGTAATTGAATCCTGCTTTCTTGGAAGCAAAACATACCATAAAGACGTGAGCTAGGTATCGCCATTGCCATATCAGCCCACTCTTCATGTATGAGGACTTAGTCACATCCAAACTGTATCCCATTCTGACATATGCAGCCTGCCTGATTGCTAACGGAAAGTCAATCGGCCCATTTTCTTGCTCTGGAGAGCCTAGCTGCAATACTCGACGCAACACGTCAGCTGAAAACACGAGAGGGTGTCCAGCAATCCTCGTCCTCAATACTGTTGGAGTAACAGTACAGTCAACTTGTAAATGATCCCAAAATTGACGAACATATGGGATTACTATCTGGATATTATGCGACAAAGCATACGAGATCCTTGAACCAACCAAAAAATCCACCATTTGGCAGTATGCTTGAGCCTCTGGTATCGCATGGTCCGGAGAAATGACCATATTATGCTTTGGAACGAAAACTCTATCTGCCATGTCTGCACAATAAAGCATATAAAATATTAGAATTATTAAGATAGACATAAACTTGTTTACATTCAAATTTGTTATATTTTGAACTTGTATCAGTACAAAATCCAACACCTATGAATTTCTACAAGTTTGATTTAAATTTTAAGCACATAATTTGAATATAATGGTAAACTCGAATGACAGATTCCAAACAACCATAGTTTCAAATTTATTGGCTGCTTCGAGTTTAATGACAAACTCGAAGCCAAACTCGAAGCCATGATCAAATTCGAGACCATGATCAAACTCGAACATGTCGGTTTGAATGACAACAAAAATCCAAGATTTTAACAAATTTAGACTTAGAAAATTACATCCATTAGTCCTAATAGGTTCTAATCAAAGATATTTGTAATCAATTTGATGTTTCACCGGTTCAATGTTTGTTATTTTGAAATACAAACTTTCCACCATTAAAACTTCAAAATTCGTTAATTTTGGCTCAAATGGAGTCTAAAACCACCTAAATCTTGTACAATACAGTTGATTATACCTAGATTTGCTAGTAGTCTCAAACACAAACGGACAGAAACTCGACAAATAGTAGAAAAGTCGAATACGGCAAACTCGAAGACAAACTCGAAATCTCTCACAGTAAACTCGAAAGGCTTAAAATCGAAGGAAGGTGATAAAGACTTGTCACTGTTGACCTATTTATACCAACCACCTTCGAGTTTGTTGTCTACTTTCGAATTTATCAGCAAATTCGAAGAACCTGCCAAATTCGAATATATATTCGATTTTACCTTAAACTCGAATTTAAACTTGAAAATTTTGAAAATATTGAAAATCTTTGAAATAAATTCAACTTTTTCAACCTTTTCGTGTAACGGAATAAACTATGCATAATCATTTACTCTAACACCAGATTTTTACGCAGTGTTTATTTTATTCAACTAGGAATGCACCCTCAGTAATTTTGACCTTTTTTCTAAGTAAAAATAAAATTAAAAAATGAAGTAAAAATTAAAAATAAATTAAATTAAATTAAATTAAAGTTAAAATTGTGAACAAAAATTAAACTAAAAACTAATCTACATTATTTTAAAATTTACAACCTATACTACACACTTTAAAGAATATTTTTGACGAGTATAGCCAAAGAAAGGTTCAATCAGATAGCGGTGTCAAATACTCACTTTCAGCATTCAAAGTTTCACACTTAGGAATTTTTGGTTCCTTTGATTGTTTGTCGTGACATACACTTCTAGTCGATTGTTGGTATTATTTTCCCTTTAAACATTTTTACATTTCGAAATATCCCTTGGCCTTTTTATTTATCATGAAATTATCTTACGTGACTCATACATAGACATACTTTTATGATCAAGGCATACACACAATGATTATAACTTTTTGGTATTTGCAAACTTTCTTTAAAAGGCAAACATCGGACACAGGTCTGTATTTACATACAACAAAGCGTCTTAGTTTGTCTTAAGGTTTATTTTTAAAGCTAGCAAGACAGCGGTGACCGGTCTGTACCGATGTACAACAAAGCGACTTATCTTGCTAACTCAAATCAAAACAGAGGCAACATGTCTGTACTTACATACAACAGAGTTACTTGTTTTGACTCTTAACTCAGTATGATTTTTCTATTCTTTCCATTTCTTTAAGTTGTATCTGATGTTGCTATACATCCCCAGAAATTTTGCATACCTCATTTACAATCAAAGTCTGTATGTCTCTAACATAAAAATTAAGACCAATTGGTCGTACATCTAAGTTAGTGACACGTTTAACTTTTTCTTGAATATTTTATAAGCCTTGAGACTCCCTATATGTATTATGCCTACCAACATATCAAACTAGATAATGTATAACACTTAGAATTTTAGGTGCATTATGTGTGAAAGCTAAACACTTAGAGCTTGTATTAACTGTGCTAATTTTCGTCACTTTGAACCTATGCATCTAAGACTTAACTCTTTTTCTGATATTCTCTTTTTTTGAATTTTTTTATGGTTTTTCTCTCTTTTTTTTCTTTTGTTTTTCATAAATAAAAGTAAGAAAATAAAATAACCTACTAACTTACTAAAAAAGGAAACTATCCTAAGATACTAAACTTACTATAAAAAGAAAGAAAGACTACTGCTATAAAAAGAAATAAAACTCTACTAAGGTCAATTCACTCTGGATTACGCATTCCATTTAGTTGAATCAAATACTCAAAACGTGACTTATCAAAAGATTTGGTAAATAAATCAGCATTATTATCATCCGTTGCCACTTTTACTAGCTTGATTAAGTTCTTTTCAGCACAATCACATATAAAATGATGTCTTATGTCTATGTGCTTGGTTTTATTATGTTTAACTGGATTATGAGTTATAGCAATTGTTGACTGGTTATCTATCCTAATAGGAGTATGAGTATAAGTCAAACCGTAATCCCGCAATTGTTGTTGTATCCACAGAACCTGTGAACAGCAACTACCAGCAGCAACGTATTCGGCCTCGCACGTTGACACGGCTACCGAAGTCTGTTTCTTGCATTGCCATGAAAAAAGTCTCCCTCCTAGGAACTGACAACCTCCAGTTGTTGACTTGCGCATCAAGCTGCATCCTCCGTAGTCTGAATCCGTGAACGCCTCCAATTCCAGATCGCCCTCCGCGTGATACCAAAGTCCCAGCTTCGGTTTCGACTTGAGGTATCGTAGAATCCGCTTCACAGCTTTCATGTGCATTTCTTTCGGATTAGCTTGAAACCTAGCACAAATACAAACAGCAAACATAATATCAGGTCTTGAAGCAATTAAATACATAAGTGACCCAATCATCGCCCGATATAACGTCGGATCCACATCGGCATCACTTTCAGTACCCGGTCCGAGATTGTGATTCACTTGAATCGGCGTGCTGAAGTGAGCTGTCAGTTTGGTTCCTTCCATCCTGAAGCGCTCTAAGATGTCATAGACATACTTCGTCTGATGGATAAACATGCCCTCCTTCTTTTGGTCAACTTGCAAACCCAGAAAGAAGTTCAACTCACCCATTGCACTCATCTAGAATTTTGACTTCATCACCTTTTTAAATCCTTGCACATTTGCTCGTCTGATGATCCAAAGATGATATCATCGACGTACACTTGTACCAAGATGAAGTGTTCTCCTTTACGCTTCACGAACAGCGTACTGTCTATCCTTCCTCTTTCAAACCCATTTTCTGAAAGATGGTTGGACAGAGTCTCGTACCACGCCCTTGGTGCTTGATGCAATCCATACAGAGCCTTATCTAATCGATATACTCTGTCTGGATATTTTGGATCTGTAAACCCGGGCGGCTGTTCCACATACACCAATTCCTTCACTTTCCCATAAAGGAAATCACTCTTAACGTCTAGCTGATAAACCTTAAAGCCCTTGAAGGAAGCAAAAGCCAGAAACAACCGCATTGCTTCCAATCTTGCTACTGGCGCAAACACCTCATTGTAATCGATTCCTTTCTCTTGGTTGAAACCCTTTACAACTAACCTTGCTTTGTTGCGAGTGACTATACCCCGATCGTCTCTTTTGCACTTAAAAACCCATTTGGTTCCTATTGCTATTTCTCCTCGACGTAATGGAACTAACTCCGACACTTCTAGTTTCCTAAACTGTGACAGTTCTTCCTGCATCGCTTCATCCCAAGAATTATCTTTTAGTGCCATTTACACATTTTTCGGCTCTACTTGCGAGATGAAACATGAATAGAGGCAGGTATGAAAGGCCTCGGAGTCATTATCATCGACAACAACACTGTGTTGTTATTTAAACTACTCCTAGTCCTCACACCCGCATTAGGATTTCCTATGATGCTTTCTATAGGATGATACTTGTTGATCCTAGATGTCTCTATCTCGTCAACTCTCAGATTATCTCCCAAATTAGATCCTATCTCTCCTAACGGGGGAACGACTTCAGATTCTACATTTTCTTCCTCTTGGACATTTTCCTCAGAGTTAGAATTTGTCGTCTGATTTTAGTTTGTAGGCGCTTCAGAATCAGTAACTTCTGGAGATCTATCTTCTGTTGATGTAGGCTCGGATGTTGATTGAAAAGTGGTCCTCGGAAAGCTATGACCCTCGTCATTCAGATTTAACGACGACATGTCCTTTTCGATAGTACCTGCATTTTCATCAAAAGGAATGTTAAATGATTCAAACAATTTGTCATAATCAAATATCCATTCCGGACCAGTTTGGGGTTCATGTGTATAACTTGTGACTTCAATGTTATACACAATCTCTACTGTACAATTTGATTTATTAAAAACCCTTTTATTTGGTGAATTCGGCACATAACCTAGGAAGTATCCTTCGTCAGCCTTTTCACCAAACTTTGGTTGATGTTTTGTTTTCATTAAAGTACATGGTACCCCAAAAGGTTCGAAGCCAGTTAAATTAGGTGGCCTTTTATTCAAAACTTCATAACAGGTTTTGTTCAAAGATTTGACAGTAAGGACCCGGTTTAAAACATGGCATGCGGTATTCACTGCCTCCCCCCAAAACATGGTAGGAAGCTTTGAATCCGATAGATGGTCCTTGCTGCCTCAATCAATGTCCTGTTTTTCCGTTCGGCCACCCCATATTGTTGTGGCTCATAAGGTGCACTAAATTGATGCACTATGCCCTTTGATAGGCATTATACACTAATTACTGTGTTTTTATACTCTGTTCCGTTATCACTACGAATGCGTTTAACCCTCGTTCCATAAGAATTCTCCACTTGGTCTAAGAACCCGATGAGCTTTGCAGCCGTCTCGTCCTGTGAACCTAAAAAGAAAACCTAAGAAAAACGTGAGTAATCGTCAGTAATAACTAAACAGTACCAACTACCACCTATACTCCTTTTGTTGATTGGTCCGAAGAGGTCCATATGCAACAAATCGAATGTGGCAGCGATGGAGTTTTGAGTCTTGGACTTGTGTGCCTTCTTGTGTTGTTTTCCTTTCTTGCACGGTAGACACTTATCCTTGAACTGAAAACTCTTCAATGGAACACCTTGCACCAATCCATTTTTGGTAATGTAGTTCATTTTCCTAGGTGCAAGTGTGCCATGCGTCTGTGTCATAAAACCGACTCTGTCTCTGAAGCTTTAGATAGCAAACAAATTGGTCCCATCGAAGATTCCGGCTTGTTCATGTCGATCATGTACAAGTCATTCTTCCTTGGAGCCCTCATCAGAATCCACTCTTCAGGTATTTTGAATCCCGGTTTTAGCACTAACACCTCAGTATCAGTGAACAGCACTGAATTCTTCTTATCACAGATTTGAGATACACTAATGAGATTGTGAACCAGTTTATCAACGTGATAAACTTGATCCAATTTGATCGTCCCATTAGTGACCACTCCAGTACCAGTGATATTTCCACCTTTATTTCCAGCGAATGATACAAAGCCCCGATTTCCTCCCTTGAAGTCTGCAAGTAGACTTCGTTCCCCTGTCATGTGCCTGGAGCAACCACTATCGACGAACCATTTGTTGTTTGGACCTGTAGTTATCTCCTGCACATGAAAGAAAATAGGTTAGTTATCACGGGGAACCCAAGCCATGACTGACTTGGTAATACCATTCTCGTCCACATACTTAAACTCTTTCAAATACCCATCTCGCCTTTCAGGTGACTTGGGTCTTTGAACTGGAGTCTGTTGTGGTGCCGAGTGATTTAAGTTCACTCTTTGCCTTTGTGTAGGCATTTGCTGTGGAGCTCTTGAATAATTACGATTATAATTCATTTCAGACTGATATCCCTGAGCTCTACCTGGTGTTTGATGTCTAACAGGAGTGTGTGACCTAACCGGAGTGTAAGCTCTGCTAGGTGTAGCACTCCTATATTGTTGTTGCGGTGCAGACCTAGATTGATTACTGACTCGATTTGGTGAATTAGTCCTAATCACTTCTTTTGGTCGACCTGACACCGGTATTTGTTTCACAACATATTTTGGTGTAGCTTGCACAGTTTTCTCGGTATTCTGAGAACTACTAGTGCTTGCAACACTTGTAGAAGGCTTAACTTGTTCTGGCTTTCCTGTCTTAGGTGTATTGTCTACTTTCCTATGCGGACAGCTAGAAGCAACATGCCCTCTTTCGTGACATCTAAAGCAAGACATTTTATCAATTGACTTTTTGTGTGCGCCCTTTGATTTAGGTGTCTCACTAGTGTCTGGCTCTTTTGGTTCAACTATTGCGACTGGTTCATCATCCTGATCATTAAAGTCAATTTTGTGTTTTCCTACTGGTTTATCACTAGAGGATGGCACAAACTGAACTTTCTTAATCTTGATATTATTGGCAGTCACCTTAGTTGCATTTTCCTTTACAGTTTCAGACACTGGTTCCGGTATTTCCTCTAAGTCTACTGATTTCTCAGTTTTCTCCTGAGGTTGAGGTACATAGTTGTCACTGAAAGGTGGAGGACTCTCATGATATCCTAGACCTACAGGCTTCTTATATTGACGCTGTGCATCTAAGATTTTCCCTAGGTTAAGAGATGAGTTCCTAAACTTTTCAAGTTTACTATTGACCTCAGCTACCTTTACCTTAGACTCAGCTAGCTCTATGTCTTTGGTTTTCAGCTCTTTGGTTAATGCCTCAACATGTTCATACATGAGTTCTAACCTAACACACTGTTCGCTCAGTTTGTCCTTTAGAACTATAACATCCTGTGCATCAGCCTTAAGCTTATCCCTAAGATCTTGCTTTATATCCACTAGGCTAGCATTATCTGTTTTTAACATTTCATTTTGAGCAGATATGTTTTGATGTGATTCTAGTACTAAATTTAACCTATCGTTCGATGTAGCACATAAAACACACAACTCATGGAAAAGAGAAAAGTTCAGACTTACCTTGGTATGACCTTATTCTACGTTAGCCATCTGAGCGGCAAACTCCAGAATTGTCTGATCATCTGACTTCTCTACCCACATCGGACTGCTTTCATTCTGACTGCTGTCCCCTGTGACTTCCTCTGCCCCTTCACCTCTAGTCTCTGTCACTTCAGCCATAAAGGCTCTAGCGTTCGATTCTGGATGTGTACTCCAGTCATAAGTACCGCCTAGCTGTCTGTCTGATGTGACATTAGATAACAGACCAGCTATATTCGCCAGACTGGATGTAGTACTCGGAAGATATCTCCCTTGTGATTGGTTCTGATATTGTCCCTGATTCTGATATTGTCCCTGGTAATTCTCTACCTTCGGTCTCTGACACTCTCTAGCGAAGTGTCCTAACCCTTGACAGTTGTAGCATTTAACCTTGGACTTATCGAATCCAATCCTATTGTTACTCACATTCAGATTTCTTCCCGTCCTTTTGATGAACCTCTTAACTCTCTGAGTTACCATGGCCAGTTGCCATTGTAGATCCATCTCTTCAAGATCATCAGGGTCTACCTGATCGTAATCCTCATCCTAAAGTGCAGGATCGTTGATTTTGCCCTGAACGCAATTGCCGTAAGCGGCCACGAATGAAGCCAACAGATTCAGATGGTCTTCAGCCGATTTTGTGCTCATAGGCATCTTAGAATATCCTTGGGATGTAGATGCCGGAGTAGCCTGATGCTGCTGTTCTTCTGGTCTAGCAAACCCTAAGAAAGCCCTACTCTGTGAGTCTTCTGGCTCAGCCGGTGACGATGTTTCTCCCGAGAAGAAGGTTGTAGCTGTCTTCATTTCAGCTGCCACTGAAGGTTTTGATTTCCCGAAGTACATTGCTGGATCTTGAACTTGGTCATAATCCGTTTCTTTCTTCAGCAACTCGAAATGATATGCCCTCAGCGTTCCCACAACATTCTCTAGAGTCAGAGTATAGTATTTGTCCTCATCATGCTTAATTAAGGCCACGTACATCTCCCATTTGGCCGATAAAGCATCCAGAAGCTTATTATTCTTCTCAGTGTCACTATACTCAATGTCATGACTGTCCAACTCAGTTAGCAGATGATAGAAACGAGTGATTGTCTCATCCAGCTTTTCATCCTTTAATGCTTTGAAGATTGCAAACTGCTGCTTGAGCATTTCCATTCGTTTCCATCTAACCCTCGGATTACCCTCACACCGTTTTTCCAACGCATCCCACAGCTCTTTTGCTGTCTTCTGATTACGAAAAGTGTGCAGTATGTCCTGAGGTAACACCATTCTAATGATAGCGTATGCACGGTTCTCTGTTTCATACAGCTTTTTGTCATCATCCTTCAGCTTAGAATAGGGAACAACCTTTTGTCGTCCTTCGACCTCAGCTGTAGGTGGAATGTATCCCTCATCGATACAAATCCACATGCGCATATTATTGAATCGCGCGAAGTCGGCAAACCGATCCTTCCACCAGTAATAATCTTCAAGTTTCATCAACTTTGGCGGAGTATTTGCCTTTCCGACCTCGTGATCCATTTCCATAAACCTCTGTAGACTTGTCATTGTTTCAAATATAATTGAATTTAAACTTAATTAATTTAATTCGAAATTAATTTAAATTAATTCTTTCGAATTTAGGTAAATTCGAATGTAATTAAAGTTAAACCTGTTTGGGATTAAATTCGAATTAAGTTCTTAAATCCAATTAAAATCGAAATTAATGACAAATTCGAAGGTCACTAAAGTCGAAAGTCCACTTGAATTCGAAACCCACTAAACTCGAATGTCCTATATTCGACTTTAGAGCAAACTCGAAATCCAAAGCAAAGTCGAAATGGCCAAATTCGAAACCAACTTTAAGGAAACTCGAAAGGAGCGTATTTTGGTCAAACTCGAATCTGAGCAAACCCTAATTTCTCCTTAACAAACTCGAGCGCCGCAAATTCGAAAAACGGCTAATACCTCGACTTTTTCACGTTTTTTAGATTAAATCAATATTTTTACAAGTAAAAATATTGATTTTGATAAAAAAACGTGAACTACAACAAAGTATTTCGCAGAATTCAATTTGATAAGCTCGAAAATCTCAAAAATATGATGATAACCGTCCAAAAGGGTCAAGAAACCTAGGATGTATTATATGAACATGAAGAACACTAAGAACACCCCGTTGGCTCTGATACCACTTGTAAGGTCTTGCAACTACAGATCTATCTAGACGCGACACACACCAACGAGTGCGGAATCCTCGTTAGCGGCTTGACGGATATATCACACTCACGGAAACACGGAGACTACCACGGCATTGTACGAACGACTACGAACGAACCTACGCGATGATTCTCTCCGATCACACACACAGATAGCCTATAAACTCGAGATCGCCTTCTACTAATCACGCACGGAATTCTGCAAAAGTCTTCTAATCATTCGAGTTAATCCCTAATTATAGAGACCCATTCGAGTTGGTCATGGGACAAACTCGAACCAGGCCCAAGGCCCATTTGAATTTGTCCTCATGACAAATTCGAATTAACCTTCCATGTTAAATTTGAATTTATGCTAAATTCGAATTTCACATGTCAACTTCTATTTGATTATATGTTTTAACTTATGTTTGAATTAATCTTTGAACTTTATGTTTGAACTTCTTGTAATACATTACACCAAGTTCAAACATACAAACAATAAATATCAAACACACAAAATCACATATATCAAACACTAGTTAATATTCAAAACCTTGAAGCATGACTTACACAAAATGCTAATACTACTAAGACTGCTATCGTCACACAGGGTGTACCAACACTATAGAGTATATACCAACGATTCGAGAGTTCCCTGAGGTATTCCCAGATAAGTTGTCTAGGTTACCGCCAGATCGTCATGCTTCAGCATCTCGGTTAGGCTGTGTTTTGATGCAGAGAGGTAAAGTGATCGCTTATGCTTCACGCCAGCTGAGGAATTATGAGGAGAACCATACAGTGCATGATCTTAAGTTAGATTACATAGTGTTTGCGTTGAAGATATGGCGACATTACCTGTATGGGTCTTGATTTATTTTGTACACTGATAATAAGAGGCTTCAGTACTTGTCTATTAAAAAGAGTT
The DNA here is from genome assembly GCA_020465985.1 of Centrapalus pauciflorus. Lineage (NCBI taxonomy): Eukaryota > Viridiplantae > Streptophyta > Magnoliopsida > Asterales > Asteraceae > Centrapalus > Centrapalus pauciflorus. Next base: position 52,674 of record JAANYP010004992.1, on the reverse strand, counting down.
GAATATGAAACAGCGGCACAGTTTAGAGTTGTTGAAAGATTTTGATAGCAAGATTCAGTATCATCCTGGTAGAGCGAATGTGGTGTCTGATGCGTTGAGCCATAAGGTGTGTGGCCAAACTATGACTTCCAGGGCTACCAGACTTGAGATTACTTCGACCTTGATCGAGAGTTTGAGATTAGCACAGCAGGAGGGCCTGCGAGCTGAGAATGTGAAAAGGGAGAGACCTACAGGGACAATTAAGACATTGATCAGGGATGATAGAGGGTTGTTTACCTTCCATGACTGAGTTTAGGTCCTTAGAGTTGGGAATCTCTATTGATTGATAATCGATGAGTTGCACCGATCTAGACTATCTATTCACACTGGGAGCACCAAGATATATAGAGATCTTTGCGAGTTTTATTGGTGGCCAGGGATGAAGAGAGATGTGGGTCATTATGTTGAAGAGTGTATGACTTGTTTACGCGTGAAAACTGAGCACCAGAAACCACACGGTCGTCTACAGCCATTAGAGATCCCTGAGTGGAAGTGGTATCACATTATGATGGATTTTATCGTTAGACTTCCATGCAAAGTTAGAGGTAATGACATGATCTGGGTGATTGTAGACAAAATGACGAAGAGCGCACACTTCCTGGCAGTCCGCGGCACCATTACCCTGGATCAGTTAGCACAGATTTACATTAATGAGATAGTATTAAGACACGGGATTCCGAAGTCGATCTCTACTAACAGAGATACTCACTTTACTTTATGTTTCTAGCAAAGTTTTCAGTGAGAGGTAGGCACCAAGGTACAGTTGAGTACGACATACAGACCTCAAACAGACGGGCAGACAGAGCGTACTAATCAGACTCTTGAGAATATGTTGCGAGCGTGTGTGATCGACTTCAGTGGTAGTCGAGACGTGCATTTGCCGTTAGTAGAGTTTGCAGATAATAACAGCTACCACACCACTATTAAGACAGCTCTATTTGGGGCGCTCTACGGGCGCAAGTGTTTGATCCATGTGTGTTAGGGTGAGGTCTGTGAGTGACCTATTAGTGGGTCTGACCTGTTACAAGAGACTAGTGATAAAGTGGCAGTGATCCGTGAGCATATGAGAGTCGCACAAAGTCGCAAGAAGAGTTATGATGACCGTCGTTTGACCGAGCCATGATGAAGGTATCACCGTGAAAGGGGGTAATCAGATTCAGACGTCGTGGTAAGCTGAGTCCACGGTATATCGAGTCGTTTGAGATTGTTGTTTGAGTCCAGGGTCAGGCTTACATATTGTGATTGCCTCTAGAGTTAGCTGGCGTGCATGATACATTCCACGTGAGTCATCTGAGAAAATGTTTGGCCAGGGACGCTTAGTATTTGTCGTTATTTGAGATTACAGTTGATGACCAACTAAGATATGTTGAGCAGCCCGAAGAAATTACTGACCGGAAGGTGAAGAACCTGAGGAACAAAGAAATCATGTTAATATTTGTTAAGTGGAAACACTAAAATTGTATTAGCGCCACCTGGGAACCCAAGTAAAAAATGAGAAGCTGATAATCCCAGCTGTTTCAGAGTTCGAGTTAGATTCTGTGACTGAATCTTTTTAAGAAGGGAGGATTTGTAACATCTTGAAATTTGACCTGGTACGTGAATTTATTTTATTAGATAATTAAACTATTATTGCATTGGTCCAATAATATCCTGATTAGTGGATTATACATGTTGGGATTGAGATACATGTGGCACCGAGTTAATGCAAATTCAAAACACTGGACATGTTTAAATAATTCTGAACAAAGTAATAAAGTCTAAGGTTATTGAAAAGTGGGTCAAAGTCTGTAAAGCCAAGCCAGTCCAGAAAGTCAAAGCTTAAAGTTAAATCCTGAGATAACTCAGGTGGTGGAGTAATCCGCTTGCTAAAGTCAACAGCTCGGTCTAAATCAGTAAAACAGTGAGTAGTAGATATTTCAGCTTTACATGTTGGATTATGGGTGAGACATATTGTTATTCATAGCTTATTTGGCATTCATATATGCTTAGCTGGATTGTGACTTGTGCTCACCATAGTTCGGTGATGCCATGTGGATCATGATAGCTATTTGATATATCATCCTGCACACATTGTATTTACAGTTCATTGCAGTTATCATTACAAACTGATATTGCTATCATGACTTTTCTTATTTATGCTTATCATCATTGCTTGCATCATTGATGTATTTGTTTTCAGCTCATTATATTTAGCATTGTTGGTCTATTGTTCTAGACCTTGCTTATGTCACCAGTTCATCTGAATCTGGTAGTTGTTTACTCTGTTGCTCCCTCCACGCTAGCCCAGTATTGAGTGGATAGCTTCTACTATAAGCGTGAGTGTGGCATGGACATCATCCTACTGTTAATTGTTATGTCTCACTTTGCGTGGCTGTTGGCGGGAGTCAAGTTATATCACGCGATACACACATTTCGCCTTGTATTGTTGCATGTTTACTGATAAATCTATAATCTCACTAAGTCATGCTTACAGTTGTTGTTGAATCTCTTTACAGGAAAAGATAATGGAAAAGCACCTGTTGGACCTAGTTCTTAGGTCTATCAAGATCAAGTGGACCTTTTAGACCCTACTCAACGACCTATTGGTACAGCTTCGAAGATGATAATTGTGGTGGTTGGGTAGAATTACTTTGATGTATGGAAGTTATGTTATAAACTAATCTTGTACCTTTATTAGTTTAATTTGAACTCTGTATGTCTGTACTAAAATATGTATTAAACTTAATCCTAATAGTTGTACTGTAATTTGAATTCCACAACTTAATTACTCTATCTTAGTTATGATTAATATCGTGTTGCACATGTGGACCTAGTCGCTATGACTCCTCCGTAAAGTGGGGTCTTCACAAAATTAACATCACACATAGAATTTATGAGTTTCACCAATATTAAAAACATAAGTAGATAAACAAAAATAGAAAATAATTTTGTGACACTTCCCGTTAATTAAATTGACAGAGATCTTTAAATAAAGAAGCTTCAGTTATGAGGATAACTTGAAACAAAATTACTTTGTAAACATCTGATAATCAACTAGAAGGTGGATTCAACATGCTAATTTGGGATACTAAGAACAGAAAACAAGGTTCATCTAAAGCCTTAGTAAACATATCAGCCAATTGAAATTCCAAAAACATACAGTTTTATTGTACCTTTTCTACATGGTCTTTAATAAAGTGATACCTGATCTCTATATGTTTTGTTCTCGAGTGTTGCATGTGATTTCAAGATATAGCATTCGCACTTCATGGATCATAGTAAATAGGGATATTTGTAAGTGAGAATTCATAATCACGCATCTGTGACCACGCCCACTTTACGTGAGAGCTACAGCTTGCAGCTGCTACATACTCAACCTTAGCTATCGATGTGAAAACACAGTTTTGCTTTTTGGACGATGAACTCCCCACTATCTCGTAAAAACTGTATTCCACCAGAGATGCTCTTTCGATCAATTCAACAACCTGCAAAATCAGCATAAGAGAAGGCAGTAAGATCGAAATTGGTTCCCTTTGGATACCATAGACCAAGCTTGGGTAACCCTTAAGATAATAGAAGATGAAATTTACCGCACTAAGATGTGATTCTTTAGGGTTGGTCTGAAAATGAGCACAAAGACATGTCAAAAACATTAAATCTGGTCTACTAGCTATAAGATAAAGTAAGGATCCAATCATTCCTCTGTAAGTTGTACCATCGACACTTTTACCAGAAGAATCAGCGTCAAGCTTTCAATTATAATCCATGGGAGTTGTTATAGCCGTGCAAGAGTTTAACTTATACATGTTGAGTAGATCAAGAGTATAATTCGACTAGTTTAAAAAACCTCATCATCAAGTTGTTTGACTTGCAGTTCGAGGAAAAAGTTCATTTCCCCATCATCCTCATCTCAAACCTAGACTCCATGAGGTTTGAAAAATCATTACAAAACTTAGGGTCGGTAGAGCCAAATATTATGTTGTCAACCTAAAATTGGACTAGCATTATATGCAAGCCATCCCGTTTAGTGAACAGTGTTGTGTACACCATACCTTTACTGAAACCAGAGGCAATAAGGAAATCTGAAAGGCTATCATACCATTCCTGAGGTGCTTGTTTCAAACCATAAAGAGCTTTGTCTAGCACATTAACATGGTAGGGTTTATGTGCATCAACAAAGCCTTGAGGTTGTTCAACATACACCTCCTCATGGAGTTCACTGTTCAAGAATATTGTCTTGACGTCCATTTAGAAGACTTCCGAGTCTATATAAGCAGCAAATGCCAACAAGATTCAGATGGCTTCAATCTGTGCAACCGGAACAAAGGTCTCATCATGATCAATTCCCTCTTGTTTTCGGTAACCATTTGCGACTAGCCTAGCCTTGTTCCTTACTACTATTCTTTTGTCATCTCTCTAGTTCTTAAAGATCAATTTGGTTTCAATGATTGCTTGATCTTTATGTAACACCCCAAATAATTAGGAGGTAATTATATTCCTAATAATGTTGAGTTAATATAGTTATTGAAATAATTATTATTAATTGGAGATATTAGTAATATTGACTAATGAGGTAATTAACTTTGCTCAACGATTGAAATGGTAAAATTAAAGGTCATATTATGAGTTAGTTGCCAATAATTTATGACATTTGCTATTATTGAGATTTGTATGATAAAAGTGAAATATAATGTGGTTAGTATTTCATTAACAAGAATGGGTAATATACTTTGGTATTTTATCAAAATGAAATTGAAGAATGATTGGAAAGGGGGTGTATTTGGTGTGTGAGTAAAGTGGGAGGGGCAAAGGTGGCCAAAGGCCAAACCTTCCCCCTCATTCTCTTAAAATCGTTCAAACCAACCCACACACACACTTGATGGTTCTTGCAAAATTTGAAGAGAAAAGAGAGAAAAAGGAAGGGACCTTGAGTTAGAGTTGGATTTGCAACAAATTGGTTAGTGTTTTGGTGAAGATTAAAGCTTCATTGAAGGTATAATCATATCCTCCACTCTCCTTCTTCATTCCTCTTCATTTCTCCATTTTTGAAGGTGAAACCCTAAATGAGTTTATGTTGAAATGTTTTGTAAAGGCTCCCATCTTCTAGTATGTTGTTATATGATCAAAATGGAGCCATAATATACAATTACATTGGTAGTTTGAGTTAGTTTTGGTTGGAACCCAATCTAGGGCTCAAATGAGCTCCAATGGGTTATGGATTTGATTTTGATGTTTTAGTAAGATATATATGCTAAATCGTCATCCATATATGTTAAATATTGATATGGAATCAAATGGATATAAGTAGATGCTCATTTGGAGCTTTGAAGTGGTGAATTGGGTTTTGATCCATTTGTGAACTCAAAAGAGTTCATATGAACCAATTGGCAATATTTTATGATTTAAATGTGTGGGAAGAGTATAAAATGATCTAAATATTTTAGATTAATGATTTCATGTATTGGTTGGGGTTAAACTCGATCAAAGGCTCAAGTTTTGTGTTTGGAGCCAAAACCGCACGCCAAGTGTTCGGTGAAATGCCACAATGAGTTCTTAACCATTGTTGGGTTGAATTGAATGATTAAATATAAATTGAGTGTCTAAACATAGCTCAAATATGTTATTTATAGCATTGGAATTAAAAAGAAGCTAGTAGGAACTCGTTTGAAGTTTTGAAAGCTTAGTTCGGGTTATGGTCATTTAGAACCCATTTGGAGTTCGTATGAACTCCATGAAGCAATAAAATGCTATGTTATAGTACAATATGTTTGGAAAGTGTTCAATTATGTTATTAAAGTATTTTCATGAGTTGGAAAACGCAAAGTATGTGCAAGAACTCAAATTGGTGTTTTAAGTCGAAACCGCACGCCAAGTGTTCGGTGAAATGCCCCAATGAGTTCCTAATCATTGTCGGGTTGAATTAAATGTTTAAATATATTATGAATACCTAATAATAGCCTAAATATGTCAAATATTGCTATGGAATTGATTAGATTTGAAAATGAGCTCAAATGGAACTTGGTGTTGTCGGTTGGAGCTTTCGGTCATTTTCAGACTCGTTCGGAGTCCGTATGAGCTCCATAGAATCATGGGATGTTATGAAATCATTCTATTATGTTTATAGGTGTTAAATTAACCTTAATATGCTATAAATATTGTTGGTAAAGTCCATCCAAAGTTACGAAAACGTTTATGGAGGTTTTGGGGGGTTTTGTGTGCATTTAGGACTTGAAAAGGAGCAGGCAGGCTGGACCTGCAGGGGTAGCGACGCGACTACCCTTGAGGTCGCGCCATGACAATGTTTCTGCCCCAAAAATTGAGTTTGCTTGGTCGTGGGTCGATGCTTGGGTCTTATACGTTCGTTGCACCTCTAAATTAAGTGTTTAAAGGGTTTGAGGGCCTTTGATCCATTCCGGAACTCCTAAGGCCTCATATGAACTTAGTACTTTCGGTTTGATAACCCAATACCCTTAGCCCACTCTTAGGGGCTTATCTTGTGATCGGGGGCTTACGTGTACGCGTTATGAATGCTTCTAGGTGAATTGGGTCGAAAGGAGCTTGATTGCAAGCTTTAGCCGTTCTCCGGGCTATTGTGGCTTTTTGGAAGGCTTTGGAATCTTCTAAACCAATCACTGTGAGTTCTAGGACTAACGTAGATGAATGATTACATGTTAATTGTTGTTTATGCATTTGTTGATAACATGCTACTTGATCATGCATATTCACATGTTATAGATGGATTCATTGTAGCCTTATTGAACATGTTGTCATGCATCATGAATTGAAGATGAATTGCCATGCTAGTTGATATTGTTGTGGATTGGTTTGTCGTGCATCTCATATAGTATGCTTAACTACTTATTTGTATGGATAACAATGATTGGAAGATGGCAATTCGTGTTGGTTAACCTAGTAGGTTGGACTATTCACTTTTGTGATTGATTAATAATAGTTGGGATATATGCATGACCCTTTAAGTTGTATATTGGGTCGCATTCGTGGAAATCTAATTGATTATGATTCGGGCATAAAGGACTATTCAACCGGTAGGCTTCTTAGTAATGTCAAACGACCCCGTTGATATGTTAGAACCATTGTTGCGGAATGATTAGTAGAACCACATAGATGGTTTCTTTTAATTGGTCTTATGGACCGTTATAGACTCTCATGAGTCATATTGAACCCTAAATTGTTGTGGAATGCGTTTTGGACCCCTTTGGATATCCATGGAATATTCCTGGCCCCTTTGGATGCCAGATGCCGATGTACTTGCACTGTCGGAAGTCCCGTACTTGCTAAGGACAGTCTCGTACTTGCTAGGGATAGCCTCGTACTTGCTAGAGGCAATACCACTCCCGACTTTGATAGGGAACCCTAGACGACCATGGGGTATGTGGTATTTGGATTTGGATGGGATTATCTCGTGTGAGGACAGCAACGGGCCGTCTGCGGGCGATGATTATGACACGTTGGGCTGCAAGCATAAGTTATATCCTAGTGGCGGTGTTGACATCATGTGAGGACGGCAACGGGCCGCCTTCGTGGCGATGATTATGACACGTTGGGCCGCAAGCATGTTTGTTCTCACCTTTGAATTGGAGTCAATAGTAGTATGTACTGTGGTAATGTAACGTGCCGATTTGGTAAGGCAGCTTTCTAAAAGCGTTACAACGTGTTACTATGACACGCGTTGGAATCCCCACTTTGGCTCGACTATGTCTAGCGGTGTAGTGGATTCCAAGAGTTAAGTTGGTTCCCCACCTTCACTCGGCTAGGCCGGGCGGTGACGATGGAACATGTGACATTGATAAATGTCGAGAATGTTAATAGTCCTCAATGAGATGAGGCATCTTTTTGTGAATTCGAATAGGTAAATAATTGATGTGGGACACTGATAGTCCTCAACGAGGATGATGTGATCTCATTCTAACTTGGCATTAGCCCCTATATCTTTGGTTGATAGAAATTATGTGTTGGATAGGCATGGTTAGCATGTTAATTGTTATTTATATTAATCTTAGAATTCACTAAACAACTTTTGTTGTTTACCCCTTTAGTTGTTAAGCTTTTGCAGGTTTGAGCTATCGAGCGGGAAGTTTATATTCTTCCTCATTATTCAGAGAGTAGACTCGAGACTAACGGTATGCTTTGGTGATTGTGTTGGGTTTCGGTTAGTCGACCTCTTGGCCTTGACTATTCGTTTGCAGGATCATGACCTGTAACCTTGTAGATTCAATAGTTGTTATTCGGATGCATCACTTATGATGCATTTGATGTAAAAGTTTTAATTCTACCCTAATTCCGCAAGTATTGATGTATAAATTGTTGTTAATTACACTGAAATATGTATTATTGTTGTATGGGTGTTTCAATTTGGTATCAGAGACTAGTTCATCGACTGAGTATAGTGCACGATACTCACCCTTGAACCCTTGGATGATGCTTATATTGACCCACCTAGGCAAATATTATGACAACAAACATAGGTTTGAACTTTGTCCTAGGATGGGGATACTTTGGGTAGACTTATGCTAATTTTGTGTGATGATATGTACAATTGAAGTATATATATATTATCTATAGTCGACATTGGGTTCGACATTGTCATTTTTAAAATGGTAATTGTATGGATGAGATTTGAGAGTAAAATGTTGGGAAATAGTCTAAGTAGTTCAAGCTGTTAGTTAGACTTCTCAAACTGTTAGTAGAATTTCTATGTAAATACAAAAGTTCATGCTGGTAGTTAAAGAATCTCGAGCTGCTAGTGTAAAAGTTCAAGCTGCCAGAGTAAATCAACTCAAGCTGCTCTGTTCAAGCTGTCAAGTGATTCAAGCTGCTCAACAGTTTCATAAACAGAAAGTGCTGATATTCAGGAAAAGATATCTACACGAAGATTCCAGCATATCTACTATCAGAGAAGTCATAGTCCTTCAAGGAAACAAATCAAGAAGCAATATAAATACATAGAATAGGTCTTTCTATTGTATAGGAGTTTTCTGCATATTCAAGATTGTAATTGCTTTTTAAGCCTCTAAGGTTGTAAAACCCTAAGAACAGTTTGTGTTCTTCGTCTAATCAAACAGATTAGAGGTGATTGTAATCATTGAAGTCAGCAATACAAGCAATTTTTGATTATTACTTTTGTTTATTTGCTATTGATTCTGAAAGCTTTTGTTAAAATAATTAAGTGTTATTCCGCAAACTTCTTAATTAAACTTTGATTCAAAGCAAGATTATTGATTTATACTCTGATAAATTCAAATCAGTTAGTCTTGGTTAATTAGTTTCAGATCTTGACAAGTGGTATCAGAGCCAGGGGTCGTTCTTTGTTTTTCAAAGTCGAAAGCTTTTTTTTAAAACTTTTAATCTTTTGCAATGGAATTTGATAATAGCAGCAGTGGATCTGGGCAATGACTCAAAGTGCCTATGCTCAAGCCCACTGAGTTTGAGATGTGGAAACTCAGGATTCAACAGCATATTCAATTTATTGATTATGCCATATGGGAAGCTGTTGAATTTCCTCCTGTAGTTGATCCAGAACTTGATGATGAGGGAAAACCAGTCAAAACTCCTCCAAAAACTAAACTTGAAAGAAAGGCTAGAATGCATGAAGTGAAAGCTCTTACACTTTTACAAATAGCCATTCCTAATGCTTATCAACATCAGTTCAAAAAGTTTTATACTGCTCATTCTCTTTGGAATGCTCTAGAGAAAAGATTTGCTGGTAATGCCAGTACCAAGAGAAATCAAAAGGATCTTTTGAAACAGCAGTATGAGAACTTTTCTGGTGGCAAGAATGAAAATCTTACTCAAATTAAGTGAACTGGAAAGTGCAAAAGTCAGCCTGGATCAAGATGAAGTCAACAGAAAGTTTCTCAGATCTCTTGGAGAAGAATGGACAGTTTATGCTGCACAATGGAGAACAAAAGACACTCTTGATGAAATAATATTGGATGATCTGTACAACAGTCTGAGAGTGTTTGAGACTGAGATTGATACTAAAAAGAAATCTCTTTTTTATAATCATAATACTGCTCTTCTGTCATCTGAAAAATCTAATGGCAGTGATTCCTTTTCAGGTGGTGATGGCAACTCTACTGAAGCTCACTATGAGGCTTTTGTTGTCAATGATGGACTGTTTGCTCTAAATGCTGAAGATCTAGAACAGATTCATCCAGATGATCTTGAAGAGATGGATTTGAAGTGGCAACATGCAATGCTGACCATGAGGGCCAAAAGGTTTCTTAAAAGAACAGGCAGGACCAACTTTCAAGCCAAAACAGAAGGCAAACCAGCTTTTGATAAGACAAAAGTTGAGTGTTATAAATGTCATAAGCTTGGTCACTTTGCCAGAGAATGTAGATCTCAAGGTCAACAGTCATCAAGGACTCCACAGACCAATCAGACATCATCATCAACAGCACTTGTCTCCCAAGAAGACAATGTGTTTGACTGGAGTGATCAGACAGAGGAAGAGTTTCAAAACCAAGCTCTAATGGCAGAAACATCAAATGTCTCCTCCACTGAACTACCATCTGAGGTAAATTCTAAACTCTGCTCTCAATCATGCAAAAATATGGTTAAAAAGTACAGAGACCATAATGAGAGCATGTGCAAAACTCTAGCTAAGATGGAAGAGAGGAGATATGAATACATGCAAGCCATAGAAGATCTTGAAAAACAGATCAATGACTATAAGGATAATGAGATTCAAATGGGACATGATAGAACATATCATGAGTGGGAGAAAAAGGAGCTAAATAAGAAAATAGAATCCCTTAATAAAAAGGTAGAAGAGACTGAACAAAAGGTTTTAGAGGCTAATAAGAAACTAGAATCTGTCAATATAGATCTAGGTAACTTCAAATTGGCTAATCAAAAGTTGGAACACCTAATGGAAGTCCAATTTAAAGATAGGGTAAAATCTCAGGTTAATCCCAAAGAAGGCATAGGCTACAGGGCTACTCCACCTCCATAAAACAACAAATACATTCATCCAATGAGTGAAGTTGCTGATAGACTTGTCAATGAACCACTAGATGAGTCTATGACTAGTGTAGATCCTAACCTTGATAACAGTCCTGAATCAAAAGAAGATCAGATTCAAAATAGAGACTGTGAGTGTCTAGCAGTTGAGAAAGACCACAAAACAATGAGTGGACCTATAGAAATCCAAGCCCCCAGTAAGAAAGGAAAAGAGAAGATGAGTGTATGCAATGCTGCTCCACAAGTTTCTACACATTCAAACTATAACACTGCATCTTCTTCAAAGAATAATAAAAGGGGTAAAAATGTTCCAGTCTGCACATGTCAAAAGCATGGTGTTCAAAAGTTTCCCAAACAACAACAGGTGAGGGGAAATCAGAGGAACAAGAACCAGAAATTGTCAAATAAATCTGGTTCTCCAATTCAAACAGTCAAAAGGTATTTTCACTGTGGAAGGAAGAATCACTTGGCCAAGGATTGTTTTTATAAACCAGCTGTTGCAAAACAGACTGTGATTCATAAAAAGTCAAGTCCTACTCATGTAAAAAATTCAAAGGTCCAACCTTCTGCTATAACAGTTCCAAAGAAAACAGTTGATCACAGGTTTTCAAAAGTTAATAAAAAACAGTACACACATCAAAAACAAGTTTTGGCAAAACCTAAATTAAGTTTTAAACAAATATGGTGTGTCAAGGACAAATCTTCAGATCAAACTGCTGATGCAAAAGATCAGACTGCTAAGTCAAAATCTGAGGCTCTTAGTGCAAATTCTGAAGCTGTTAGTGCAAATTCTGAAACTGTTAGCACTACACACACAGATCAAACTGCTAAGCATCAATCTGGAACTGCTAATGAATCATCTGAGACTGTTAGAAGAAAAGATGATCAAAATACCTGGATACCTCATATAATCACTAAATACTCTCCAAAGACTCCATCAGTAGATCTCACTAAATATAAGAAGTCAAAAACAGTATTTAGTTATGTCAATGCACAAGGCCAACCCAAAACAAATTTGGTTTGGGTTTACTCCACTACTGACTAAGCTTTTATTTGTGCAGGGCAACCACAGGTCACCTCATAAAACAAGATGGCATTTGGACAGTGGATGCTCTAGGCACATGACACGCAATTCTGAGTGCTTGTCAAATTTCAAAGGCTTTGATGGAGGATTTGTTGCATTTGGAGGCAACTCAAAAGGAGGTAAGGTTACAAGTAAAGGTACTGTTAATGCAGGCAACATGATTTTCCATGATGTTTTGTATGTTGAACAGCATAAGTATAATTTATTAAGTGTCTCTCAAATTTGTGACAAACAAAACATTGTTTTGTTTACAGATTCTGAGTGCATTGTCCTTTCAAAAGATTTCAAAATTCCTGAAAATCTTGTTTTACTAAGAACACCAAGAAAGGACAATGTCTACTGTTTGGACACAGATCTTTTATCCAAATCAAATACTTTAAGCTGTTTGATATCCAAAGCATCATCCAATGAGTCTGCTCTTTGGCATAGAAGGATGTGTCACATGAACTTCAAGTCCATGAACATTTTAGTCAAAAAAATCTGGTAAGAGGTTTACCACAAAAGGAGTTCATATGTGATGATCATTGTGTAGCATGCCTTAAAGGCAAGCAACACAAAACTTCTCATAAGGCCAAAGAAATAAATTCAATCTCATCTGCTCTTCAGCTGATTCATATGGATCTATTTGGTCCGACATCTGTTTTGAGTTTGAATAAAAGGGCAGACTGTTTAGTTATTGTTGATGATTTCACCAGATTTACTTGGGTTTACTTTCTTAGGTCTAAAGATGAAACTGCTGAGCTAGTTAAGTCATTTATTCTTAAGATAGAAAACCAATCCAACTCAAAAGTTAAGGTGATAAGATCAGACAATGGAACTGAATTTAAAAATCACATTCTAAACAGTTTTTGTGAGTCCAAAGGTATTGCTAGACAATATAGTGCACCAAGAACACCACAGCAAAATGGTGTAGCTGAAGAAAGAACAGAACACTAATTGAGGCTGCTAGAACAATGCTAGCTGATTCAAAACTGCCAATGACTTTCTGGGCAGAAGCTGTTAATACAGCCTGTTATGTTCTGAATAGGGTTCAGGTTGTTCAAACACAAGGGAAAACTCCTTATGAGTTATTCCATAATAGAATACCCTTAATAGTCTTTTTCAAGTCCTTTGGTTGTCCATGCACCATTCTTCACACTAAGACTCACTTAGGGAAATTTGAGAGTAAGGCTGAAGAAGGATTCTTTGTAGGATACTCAATTCAAAGCAAAGCCTATAGAGTATATAACAGTGTGTCTAAAACCATTGAAGAAAGTGTCAATGTTGAATTTAATGAAAATACTACAAATGTCAAAGGCACTGGTCCTGATTGGTTGTTTGATTTAGATTCACTAACAAATTCTCTGAGCTTTGTTGAGTATACTGCAAAAGCTGATGCATACAGGATTGAAGCTGTCAACACAAATTCTCATGCTGCCAATACAAATTCTCAAGCTGTTGGCACAAAGTTTCAAACTGCTGCAGATTCAACCAATTGGGATGAATACACCACTATACCACTTCTGTCATGTGACCCTCCAGGGGTTCTGAATGCTCAACATGATACAAATACAGACACTGAAGTGCCACTCCCAAGTCCTGAGAGAACAGCTCCAACACAAAGGGAAACAGTCCCAGATTCAAGTCAAGCTGTTCCAGAAGCTGAACCATCCACTGGTCCTGATGGAGATGATACAAATCTTGGATCCTCTTTTCAGACAGAAAGAGAGCCTACACTCAGAGTTCACAAGTATCATCCTCTCAGTCAAATAATGGGTGATCCACGTACACCTGTGCAAACAAGAAAAATGGTTCACAATGAGACTGCTGCTGCTGAACAAGCAGTTCCTGAATTCAGTCTAGCTGCTTTTGAACATGCCTGTTTCATGTCTCAACTAGAACCTAAAAAGGCATCAGAAGCATTGAAAGATTCATCCTGGATTGAAGCAATGCAGGAAGAGCTGCTACAATTCAAGATTCAAAATGTCTGGACTCTGGTTGATCTTCCTAAAGGAAAGAGAGCAATTGGTACAAGATGGGTGTTCAGAAACAAGAAAGATGAGAGAGGGATAGTCATCAAGAATAAAGCAAGGCTAGTAGCACAAGGGTACACTCAAGAAGAAGGCATAGATTATGATGATGTATTTGCTCCAGTGGCAAGAATTGAAGCCATCAGACTATTTTTGGCCTATGCAAGCTTCAAAGGTTTTAAAGTGTATCAAATGGATGTGAAGTCTGCTTTTCTATATGGGACAATTGAAGAGGAGGTCTATGTATGTCAGCCTCCTGGTTTTGAGGACTACAAGTATCCAGACAGGGTCTACAAGTTAGACAAGGCTCTCTATGGTCTCCATCAAGCCCCCAGAGCATGGTATGACACTCTGTCATCATACCTTCTACAGAATGGGTTCAAGAGAGGCACTCTGGACAAAACCCTTTTCACTAAGTCCATCAAAGCTGAGATTCTGCTTGTCCAAATCTATGTTGATGACATCATCTTTGGCTCAACAAATGATTGTTTGTGTAAAGAGTTTGAAGCTTTAATGCACAAAAAGATCCAAATGAGTTCAATGGGAGAACTCACTTTCTTTCTAGGATTGCAGGTCAAGCAGAAGCCCTCTGGTCTCTTCATAAGTCAATCAAATTATGTTAAAGACATACTGGAAAAGTTTGGGTATCAAGACACCAAAGTTGCAAGCACTCCAATGGATCCTCACAAGCAGCTCCATACAGACAAAGATGGCATAGATGTGGACATTCATTTATACAGATCTCTTATAGGATCTCTTATGTATCTAACATCTTCTAGACCTGATATAATGTTTGCTATCTGTGTGTGTGCTAGGTTTCAATGCTCTCCAAAGGATTCTCATTTGGTTGCTGTTAAGAGAATCTTTAGATATCTCAAAGGCCAACCACATTTAGGCCTATGGTATCCTAATGACTCTCCCCTTGAACTAACAGCCTACTCTGACAGTGACTATGGAGGATGCAACATTGACAGAAAATCCAAACTGGTGGATGTCAATACTTAGGAGCAAGACTGGTCTCTTGGCAATGCAAAAAGCAGACAACTGTTTCCACCTCATCCACTGAAGCAGAATATGTAGCAGCTGCAAGCTGCTGCTCCCAGGTAATGTGGATTCAAAATCAATTGAGAGACTATGGTATGAACTTCTTATCCACTCCTATTTACATTGACAATTCAAGTGCAATCAGCATTGTGCAAAACCCAGTGAAATTCCCAAAAACCAAGCATATAGACATCAGATTTCACTTTATAAGGGATTGTAATTAGAAGAAATTAATCCAAGTTACCAAAATACATACTGATGATCAGTTAGCTGATCTATTTACAAAACCTTTTGATGTAGGAAGGTTCACTTTCCTGGTATCAAATATTGGTATGGTAAACATGGATTAATTTGTTTTCATTATTATCTAATTCATATGCTTATTTAAGGGGGAGTCACTGTTTCATTAAAAGATGTCTAAGTTTCAACTAACAGCTTGAGTATTTTCTCAAGCTGCTAATTCATTTTCTCGGACTGTTAGTTATTCACTTGATCTGTCCAAGTGTGCAGGGTAATTTGGTAATTGCTTAAATGTGTGCGCGGGACCCAACCTTTTCAAAACCTTTAAAGGTCCCAGTTTCGTTCAGTTGTAACTACCAGTTACATAAGCTCATACAACGGCCTTCTTTTCTCTCTGAACGATTCACACACTCTTCTTTGAAACCCTAAAACCTCCGTTTAATCTTCCATGGAGTTTGTCAAAGAACACAACTGCCTACCCTACTCCCTAAAGCACTCTGAACTTCAACCGTTCCATGACATGATGGATTTTCTTAGACACTCTCATATCCATCATACCCTCAATATCAATCCTACCATATACATATCTCATATTGAGCAGTTCTGGAACCGTGCATCTGTACAAACCATCAATGGAGTTCCTTCTCTGATATCCAAAATTGATGGCACTTCCATTACAGTAACTGAGGAATCCATTCGACATCATCTGCATCTTCAAGATGCCACAGGTATAACAAACCTAACCCTTAATGCATTACATACTGGTCTTCATGATATTGGATATAGGGGTCCTGCTGATTCTTTTACTTTCTTGAAAGCACACTTTTCACCTAAATGGAAATATCTTGTGCATATTATTCAGCAGTGTATAAGCCCTAAAAGAACTGGGAAATTTTTGATGTATCCTAGATTTTTGGCAGAGATAATTGCAAACACTAACACAACTTTTCATATTCATAAGAGGATACATGTTTCTCATAGGCACTCACTATCTTCTATTAAACGGCTTTTAAAGCAAAGTGCCAATTTTTTGAGTATAGATGTTCCATTGCCTTCTGCAATGATGAACATCATTCCAAGAAACAGAGGAGAGGGTCCTGAGCAGGCTCAGACTAACACTACTGCTTCACCCCCAGGACCCCAACCCACTCCTCATGATACACAAATGCCTTCAGTACCTATTGTTCACCCAACAGCCCCACTCAAATTCCTATATAAAAGGAAAAGAGGACCAGGAGCTCCTTCCTCCTCA
Source organism: Centrapalus pauciflorus (assembly GCA_020465985.1). Lineage (NCBI taxonomy): Eukaryota > Viridiplantae > Streptophyta > Magnoliopsida > Asterales > Asteraceae > Centrapalus > Centrapalus pauciflorus. Next base: position 36,041 of record JAANYP010004992.1, on the reverse strand, counting down.
GCCCTCAGACAAGAGCCAAATAACCCTGTGCAGGAGGACACTTCTGCACAGAATATCCAAAGGGTACACATTGAGGACACTCCCATCCTCACTCAGGAGGTGGACATCTCACCAGAGATAGTCCATATGGGTTCTGCGGCTGACACTATTGTTGTCTCTGCACAAGAGGCACAGGACAGTGCCAACATCATTAAGACCACGCCCATGGCAACAGCAAGTGTGCAAACACCAGCTGGAAGTCCCCAGAACCAAGAATAGAGGGGCCCATATGTCTCTACTTCTGGTATTCATGCCAGTGATAGATCACAAGCACCACATATGTTTGCTGATCTTGAGGCTAGTCTGCCACTTATGCTTTTAACGGATCCTAAGCTGAAACCTGTTATAGCTATGTTGGAATATCAAAAGTCCATCATTGCTGCACAGGGAGCATAAATCATTGCACTCAAGCAGGCAGAAGCGGCTCAGAATCAGAGAATGGATTATCTCCATAAAGGGTTTACCCTCTGTGGAAATAAGATCATGCAATTAGAGCGATTGTTTCAAACCCAAGTGGCAAAGGTTGTAGGTCCTCCTGACCAAACCAATGCTTCCAAAAAGGGGGAGAATCAGGAGTTTCCTAAAGCAGTCCAAGCAGCTCCAACAGAATCAATCCAAGCAGCCTTAACAGTTCAACCATCTAGGCTAACAGTCCCAACAGCTTCTCAAGCTGTTAGCCTAGAAACTCAAGCTGCTTCTTCAAGACCAACTGGAGTTGTCATAAGATAAACAATTCAGGCTCCTAGCAGTACAGTCCAAGCAACATCTTCTGCTACAAAAGATAAGGGCAAGGGTATTCTTATTGAGTCTCCAAAGCATAAATTTTCTTCCAGAGAAGCCCAGATTGCCTTTGATGCTGAAATTGCCAGAAAATTAGCAAAAGAACAAGATCAAGAGCTAGACCAGCAAATCCAGCCCCCAATGGAAGATGATGAAACCTTAGGTGATTACCTGAAAGGGTTTGTGGTCAAGCAAGGGGAAAAGAAGAGGAAGATGCCAACAGGGCATTCTAAGGCTGAGCATAGAAGATTTCTAATTAATTGTGCCTTTGCAGCTGGTATCCCAAAGAAAATGGCTCAGTCCATGAGCACAGAAAGGCTGCAAGATATCCATGACAAAGAGATGGACAAAAGAAAGAAAGCCAAAGTCTCCCAAGAAGTCCAAAGATCCCAAGAACCAGTTCAAACTGGTACAAGTGGACAACATTGACTTAAGATTTCAGTTTGTAGTAAGAAGGGAATCTGGTCCAGAAGAAGAGTGTGACAGCATCATGCATATGGCTCAAAGGATGACTAGAGATGAGCTCACAAGAATGCACAATATTGGGTCTGTGACACAAGTAAGATCAGCTCTACCACAAGTGAAGCAAGCCATCAAGGATCTGAAGAGCATTGTTGATCCTGAGTCTATAAGGAAAGATATAGAGGATGCAAATACAAAGAGAATGAAGATCAAGCAAGTTGATCTGTTTGTCAAATCAAAGACTTACAGAATCAAATTTACAGATGGATCTGGTATGTTCTTCAATTTTGAATTCTATGATCTACCAAAATCTATGCTACTCTAGATGAAATCTGTTAAGATATCTTGTGATAGAGAAGATATGAAGAAAGAGTTTTTGAAGGCTGTCAATCAGAAACTTGCACAGTTGTAAGTTTTTGAAAGCCTTGGTTTGTAAATAACAGTTTACTTGTTTATTTCCTTATTTGTATAGAACTTAAAGTCTTGTACAAAGAATTTAAGTTAGGGGGAGATTGTTGGGAAATAGTCTAAGTAGTTCAAGCTGTTAGTTAGACTTCTCAAACTGTTAGTAGAATTTCTATGTAAATACAAAAGTTCATGCTAGTAGTTAAAGAATCTCGAGCTGCTAGTGTAAAAGTTCAAGCTGCCAGAGTAAATCAACTCAAGCTGCTCTGTTCAAGCTGTCAAGTGATTCAAGCTGCTCAACAGTTTCATAAACAGAAAGTGCTGATATTCAGGAAAAGATATCTACACGAAGATTCCAGCATATCTACTATCAGAGAAGTCATAGTCCTTCAAGGAAACAAATCAAGAAGCAATATAAATACATAGAATAGGTCTTTCTATTGTATAGGAGTTTTCTGCATATTCAAGACTGTAATTGCTTTTTGTTTTAGTTTTCATAAGCCTCTAAGGTTGTAAAACCCTAAGAACAGTTTGTGTTCTTCGTCTAATCAAACAGATTAGAGGTGATTGTAATCATTGAAGTCAGCAATACAAGCAATTTTTTATTATTACTTTTGTTTATTTGCTATTGATTCTGAAAGCTTTTGTTAAAATAATTAAGTGTTATTCCGCAAACTTCTTAATTAAACTTTGATTCAAAGCAAGATTATTGATTTATACTCTGATAAATTCAAATCAGTTAGTCTTGGTTAATTAGTTTTAGATCCTGACATAAAATATGAATAAATGTACCCTAGTTGTTGGGTATAAAATAAATTGAAGACGTGTGTACCCACGTCATGTATTGAACCTTGAATGTATAGGTGTAGCGACCGATTGGGTCGATTGATGATAAGAAGCTTGACATGAGAGTCTTGTGTTAGCCATATAGGTTTAATGTCGTATGGGCTATAATAAAACATGCTTATTGTGTGATTTATGACATCAAGGTCATTTAATATTGTAAAATAAAATAGTGATATTCCTTCCTTCAGGTGTGTTGTGAAGTGTACTCGACCCCGCGAGTGTGATTTGTCTTGTTAGGACCGCGAGGTCCATTCTCTAATGGGATCTATGAATATAGTTCCTAATGAATTACTTTGACCATTATGTGTGGTTTAACCGAGGAAAGTTGACCCCTATGTGCGTTCTTAGGTCACTCTTCGTTGAGGTGTCATTTCTGCCTCAATATTCGAGATTTAAATCCCGGAATTGATTTTCGGAGTGTATAAAGTTTCTTAAATGTGAGTGTTCGAAGGACGACCTAGTGTGTCATAAATGTGGAGAGGCATGACATATCCGACTTAGATTGTCCAATGTGGTGTTTAGTTTATCGGGAATGTGGTTATGTGGGCCACATGATTCGCGAATGCCCTCAATGGAAGGCAACTCTTGATGAGGCTGAATTCACAGCCGAATATGAATCCTCGTAATGGAACCATCGTTTTTCAATTATGATCTTCGTAACGTTTCCTTGAGACGCTTTTATGTTGTTGTCGCGTCCTAACTGAATTATTTTGACAAATGGTTGTTGATATGGAATGAACGCATGTTTAATAAGATGGCTTAATTAGGGAGCCAATCTCAACCTTATGATAGTAGGACATAAATATGTAATGATAGACGTGAAGTCTAGTCAAATGATGTTGATAGCACACTGACTTTATATAAGCAATGGACTTTATTTCTAGTAGGCGATATATAATGTTGATTAAATTGATAATCCAAGTAAATGTGTGCCATTTTGACTACCACCCGGTTGGTAAGCCAAAACCTAAATGAACTTTAAGATGTAAAAGTTCCTTGTAAAATTTTAATTGCTATGAGTAGCATTAGGTTGTGTCAAATTAGAATGGCAACGCCTTTGAAAATTATCCCCAATGGAATTAATTTTGTATTTGAAAAAGGAAAAATTTGATGCTTAATGGTGAATTTCCTGAAAAATTTAGGAGTTGCGTTAGCGCAACGGGGGAAGTAGACAAATTGTGCCTCCAAGATTAGTCAAAATGACTATAAATGAGGTTAAACCAATATTGATTTTTGGGGGCTTAGTGATAACTGTTTTGTCAATGAATGTGGTTGAATAGATGACATGCGTCATCACATTGAAATTAAATTGATAATTTGTGGGTACCCCTTAATTGTGAAAGGGAGTATATTTGCTTAAAATGTAAGAACAGACATCTTGTCCAAAGAAATTGAATATTTGGTAATCCCTTAATTTGTGAATAAGGGTGATGAGCTCTAAGTTGAAATTGAGCAAACTATTGTGGACTAGTTCTAAGTCTCAATTGAGCACTTAATTGATCGTTGTTTGCTTGATACAACAAAAATTTTGTTTACTAGCATGTCGGTAATTCTATAAAATATTGAAATGATCGTTGTTTGGATGTGAGGTCACTAGCATCTGTTGATCTCTGTGTGCTCTTTAGATATGTATATTCGGGAAAATGTTAATGTAACCTCTGCGATGTAATAAGACATGTGGTCATTAAAACACCTAGTATTGTGTTGAGTCTTAGGATTCCGAGGACGGAATCTTTTAACGGGGGAAGAATTGTAACACCCCAAATAATTAGGAGGTAATTATATTCCTAATAATGTTGAGTTAATATAGTTATTGAAATAATTATTATTAATTGGAGATATTAGTAATATTGACTAATGAGGTAATTAACTTTGCTCAACGATTGAAATGGTAAACTTAAAGGTCATATTATGAGTTAGTTGCCAATAATTTATGACATTTGCTATTATTGAGATTTGTATGATAAAAATGAAATATAATGTGGTTAGTATTTCATTAACAAGAATGGGTAATATACTTTGGTATTTTATCAAAATGAAATTGAAGAATGATTGGAAAGGGGGTGTATTTGGTGTGTGAGTAAAGTGGGAGGGGCAAAGGTGGCCAAAGGCCAAACCTTCCCCCTCATTCTCTTAAAATCGTTCAAACCAACCCACACACACACACTTGATGGTTCTTGCAAAATTTGAAGAGAAAAGAGAGAAAAAGGAAGGGACCTTGAGTTAGAGTTGGATTTGCAACAAATTGGTTAGTGTTTTGGTGAAGATTAAAGCTTCATTGAAGGTATAATCATATCCTCCACTCTCCTTCTTCATTCCTCTTCATTTCTCCATTTTTGGAGGTGAAACCCTAAATGAGTTTATGTTGAAATGTTTTGTAAAGGCTCCCATCTTCTAGTATGTTGTTATATGATCAAAATTGAGCCATAATATATAATTACATTGGTAGTTTGAGTTAGTTTTGGTTGGAACCCAATCTAGGGCTTAAATGAGCTCCAATGGGTTATGGATTTGATTTTGATGTTTTAGTAAGATATATATGCTAAATCTTCATCCATATATGTTAAATATTGATATGGAATCAAACGGATTTAAGTAGATGCTCATTTGGAGCTTTGAAGTGGTGAATTGGGTTTTGATCCATTTGTGAACTCAAAAGAGTTCATATGAACCAATTGGCAATATTTTATGATTTAAATGTGTGGGAAGATTATAAAATGATCTAAATATTTTAGATTAATGATTTCATGTATTGGTTGGGGTTAAACTCGAGCAAAGGCTCAAGTTTTGTGTTTGGAGCCAAAACCGCACGCCAAGTGTTCGGTGAAATGCCACAATGAGTTCTTAACCATTGTTGGGTTGAATTGAATGATTAAATATAAATTGAATGTCTAAACATAGCTCAAATATGTTATTTATAGCATTGGAATTAAAAAGAAGCTAGTAGGAACTCGTTTGAAGTTTTGAAAGCTTAGTTCGGGTTTTGGTCATTTAGAACCCATTTGGAGTTCGTATGAACTCCATGAAGCAATAAAATGTTGTGTTATAGTACAATATGTTTGGAAAGTGTTCAATTATGTTATTAAAGTATTTGCATGAGTTGGAAAACGCAAAGTATGTGCAAGAACTCAAATTGGTGTTTTAAGTCGAAACCGCACGCCAAGTGTTCGGTGAAATGCCCCAATGAGTTCCTAATCATTTTCGGGTTGAATTAAATGTTTGAATATATTATGAATACCTAATAATAGCCTAAATATGTCAAATATTGCTATGGAATTGATTAGAATTGAAAATGAGCTCAAATGGAACTTGGTGTTGTCGGTTGGAGCTTTCGGTCATTTTCAGACTCGTTCGGAGTCCGTATGAGCTCCATAGAATCATGGGATGTTATGAAATCATTCTATTATGTTTATAGGTGTTAAATTAACCTTAATATGCTATAAATATTGTTGGTAAAGTCCATCCAAAGTTACGAAAACGTTTATGGAGGTTTTGGGGGGTTTTGTGTGCATTTAGGACTTGAAAAGGAGCAGGCAGGCTGGACCTGCAGGGGTAGCGACGCGACTACCCTTGAGGTCGCGCCATGACAATGTTTCTGCCCCAAAAATTGAGTTTGCTTGGTCGTGGGTCGATGCTTGGGTCTTATACGTTCGTTGCACCTCTAAATTAAGTGTTTAAAGGGTTTGAGGGCCTTTGATCCATTCCGGAACTCCTAAGGCCTCATATGAACTTAGTACTTTCGGTTTGATAACCCAATACCCTTAGCCCACTCTTAGGGGCTTATCTTGTGATCGGGGGCTTACGTGTACGCGTTATGAATGCTTCTAGGTGAATTGGGTCGAAAGGAGCTTGATTGCAAGCTTTAGCCGTTCTCCGGGCCATTGTGGCTTTTTGGAAGGCTTTGGAATCTTCTAAACCAATCATTGTGAGTTCTAGGACTAACGTAGATGAATGATTACATGTTAATTGTTGTTTATGCATTTGTTGATAACATGCTACTTGATCATGCATATTCACATGTTATAGATGGATTCATTGTAGCCTTATTGAACATGTTGTCATGCATCATGAATTGAAGATGAATTGCCATGCTAGTTGATATTGTTGTGGATTGGTTTGTCGTGCATCTCATATAGTATGCTTAACTACTTATTTGTATGGATAACAATGATTGGAAGATGGCAATTCGTGTTGGTTAACCTAGTAGGTTGGACTATTCACTTTTGTGATTGATTAATAATAGTTGGGATATATGCATGACCCTTTAAGTTGTATATTGGGTCGCATTCGTGGAAATCTAATTGATTATGATTCGGGCATAAAGGACTATTCAACCGGTAGGCTTCTTAGTAATGTCAAACGACCCCGTTGATATGTTAGAACCATTGTTGCGGAATGATTAGTAGAACCACATAGATGGTTTCTTTTAATTTGTCTTATGGACTGTTATAGACTCTCATGAGTCATATTGAACCCTGAATTGTTGTGGAATGCGATTTGGACCCCTTTGGATATCCATGGAATATTCCTGTACTTGCTAGGGACAGTCCCGTACTTGCTAGGGACAGCCTCGTACTTGCTACAGGCAATACCACTCCCGAATTTGACAGGGAACGCTAGACGACCATGGGGTATGTGGTATTTGGATTTGGATGGGATTATCTCGTGTGAGGACAGCAACGGGCCGCCTGCGGGCGATGATTATGACACGTTGGGCTGCAAGCATGAGTTATATCCTAGTGGCGGTGTTGACATCATGTGAGGACGGCAACGGGCCGCCTTCGTGGCGATGATTATGACATGTTGGGCCGCAAGCATGTTTGTTCTCACCTTTGAACTGGAGTCAATAGTAGTATGTACTATGGTAATGTAACGTGCCGATTTGGTAAGGCAGCTTTTTAAAAGCGTTACAACGTGTTACTATGACACGCGTTGGAATCCCCACTTTGGCTCGACTATGTCTAGCGGTGTAGTGGATTCCAAGAGTTGAGTTGGTTCACCACCTTCACTCGGCTAGGCCGGGCGGTGACGATGGAACATGTGACATTGATAAATGTCGAGAATGTTAATAGTCCTCAATGAGATGAGGCATCTTTTTGTGAATTCGAATAGGTAAATAATTGATGTGGGACACCGATAGTCCTCAACGAGGATGATGTGATCTCATTCTAACTTGGCATTAGCCCCTATATCTTTGGTTGATAGAAATTATGTGTTGGATAGGCATGGTTAGCATGTTAATTGTTATTTATATTAATCTTAGAATTCACTAAACAACTTTTGTTGTTTACCCCTTTAGTTGTTAACCTTTTGCAGGTTTGAGCTATCAAGCGGGAAGTTTATATTCTTCCTCATTATTCAGAGAGTAGACTCGAGACTAACGGTATGCTTTGGTGATTGTGTTGGGTTTGGGTTAGTCGACCTCTTGGCCTTGACTATTCGTTTGCAGGATCATGACCTGTAACCTTGTAGATTCAATAGTTGTTATTCGGATGCATCACTTATGATGCATTAGATGTAAAAGTTTTAATTCGACCCTAATTCCGCAAGTATTGATGTATAAATTATTGTTAATTACACTGAAATATGTATTATTGTTGTATGGGTGTTTCACTTTAGGTTTGGGAACTAACCGCCAAACTCTGAGCTGTTCGAACTGGTTGAACTCTTCTTCTATAACTACTACCTGGTCTGGGTCTGTTAGTGCTTCCTCTACATGAGTAGGTTCAATCATGCTAAGGAATGATGCAAAGAGGCATTCATTAGCAAAAGCTCTACGTGTGGAGGGGGGATCATGGGTCCATTTCTTTTCATGTGGAAAGGGGGAACGAGATGGTAACTCAGTGGTAGGTATGGTGATGGATGAACAGTTGTGTTTAATGGTTTTTAGAATATTCAGAATCAGCAGTTTCAGCATGTAGACCAATTTGGTTGGCCATGTAACAGTTGCGGCCTCTATCATCCTCCTCATCAGAGTCTTCATCGACCCAATAGTCCTCTTGAATGACAAGGGCCATTGAATCAACTTGTTTCTTCACATCGCAAGCTTTTTCTCATAATAACCCAGGTCACGGTCATACTGGTTCTTGCACCACGGGAAAAGTGACCTGGTTTGCCACATTTGTAGCACCCTCTCCCATCAACAGGTTTCGTACCATCTGCCCTTGGCCTTTCATCTCTTCTTTTCGGCCTTCTGTCAGCATGTCGGCAATCACGGTTGTCCTCCCGACGGCGACAATCTCTTCTCTCTTCCCCCCCGTGCTCATCTCTTCTCTCAAATCTTCTTTCATCTCTATTGTGTCTCCTCTCGTCATATCTTCTCTCGTCTCTATTGTCACTCCTCTCATCATATCTTCGCTCATCGATGTTGTGTCTTGTAAGACCCAACCTTCCAGAAGAGTCTTAACGACACCGTCTCAAGTTTGCAACACAGTATCAATCACAACTAAGATAGATTATATTAAAGTGCATAATTAATTACAGAACAAGATTAAAATTAAAGTTATGAAGGGTACTATAGACTACTCTGTTACATAATCACCAAACATTTCAATTCTTTTACCCAAAACCAGCACAAAGTCTGACTTCAAACTACACAGATGATTTATTGAGCAGCGGTCTATAATTTCATCTTTAGACTCGTACTCTTAAGAACTTGGGCAGACTTGACTTTTAACTTTGATTTTATTCTTGATTAAACTTGTAAAAGATTCAACAACAACTGTAAGTGTTGGCTTATTGAGTTTATAGATTTACCGGTTAACATGCCATAAAGCGAAACTTATGGGTTACTAGCGTGATATGAATTGGCTGTCGCCACCAGCCATGCAAAGTGAGACATAGCATATAAGAGCAGGATGATGTCAAGGCCACACACTCACGCTTTTAGTGGGGGCCAATCCACAAACAATACTGGGCCAACTACTAGTAGGCTACGTGTGGGGGACAACAGAGTAGGCAACCAGCATGTTCATAAGAACAGGTGACATAGGAAAGGTCTATGGAAGACCGGACTAAGCTGATAAATGAGCAATGGACATATATGTCAATGAAGCAAGCACTGAACGTAAATTCAAATAAGCAGGTCAATGATAACATATTAGTTTGTAGCAATAACTAAAAGCAACTGTAATATTATGTGTGCTGAATGATATATCAAATGATGTCATGATCCAAAGGGAATCACCGTACCATGGTGTGCACAGGTCACATTCTTGCTGAGCATATAGGACTATCAAAAAAGCTAAAACAACAACATATATCACCAAAAGACAATCATCTAAAACTGAAATATTTGTAACTCACAGTTACTATTTTATGGCTTTTCTGTTGACTTTGGCTTTGGCAAGTGGATTACTCCAACACCTGAGTTATCTCAGGATTTAACTTCAAGCTTTAGCTTTGACAAGCGGATTACTCCACCATCTGAGTTATTTCAGGATTTAGCTTTAGGGTTTAGTTTTCGGAAGCGGATTACTCCACCACCTGAGTTATCTGAGGATTTAGCTTTAGGCTTTATCTTGGCTTTACTGACTTTAACCCACTTTTAATAGCTTTGACTTTTTGACCTTTTACCCACTTTCCAATAGCTTTGACTTTATAACAATTCCAATTTAGCTTAACATGTTCAATATTTGGCATTCACAATAACATAAACTTTTATGGCTTTACACAACGCATTTGTGTATTTCAGTTGTTATTCTTTGACTTTCTGAAGCTTATGTTTAAGAATTATTCTTTGACTAGGCTTATAATGTCATTTGGCTTTCATTAGCTTTTATGTTGAAACATAATTAGGCTTATAGCTTGTCTTAATAATAATTTTATAACCTTTCATGATTTTGATGAACATGTGTGACCTTAATTGGTGTTTCTTTAACTTGCATTTACACTTTGAAACTCAGATTAATGCATGTAATGACATACAATAGTTAAACAAGCTATTTAACACTTACATAAGTGATGCATATGACTTACACTAAGAATTAGGCACATGGCCTAGGACATAAGCTATTAGGCCTAGAAGGGCCAGGTCTAGGGCCAAGAACCAAGGCTATGGGCCTATGTTCAATTCCCTAAACACTCTTTGCTTATTCATTTGCTATTATGACTTATGTTGGGAATTCGTATCGTTTTTCATAAAAACATAAACATTAAACTTATTAACGCACAGCGGAAGCTTTTAAAAATTACGAATTTCGTACACGGATCATCAAGTATACATAAGATAAGTAATCATGAAAGCATTAAAATCTGTACCTTTGTATTCGTTGAAAAAAATACACGAATGGGATGCTCTCGATATCCACCGGTGATGACACGGTCGAGCGGCGCCAAGTATGCAATCAAACACACGAAGAACGGGAAAACCGAACGCGATTGTGGTTTGGTACGGCCGAAGCACCACACACATATACACCTTATGTGTGTGTGTGTGTGCGCGCCGTGAATATTCACCACACACATCTCACCTACCTCTTTTTGTGTGTGTGTATATATATATATCCAATATATATATATAGCCGTATGTATATATATTTTTTCAAACACTTTGCGTCCGTATATATATATATATATATATATATATATATATATATATATATATATATATATATATATATATATATATATATATATATATATATATATAAAGACTTAATCAAATTCTAATAATATAATATATATCTTAATAATTATCTTTATTATTTAAACCATATATCGCCAAGTAAGCAATCAAACACACGAAGAACGGGAAAACCGAACGCGATTGTGGTTTGGTACGGCTGAAGCACCACACACACATACACCTTATGTCTGTGTGTGCGCCGTGAATGTTCACCACACACATCTCACCTACCTCTTTTTGTGTGTGTGTATATATATCCAATATATATGTATAGTCGTATGTATATATATTTTTTCAAACACTTTGCGTCCGTATCTTTTATATATATATACATATATATATATATATAAAGAATTTTCGTTTTAATCAAATTCTAATAATATAATATATATCTTAATAATTATCTTTATTATTTAAACCATATATAATTATCTCTATAATTATATATCTATTAAACAATATTTATCTTTTACATATTATCTAATAATACATAAATGACTAGATAATTATTATAATTATCTCTATTGAATTGTTTATAATTATCCATCCAATTATCTAATAATGATGATAATACTAATTCAAATAAATACATCTTTTATTTGATATCCAAAAATAAATAAAAGACTAGATAACTATTTATTTAATTATCATCCAATGACAATTAATCACATACAATATCTAATATTGTACTTTTAGTCCCCGTACTTTGAGATATAATTAATCACATATTAGTTTAATCTCCATGATCATTTCGTGTCATAAACAATAACCAATATTATTTATTCAATAGTTTAATTGCATCTGCTCAGTTGTGCTCATCGGTGTGACCCTCAAGTGGTTTATGAAATCAGCCATGATGCAGTAGTAATGTCATCTTTACACACCATAGACTAACATACTCTCACTTGTGTAAGACGACATACTGTCCTGCAGCATGCGCCTAAAGGAGGTCACGGCTAGACACTTTAGGCAACCAAGGTCATAAAAACTCTGAATCCCATTCGGACATTCTTGTTGAAACAGCCTTCCGAAAAGAAACTTAGGTTATATCCCATGCATCGCGACATTTCAATGTGAAAGCTAGGCAAGGATTAAATCAATCGTAGCAAACACGATTATGTATCTCAACTCCCTTATCTCATACTGAACTGTAACAGACAGATTAGAACACATAAGTTCTGTCCGAGCATGGTCATGCATTTCTGTCAGTATCGATCGTCGAGGGGCCCAGAAATATCTTTTCTTAGTTAAAAGAAGTTTCAAATCCCATATTGACTATCTAGGCCTCCAGCACGACTCCCACTGCAACCAGCCTCGAACCGTTATGATCACCCAGTTACGGATGACGTTAGGTTAGACCAATTGTACAGCAGCACCCGCACTAAAGTACGTAGACATCTCTGGTACTAAGTATTACCTTTTTGAGACGACTCATGACTATGATCCACAAAGTGGTCTTAATCGGTGGGTCAATCCAATATGTGTTCGCAACAAATACCTGTGAATTTGGTTCAACCTTTGCTATATTCATCACCCATGAATATCAACCAAAAACCACAGTAGCCTTTTTATTCTCGTTGTGGTTCCCACGACAACAGGCAGCTATGGAATAATTTTAGAATAACTTCAAAATAATTCTTGGATTTCTAAAACATGCAAAATCGAATGACATCAAAGATATCATGTTGATCTCCTTTATCTCAATAAGCACAACATGATATCCATCAATTTAATGCTACTATTCTTATATCAAATGTAAGGGTAATATGATCTATCGAAAAATTAAATTCAGACATGATCTTAGTAAAAGTGTTCTCTAGTTAACGAGACTTAACTTCCATTACCGTTTATCTTTGAAAAATTACACTAGTTCTTTATTACAAGTTCTTGTAATATTATTCAGATCCATTCTGAATCTCCTTATAAATTTATATCCATTATCTTTAGAGGAACTGGTAAATCACTCATAAAGACACCAGGACTAAAATTTAGGAGCTCTAGCAATCCAGATTAATTGCTACTAGTGATACGTTTAGATGTTTAGTCTTGGATCTGACAGTATGCGGTTTATCTATATCTTAATAAGATATTTTAACTTAATAACATTGTGTTCAAAATTTGTGATATGTATCCATAACCACCAGAACCTGGTTATCTATAACATTTCGTTGTGGTATTCCGTCAAGCTTGCCGACGAGTGTTTAAACAAGTCAAAGGCTATTACTTGACTAATCATCACACAAGTTGTATACATTTCACATGTAATTTTAATAAATGCAATTATACTTCTTGTTTACACAACCTTGACTTATCAAGTCTTTAATTGTTTCTGACAAGTGAAGTGAATTAACCTCCATGTAGCTCCTTTACATTTAATTCTGCATTTTATTAGTTTCATTTGTAATCACTATTGACTATCCAACTCGTATAATCTCTTGAACTAACTTTCAAGAATTAACAAGTTCAATGAAACTGCATTTGAACACTTGAACAATTTACACAATAACATAGTTAACCCTTTTTATCTGAATATGACTACTAGCTTGTCCAATCTCTATTGACAAGTTACTATTCAAGTTCCACTTGAATCAATAGTCTATAATCATGGCTTAGTAATCTCAAACAATAGGAATTTCAAGCAACAAATTTTCAACCCCCAAAAATTCTTTATTTATCCCAAAAATACTTGCAAGAAATTCAAAAAGTGTTTACTACACCATGATGAACTATTGATGACATGAACAATAGTGTCCAGTAGAGTATTCTCTAAGATGTCTCTATGCTCCCACTGAATTTGTCATCTATTTTCACTTCATTTAGTTCTTTGCAGACATTATGCATAAAACTTTGTTCAATTGGTTATCACATATCCAAGAACAATAGAAAGTGAATAATTCAGATACACGAAGTCTCAATGCGATCAACCTTGACCGTTTCCAGGTACTTGAGATAATTCCTTTCCCAATGCCCAGTTTCTTAGCACTCAAAGAATTTGTCATCCTTGGATTTGACTTCTCTGGTTCTAGGTTTTAGCTACTTGTTAGCTTTAACCTCCGGTTTGGAAACTTACATTCCCTTTCATCTCTTTCTCTATCTTCTCTTCTTAATCATTCCCTCAGCAGTCTATAGCATCTGATGCAGCCCACTGGTCATCTTCTCCATGCATATTGTAACAAATTACAAATTGCTAAAATTCCTTCAATAAGGAATTGAGAATCAGATTCGTGGTCATGTCCTGTGTCACGGGATACCCAAGTCTGCTAAGATGATCCAGATAACCTTTCATCTTCAGCACATGGGGTCTAACAGTTGTTCCTTCTTCCATTCTACCGGAGCTTAGAGCCCTAGTCGTATATATTTCTCAGTCGGAGCCTGAGTCTAGAACATATCCTTTAGCCGGCGATACATCTGGTAAGCTGGGACATCCATAAGGTTAGTCCGCAGCTAAGATATCATGGTTGCTAGCATTAGATAGGAAACATCGACCGAATCCTCAGAGTGCTTCTTGTGGAGATTTCTCTCCTCAACTGTAGTAGTCTCTGCAGGATCAGGTCCTGGTGCCCTTTCCAGAACACACGACTTTCGCTCTGTACTCAAAACATTCGTCAGATCTTATTCCCAGTTCAGGGAATTGAATCTTTTGAGCTTTCCATTTCCCGAATGGTCCTCAAAGTAGCAATTTTGCGCTTTTAGGGAGGATTTTCAATAGGAGGAGGTTGAGGAGGGATATTGACGTTATCATTGTTGTTGTTACCGTTATTGTCATTGTTATTATTTAAACCGCTTCTACCTCTGCCTCTTTCAACCATCTAAAACAATTTTTCAAAAATTAGTATGTGATTAACCATTAATAAATCAATAACCCAAAATTCAAAAAATGATTTATTAATCCTAAGAACCATTTTACTTATTGATGCACCCAACGGAGGCTGAACCTACATGAATAAGCTACTCAGGCAGGCAACTTATTACCAATTACAACCCCCTTGCAACTCTTAGATCTTATGAGATTTTTAATTTCTTAAATTGATCATGTTTAATCTCATCCACACCTTTGGCAACAGTCTTACTGAGAAACCACCACTGACACACACCATATAACAACTGCAAGTTACTGGCCCAAGTCTCACTTAGGATCCGCAGTGCTTACCTCACAGTTCTCCGAGTTTGCGGCGTAAGCACCCAACGAAGGCTGAACCTACTTACGACGACCGGTCACCGTGAGTGCCACTATATGGACGGTGTGTTGTGTTAGATTTTTAATTTGGGTTTATAACCAGTCTCTTACCAAGAACTAGTGGCCACTCAGGTTAGTCAGCGGGCAGGATCCTTTCGGTTCTAAACCTCTGGGAAATTCCTACAACCATAGCCCTAGCGTGATTGTCCTAGACACCACCTATTCTGGTAAACAATCCAGTTAATGTACCAGTTGTAAGAATTTCAACTCTTTGATCATATGACATTTTAAAAATAAATCTCCTTTTATTTGAAAAACTAATTTCATAAAAATGTCATATCTAACACCTGACAAAATAAATAAAGTTTCCAATTTAAACTTCCTTTTAAATACTTCAATTTTTCATAAAAAATGATTGTTGTTTTAATTTCTTTTATTTATCTACTTTGTCACCACAAACACGCAGATACAAATAATGCATAAAGAAATAAAACATACAACCACACGGTGACATAGTCTTGCCAAAAACTAAATTGGTTTCCGAGAGCCATACGGACAAACCAATTAGGTCAAAACCTAAGGGACAAAATCAACACACAAGGCAAGAAGGTTGAACTCTTTCAGCTCCCACTAGCCTCAGCATCCGATGATGTCTCCGAGCGTCCTTGATGGATGACCTCCTTCTTGATGGACATCTTCATCAAGATTTTTTACATAATTTTAATCTAAATACATTTGCATATTTCTAACCTATTACAGATTACATCATAAAACCCGGGATTCCTAATGGCACACAGGCCTTCCCAAAAATATAACCAATAATAAAATAGCAAACATTGAGATTAAACAAACAACCATCACAAACAAGGGGGCTCAAGGTTTGGCTATGTCACAAATATTAATAAAGCAGTAAAGCATATTAATAATCCAGAATTCATTTTCATCTTGCCATGAAAATAATTCCAAAACCAATTAATCTACTATTAAATGAAGTAATCATGTCCAATATCGTTCTTAAATTAAATACGGTTCGTAAACTCGAAATTTAGGAACACTTTCCAAAATTAGAAACTTTTTCCCGAAAATTCAAATTCAATTCCATCCTTGCATTATCTTTGGATACAAAACTACACTTTTCTTAAAAATATTCAATTAACAATTCAAACACCTTTGAAACTTAAACTTACTATTTTAAGAAACTTTTTATTAAACAACATTTGATAAATATAGTTATTATTTTCAAATAATATTGATAAATAATTTAAACTTCCTTTAAATAATTATCAATTAACTATTATTCAATAGAAACACCTTTCCAGAAATAAATAAACTTTATTTAAAATGTAAATTTTCTAAATAAACAATTTTACTCATAAAATATGTCTTTTAAAATATTTAAAGAAAATTTATCGTCTTTAAATAACACAAAAAACTTTCTTAATGGTTTTAAACGATTTCTACCAAAAACGTTAATGTCGAGATCAAATCTCAAAACATTAAACCATGACCGAGCATGAAACTCAAAGTCACGATTTCATCAATTTTAAAATAGAATCCTTAAATTAAACTTTCTTTAATTTTATAATGCATTTTATGGAACTATATCTTAAATGCATAAACTAAATCTAGTTTATAAATTAAAATTACCATTAATTTTAATTTCAACATTAAAACTTAACTTTTAATTAAAACCGATTTAATTTAAACGACGAATTACCGGAAAACGGAAACGAACCAACTAAGTTAACTGACTCATACTCGGGTTCAATAACCCACATGAATCGAAAATAAATAGGGCATTAAACCTTTTGACGGCTGAAATTAATCGAAGCCTCTAATCAACTCACTTTGATTATTTGGATTTCCATATTTCAATTAATCGTTTAACTGTCGAATCGAACAATATTTAAACCGATTTGTGGATTTTATAAAAAAACTAACAAAGTCTCCCACTTTAATTTTATAAAACGGAAAACAAATTTACATATATTTTGTCACAAATGTCTAAATATTAACAACCAAACACTTTTGATTTATTGATTTGATTTTAACGCATTTAATTTAATTGATCGAGTTTAAACGTGAATTAAACGACATGATGAAATAAACAACAATGACTTTGGCTACCACATCATAACCGAGAGGTCATGGGTCTCAACCCATGGCCGAAATCTTAGGTTTGATTTCGCGAACCGAAATGTTTAATTTTCGAGTTTAATCAATTAAACACTTTTAAACAATCAAACTTCAACTAAATAAAACGAACTAAGGTTTCAAAATCCCGAGTTCTGAGAAACTCCAAGGTTGGCCGAGAATCACTATGGGGTTTCCAAAACCTTTGGTCGATTTTCTCTAAGCCAAATCAAAACCTTAAACGTTTTAATTATTGATTTCGATCGTTTAAACACTTTTAATTATTAAAAATCGAAACTTTAAGATCGTGGACATAAATACTCGAATAATACTATCATTATGTTACTTGTGGTGGCTCTGATACCACTGTTGGGAATTTGTATCCTTTTTCATAAAAACATAAACATTAATCTTATTAACACACAGCGGAAGCTTTTAAAAATTACGAATTCCGTACACGGATCATCAAGTATACATAAGATAAGTAATCATGAAAGCATTAAAATCCGTACCTTTGTATTCGTTGACAAGAATACACGAATAGGATGCTCTCGGTATCCACCGGTGATGACACGGTCGAGCGGCGCCAAGTATGCAATCAAACACACGAAGAACGAGAAAACCAAACGTGATTGTGGTTTGGTACGGCCGAAGCACCACACACACATACACCTTATGTGTCTGAGTGCGCCGTGAATGTTCACCACACACATCTCACCTACCTCTTTTTGTGTGTGTGTATATATATATCCAATATATATGTATAGCCGTATGTATATATATTTTTTCAAACACTTTGCGTCCGTATCTTTTATATATATATATATATATATATATATATATATATATATATATATATATATAAAGAATTAATCAAATTCTAATAATATAATATATATCTTAATAATTATCTTTATTATTTAAACCATATATAATTATCTCTATAATTATATATCTATTAAACAATATTTATCTTTTATATATTATCTAATAATATATTAATGACTAGATAATTATTATAATTATCTCTATTGAATTGTTTATAATTATCCATCCGATTATCTAATAATGATGATAATACTAATTCAAATAAATAAATCTTTTATTTAATATCCAATAATAAATAAAAGACTAGATAACTATTTATTTAATTATCATCCTATGACAATTAAATCACATACAATATCTAATATTGTACTTTTAGTCCTCGTGTTTGAGATATAATTAATCACATATTAATTTAATCTCAATGATCATTTTGTGTCATGAACAATATCCAATATTATTTATTCAATAGTTTAATTGGATCTGCCCAGTTGTGCTCATCGGTGTGACCCTCAAGTGTTTTATGAAATCAGTCATGATGCAGCAGTAATGTCATCTTTACACACCATAAACTAACAACTTAAATCATGCTTATCAATGTCATTGCATCATAATGCATTCACTTGAATGTTCATACAATCAACTTACAGATTTTCATGGCATTTAATGCATAACTTATGAACAAGAACATCACACTCATGCTTTGCTTTGTTCTCATGATTATGAACAACATAAACACTATAACATACACTTATTCTTGTTTTCTGAAATGCTCATAACCCACACACAAGTATGTTTCATAAGCAACTAAATACCATGGTTATATGTTATTACCATATTCACAATCACAAATGAGCTTATATTTCACTTCTTTAGTTACTATGTGTTTATAAATTGAACCACACACACATGAAACTTATATTTCTATTTTTGACAGCAAGTATGCACATATATGTGTGTGTGTGTGTGTGTGTGTGTGTGTGTGTATCCTATGCTAATGTTTCATGTTACACTATAATGTGTTTTAGCCACACATTTCACTTCACAAAACACACTATCTTATGATGCATACATATATCTATATTTACTAGGATGTTGTGATCTTTTGACTTGAGTAGGGCCACTCTGATACTCATAAGTCTTGGAGTCAATGGCATACATATACAAGCACACTATGCATACTTAGAATATAAATGTATATAGGTTCTATGTGTTGTTGTTTGGCTTTTACTTCATTATGAGACTTAGCCATAGGCTGAGTCTCAGAGTCTATGTACTTCTACACATCATGCTAAGGGACTTTCTCACATATATATTATGTTTGTTGCTTCTTGTTTTTCCTCAGACCATGCATCACTCTGAGACTTAAAGGTCTCGGACTCTAGGACTTTCATGCACACGCAACACTGAAATATGAATGAATAAAAGGAGTTGCTTCTGTCCTACACACATGCCACACACTCCGAGACAAATGAGTCTCGGAGTTCACATGCACACACACAACATTTGTTGAATTCATGCATGTATGTATTGTACTGGATGTTGTTGCTGTTGTGATCAAACTACACTCTGAGACTCAAAGGTCTCGGAGTCTTCATGCTTCACATAAACACCCACTAACACTTAGTTTATATATGAATATACTATGATGGCTGCTATGAAATTTCAACACTCTGAGACATCATAGTCTCGAAGTCTAATCATGTACATGCAAACACTCATCGCAAACACAATAGCTTATATCTTTCAATTTTCATTCAATTTCTACAGCAAGAAACAAGGTTCATAGGCGATTTAGACTCATAGATGCTCACCCATACATCACACAACCAATAATAGCCAAGCTGTAACATCCGTAAATTTACAAAATCCGACTTGGTTAATTATCAGATGAGTACTAGTGCTTGATTAAATGTAAAGACCGTTATGAAAATGTGAATTAATCATTTTGGATATCGAATAATTAATGCTTGTGAAAAATCGAGTCGCTTGACTATAATATCAAATTTTAACATTTTCGTCATTGGATAACGAACCCGACATAACTTGTGGAGCAAGTTACAAGGGGGAGAGATGAATGGCTGGCCTAGGGAGATGTGCCCCTTTTCTCCCCCTAACACCCCATAGTGACCAATGATGCTATTTTGTGATGATGATTTTTAATAAACTAGTTAATAAGGAGTGGCCTTATTATTATTTAAACCTAACTTGCTCCCTACTCCTTGCTCCATTCTTTTTCTGCATTTTCACTCCAAAAAGTGTGTGTGTTGAGAGAAAAAGAATAGCAAGAAGATTCTTCAAAGAGAAACCAACTTCTATAATTCTCTCTAGCACTCTTGGGGTATAACCTCTACACTTAAGTTATATGCTTTCTATGTGTTATATACGAATTTTGTACGTATTTATGTTGGGAAATAGTTTAAGTTGTTCAAACTGTTAGTTAGACTTCTCAAACTGTTAGTAGAGTTTATATGTAAATCCAAAGTTCATGCTGCTAGTTGAAGAAACTCGAGCTGCCAGTGTAAAAGTTCAAGCTGCCAGAGCAAATCAACTCAAGCTGCTCAGTTCATGCTGTCAAGTGATTCAAGCTGCTCAACAGTTTCATAAACAGAAAGTGCTGATTTTCAGGAAAAGATATCTACATGAAGATTCCAGCATATCTACTATCAGAGAAGTCATAGTTCGTCAAGGAAACATAATCAAGAAGCAATATAAATACATAGAATAGGTCATTCTATTATATAGGAGTTTTCTGCATATTTGAGTCTGTAATTGCTTTGTTGATTGAGTTTTCATAAGCCTCTAAGGTTGTAAAACCCTAAGAACAGTCTGTGTTTTTCGTCTAATCAAACAGATTAGAGGTGATTGTAATCATTGAATTCAGAAATACAAACAGTCTTGATTACTTCTTGATTATTTCTTGTGTTTATTTATTATTGATTCTGAAAGTTTTTGTTAAAATAATTAAGTGTTATTCCGCAAACTTCTTAATTAAACTTTGATTCAAAGCAAGATTATTGATTTATACTCTGATAAATTCAAATCAGTTAGTCTTGGTTAATTAGTTTTTAGATCTTGACAAGTGGTATCAGAGCCAAAGGTCGTTCTTTGTTTTTCAAAGTCGAAAACTTTCTTTTAAATTGTTAATCTTTTTGCAATGGAATTTGAAAATAGCAGCAGTGGATCTGGGCAAGGACTCAAAGTGCCTATGCTCAAGCCCACTGAGTTTGAGATGTGGAAACTCAGGATTCAACAGCATATCCAATTCATTGATTATGCCATATGGGAAGCTGTTGAATTTCCTCCTGTAGTTGATCCAGAACTTGATGATGAGGGAAAACCAGTCAAAACTCCTCCAAAAACTGAACTTGAAAGGAAGGCTAGAATGAATGAAGTGAAAGCACTTACACTTTTACAAATAGCATTCCTAATGCTTATCAACATCAGTTCAAAAAGTTTTATACTGCTCATTCTCTTTGGAATGCCTTAGAGAAAAGGTTTGCTGGTAATGCCAGTACCAAGAGAAATCAAAAGGATCTCTTGAAACAGCAGTATGAGAACTTTTCTGGTGGCAAGAATGAAAACCTTACTCAAATTTTTGACAGGTTCAACAAACTGATAAGTGAACTGGAAAGTGCAAAAGTCAATCTGGATCAAGATGAAGTCAACAGAAAGTTTCTCAGATCTCTTGGAGAAGAATGGACAGTCTATGCTGCACAATGGAGAACAAAAGACACTCTTGATGAGATAGAACTGGATGATTTGTATAACAGTCTAAGAGTGTTTGAGACTGAGATTGATGCTAAAAAGAAATCCTTTTCTTATAATCACAATACTGCTCTTCTGTCTTCTGAAAAATCTAATAACTGTGATTCTTTTTCAGGTGGTGATGGCAGCTCTACTGAAACCCACTATGAGGCTTTTGTTGCCAATGATGGACTATTTGCTCTAAATGTTGAAGACTTGGAACAAATTCATCCAGATGATCTTGAAGAGATGGATTTAAAGTGGCAACATGCAATGCTGACCATGAGGGCCAAAAGATTTCTTAAAAGAACTGGAAGGCCCAATTTTCAAGCCAGAACAGAAGGCAAACCAGCTTTTGATAAATCAAAAGTTGAATGCTATAAATGTCATAAGCTTGGTCACTTTGCCAGAGAATGCAGATCTCAAGGTCAACAGCCATCAAGGACTTCACAGCCCAATCAGACATCATCATCAACAGCACTTGTCTCCCAAGAAGACAATGTGTTTGACTGGAGTGATCAGACAGAGGAAGAATTTCAAAATCAAGCTCTAATGGCAGAAACATCAAATGTCTCCTCCACTGAACTACCATCTAAGGTAAATTCTAAACTCTGCTCTCAATCATGCAAAAATATGGTTAAAAAGTACAGAGATCATAATGAGAGCATGTGCAAAACTCTAGCTAAGATGGAAGAAAGGAGATATGAATACATGCAAGCCATAGAAGATCTGGAAAAACAGATCAATGATTATAAGGATAATGAGATTCAAATGGGATATGATAGAACCTATCATGAGTGGGAGAAAAAGGAGCTAAATAAGAAAATAGAATCATTGAATAAAAAGGTAGAAGAGACTGAACAAAAGGTGTTAGAGGCTAATAAGAAACTGGAATCTGTCAACATAGATCTAGGAAACTTCAAGTTAGCAAATCAAAAGCTGGAACACCTAATGGAAGTCCAATTTAAAGATAGAGTAAAATCTCAGGTTAATCCCAAAGAAGGAATATGATACAGAGCTACTCCACCTCCATACAACAACAAGTACATTCATCCAATGAGTGAGGTTGCTGATAGACTTGTTAATGAACCACTAGATGAGTCTATGACTATTGTAGATCCTATCCTTGATAACAGTCCTAATTCAAAGGAAGATAAGATTCAAAATAGAGACTGTGACACAATGAGTGCACCCATAGAGGTCCAAGCTCCCAGTAAGAAAGGAAAAGAGAAGATGAGTGTATGCAATGCTATTCCACAAGTTTCTGTACATTCTAACTGTAACACTGCATCTTCATCAAAAGGAAATAAAAGAGGTAAAACTGTTCCTGTCTGCACATGCCAAAAGCATGGTGTTCAAAAGTTTCCTAAACAACAGCAGGTAAGAGGAAATCAGAGAAACAAGAACCAGAAATTGACAGAAAAGTCTGGTTCTCCAATTCAAACTGTCAAAAGGTGTTTTCACTGTGGAAGAAAGAATCACTTAGCCAAGGATTGTTTTTATAAACCAGCTGTTGCAAAACAGACTGTGAATCACACAAAATCAAATCCTATCCAGGCAAAACACTCAAAGGTGAAACCTTCCACATCAGTTCCAAAGAAAACAGTCGATCACAGGTTTTCAAAAGTTAATAAAAAACAGTCCACACATCAAAAACAAGTTTTGGCAAAGCCTAAATCAAGTTTTAAAAAAATCTGGTGTGTCAAGGACAAATCCTCAGATCAAACTGCTGATGCAAAAGATCAGACTGTTAAGCCAAATTCTGAAGCTGGTAGTGCAAAATCTGAAGCTGTTAGCACTAAAACAAAAGATCAGACTGCTAAGCATCAATCTGGAACTGCTAGTGAATCATCTGAGACTGTTAGAAGAAAAGATGATCAAAACAGTTGGATACCTCATATAATCACTAAATACTCTCCAAAGACTCCATCAGTAGATCTCACCAAATATAAGAAGTCAAAAACAGTTTTTAGTTATGTCAATGCACAAGGCCAACCCAAAACCAATTTGGTTTGGGTTTACTCCACTACTGACTAAGCTGTTATTTGTGCAGGGCAACCACAGGTCTCCTCATAGAACAAGATGGCATTTGGACACTGGATGCTCTAGGCACATGACAGGCAATTCTGAGTGCTTGTCAAATTTCAAAGGTTTTGATGGAGGTTTTGTTGCATTTGGAGGCAACTCAAAAGGAGGTAAGGTTATAGGTAAAGGTACTGTTAATGCAGGCAACATGAAATTCCATGATGTTTTGTATGTTGAACAGCTTAAGTACAATTTATTAAGTGTCTCTAAAATCTGTGACAAACAGAACAGTGTTCTGTTCACAGATTCTGAGTGTATTGTCCTTTCAAACGATTTCAAAGTTCCTGAAAATCTTGTTTTACTAAGAACACCAAGAAAGGATAATGTTTATTGTCTGGACGCAGATCTCTTATCTAAATCAAATACTTTAAGCTGTTTGATATCCAAAGCATCATCCAATGAGTCTGCTCTTTGGCATAGAAGGATGTGTCACATGAACTTCAAGTCCATGAATGTTTTAGTCAAAAAGAATCTGGTAAGAGGCTTACCACAAAAGGAGTTCATCTGTGATGATCATTGTGTAGCATGCCTTAAAGGTAAGCAACACAAAACTTCTTATAAGGCCAAAGAAGTAAATTCAATCTCATCTGTTCTTCAGCTGCTTCATATGGATCTATTTGGTCCTACATCTGTTTTGAGTTTGAATAAAAGGGCTTACTGTTTAGTTATTGTTGATGATTTCACCAGATTTACTTGGGCTTACTTTCTTAGGTCCAAAGTTGAAACTGCTGAGCTAGTTAAGTCTTTTATCCTTAAGATAGAAAACCAATCCAACTCAAAAGTTAAGGTGATAAGATCAGACAATGGAACTGAATTTAAAAATCACATTCTAAACAATTTCTGTGAGTCCAAAGGCATTGCTAGACAATATAGTGCACCAAGAACACCACAGCAAAATGGTGTAGCTGAAAGAAAGAACAGAACCTTAATTGAGGCTGCTAGAACAATGTTAGCTGATTCAAATCTGCCAATGACTTTCTGGGCAGAAGCTGTTAATACAGCCTGTTATGTTCTGAATAGGGTTCAGGTTGTCCAATCACAAGGGAAAACTCCCTATAAGTTATTCCATAACAGAAGTCCCCTAATAGCTTTCTTCAAGCCTTTTGGATGCCCATGTACTATTCTTCACACTAAGACTCACTTAGGGAAGTTTGAAAGTAAGGCTGAAGAAGGATTCTTTGTAGGATACTCAAGTCAAAGCAAAGCCTATAGAGTATATAACATTGTGTCTCAAACCATTGAAGAAAGTGCCAATGTTAAATTTAATGAAAATACTGCTAATATCAAAGGCACTGGTCCTGATTGGTTGTTTGATTTAGATTCACTAACAAATTCTCTGAGCTTTGTTGAGTATACTTCAGAAGCTGATGCATACAGGGTTGAAGCTGCCAATACAAATTCTCATGCTGCCAACACAAATTCTCATGCTGCCAATACAATTTCTCAAGCTGTTGGCACAAAGTTTCAGACTGCTGCAGATTCACCAAGTTGGGATGATTACACCACTCTACCACTTCTGTCTTGTGATCCTCCAGGGGTCCTGAATGCTCAACATGATATAAATCCAGATACTGAAGTGCCACTCCCAAGTCCTGAGAGAACAGCTCCAACACAAAGGAACACAGTCCCTGATTCAAGTCCAGCTGTTCCTGAAGCTGATCGATTTACTGGTCCTGATGGAGATGATACAAATCTTGGATCCTCTTTTCAGACATAGAGAGAGCCCAACTATAATAGTTTCAACAAGTATCACCCTCCTCATCATCAAATATTACTGGGTGGATCCAAGCACTCCTGTTCAAAACAGAAGGGAAAATGGTTCACAATAGACGCTGCTGCGGCTGAACAAGACAGTTTCTCGAATTCAGTCCTAGCTGCTTTTGAACATGCCGTTTTAATGTCTCAACTAGAACCCATAAAAGGCAATCAGAAGCACAAAAAGATCATCCTGGATTGAAGCCATGCAAGAAGACTTCTTAATGCAGTTCAAGCATATCAGAATTGATAATGGACTCTGTGGATCTGCCCTAATGGAAAAAGAATCAAGTAGTGTACAAGATGGATTGTTTCAGAAACAAGAAGGATGAGAGGAGAGGATAGTCTCAAGAACAAAGCAGACTAGTTAGCACAAGGGTCCACTCAGAGAGCGGAAAGATATGATGATGTCTTTGCTCCAGTGCAAGAATTTTGAAGCCATAGGACTATTTCTGCATATGCAAAGTTTCAATTAGGATTAAAGTGTATCAATGGACCCTCTTGTTAATTTCTGCTTTCCTGTATGGGACCATTGAAAGCGGAAGTTATATGTGTTGTGTCAACCTCCAGTTTTGAAGACTACAAGTATCCAGACGGGTCGTTGTAAAGCTAGACAAAGCTCTCTCTGGTCTTCACAAGCCCCCAGAGCATGTTATGGGACCACACTGCTCAATTCATCATCTTCTACAAGAATGGATCAAGAGGGCACTCTGGACAAACCACGCTTCACTAATCCATCAAAGCTGGATTCTACTTGTCCAAATCTCTGTGCTGACATTCACTTTTCGCGGTCAAACCTATGCTAGTTTGTGCAAAGACATTTGAGGCCCTAATGCACAAAAATAGGAAAAATGAGTTCAACTGGCGAACTCAAATTCTTTCTAGGGCTTGCACGGTTAACCTGTAGCTACTGGTTCTATTCATAGTCCAATCAAAGTATGTCAACAGAATATTGGAAACTCGTTTGGCTATCAAGACCACAAAGGTTTGCAAGACTCCAATGGATCCTCATAAACAAGCTCATACAGAAAAAGATGGCATATATGTGGATATGTCCTCTATACATATCCTTATAGGATCTCTCATTGTATCTAAACCTCACGACCTGATATTATGTTTTGCTGTCTGTGTTGTGTTCTTCTGTGTTAGGTGTTCAATGCTCTCCACAGGCTTCTCACTTGGTTTTGCTTTAGAGAATCTTTTAGTATCTTAAAGGCCAACCAACATTTAGGTATATTGGGTATCCTAAAGGCCTTCCTTTGAACTAACTTTGCTTATTCTGACAGTGACTATGGTGGATGCAACATTTGACAGAAAATCCCACAACGGTGGATGTCAATACTTAGGAGCAAGACTGGTCTCTTGGCAAGCAAAAAAAGGCAACACAACTGTCTCCACATAATACACTTGAAGCCCAGAATACGTAGCAGCCTGCAAGGATGCTGTCCCAGTAATGTGGATTCAAAATAATGTATCGAGACTATGCGTATGCATCTTCTTATCCACTCCTATTTATACTGACCATGCAGTGCCAATTCAGGAATTGTGCAAATAACCCAGTGATGAAGTGAAAATTCCCAAAAAACAAGCAATAGAAATCAGGTTTCACTTATCACATGATTGTCCATGAAAAGAAATTAATCCAATTTACCAAAATACATACAGATGATCAGCTAGCTGATCTATTTACAAAACCTTTTGATGTGGGAAGGTTCACTTTCCTAATATCAAATATTGGTATGGTAAACATGGATTAATTGGTTTTCATTATTATCGACTCAGTATGCTAATTTAAGGGGGAGACACTGTTCCATTGAAAAGTTGCACAATTTTACACTAACAGCGTGAGTCTTTTCTCATGCTGCTAGTTCATTTTCTCGGACTGCTAGTTATTTTCACTTGATCTGTCAAAGTGTGCAGGGTATTTGGGTAATCTTCAAAATGTGTGCGCGGGACCCAACCTTTCAAAACCTTTAAAGGTCCCGATTTCGTTCAGTTGTAACTACCAGTTACATATTCTTCTTCCACGACCTTCTGCTTTCTCTCTGAACGAATCACACATTCTTCTCTCTGAAACACGCTGAACTCCAACCGTTTCATGCAATGATGGATTTCCTCAGGCACTCCCATATCCATCATGCACTATCCATAAACCCTACTATATACATCTCCCATATAGAATAGTTTTGGAACCATGCATCTGTTCAAACCATCAATGGAGTGCCTACCCTCCTTTCCAAGATTGATGGAACTGATATCCATATCACTGAGGAATCCATCCGACATCACTTGCATCTTCAAGATGCCACAGGTATAACTGACCTAACCCTTGATGCTTTACATACAGGTCTTTTTAATATCGGTTATAGGGGTCCTGCTGATTCTTTTACTTTCTTAAAAGCCCATTTTTCTCCTAAATGGAAATTTCTTGTACATATCATTCAGCAGTGCATAAGCCCCAAAAGAACTGGTTGGTCTGAATTTTCATCTAACATTGCCACTGCCTTAGTGTGCTTTTCCACAGGCCAACGATTCAATTTTTCCAACATGATTTTCCAGGGGATGTTAAGGCATCATTCCCTAAAGAGTGGGAAATTTTTGATGTATCCTAGATTTTTAGCAGAAATCATTGCACACACCTGCACATCTTCTCATACACATAAAAGGATACATGTTTCCCACAGGCACTCACTATCCTCTATTAAGAGACTTTTGAAACATAGTGCCAACTTTTTGAGTGTTGATGTTCCATTACCTTTAGCAATGATGAACATTATTCCACAACACAGAGGAGAGGGTCCTGAGCAGGCTCAGCCTATCATCACTGCTACACCCCAAGGACCCCAACCCCCTCCTCACGATACACAAACTCCCTCTGATCCTTTTGTACAGCCAACACGCCCACTCAGATACTTATACAAAAGAAAAAGGGGACCAGGAGCTCCTTCCTCCTCCTCCCATCAGCAAGAGCCATATATCCCTGTGCAGGAGGATACTTCTGTACAGAATATCCAAAGGGAACCAGTTGAGGACACTCCCATTCTCTCTCAGGAGGTGAACATCTCTTCAGAGATGGTTCATATGGGTTCTGTGGTTGGCACTACTGATGTCTCTGCACAAGAGGCACAGGAAAGTGCCAACATAGCTAAGACCACGCCCATGGCAACAACAAGTGTGCAAACACAAGCTGGAAGTCCCCAGAACCAAGAAAAGAGGGGCCCAGAAGTTTCTACCTCTGGTCTTAATGTCAGTGATAGATCACAAGCACCTCAGGTGTTCTCTGATCTTGAGGCTAGTCTGCAACAAATGCTCTTAACGGATCCCAGACTCAAACCTGTTGTAGCTATGTTGGACCATCAAATGTCCATCATTGCTGCACAGGGGGCTCAAAATTTTGCTCTCAAGCAGACAGATGCTGCTCAAAATAAGCGAATGGATTATCTTCACAGAGGCTTCACACTCTGTGGAAATAAAATTATGAAGTTAGAGCAGATGATTCAAACCCAAGGGGCAAAGGTTGTGGTTTCTTCTGACCAAACCAATGCTTCCAAAAAGGGGGAGAATCAGGAGGTTCCCACATCAGTCCAAGCAGCTCCAACAACAACAGTCCAAGCAGCACCAACAGTTCTAGTTTCTAGGCTAGCAGTCCCAACAGCTTCTCAAGCTGTTAGCCTAGAAACTCAAGATGTTCCTTCAAAAGCCACTGGAGTTGTGATCAGAGAAGGAATTCAAGCTCCATCAAGCACAGTCCAAGCTACAACATCTGCTACAAAAGACAAGGGCAAGGGCATTCTCATTGAGTCTCCAAAGCATAAATTTTCCTCAAAAGAAGCCCAAATTGCCTTTGATGCTGAATTTGCCAGAAGAATAGCAGAAGAACAAGACAAAGAATTAGAGCAGCAAGCCCAAACCCCAATGGATGATGATGAGACTTTAGGTGATTACTTAAAGGGGTTTGTGGTCAAGCAAGGAGCAAGGAAAAGAAAGATGCCAACAGGGCACTCCAAGGCTGAGCATAGAAGATTTCTTATCAATTTTGCCTTTGCAGCAGGTATTCCAAAGAAAATGGCTCAGTCCATGTCTACTGAAAGGCTGCAGGAGATTCATGATAAGGAGATGGACAAAAGACAGAGAACAACAGTCTCTCCAGAAGCTCAACCATCCCAAGAAGTCCAACCAACAACCCAATCAGTCCAAACTGAAGCTGGTGCCAGTGCACCTACTCCCACTGATCAAGCAGCGGTCCCTATTCCTTCATCGGTTAAGAGAGTGCTCTTTGAGCAACAACTACAAAAGGCTATGGAGATAGAGAAGCTGATTGATCAGCATGATTTTACAAAGCCTCAAATTAACTACTGGTTTGCTAAGTCACTGGATGACCGTGACTTGAGAATAAAGTTTGTAATCAGAAGAGAGTCCGGACCTGAAGAAGAGTATGACACTTTTTGGCAGATAGTACAGAAGCTGACCAGAGATGAATTGATAAAGATGTACAATATAGGGTCAGTTACACAAGAAAGGTCTGCTCTTCCACAAGTCAAGCAACTCATCAAAGATCTAAGTACAGTGGTTGATTCTGAGTTTGCAAGACAAGAGATAGAAGATGCTGAAAAGAAAGGGAAAAAGATCAAGCAGATTGATCTGTTTGTCAAATCAAAGACATTCAGAATCAAATTCACAGATGGGTCTGGTATTTTCTTCAATCTTGAGTATTTCAATTTTTCAAAAGATATGCTGCTGCAAATAAAATCAGCTAGAATATCTTGTGATAAAGAAGAGATGAAGAGAGAATTTTTGAAGGCTATAGATCATAAGCTTGCACAGTTGTGAGTTTTTGAAAGCCTTGGTTTGTGAATAACAGTTTACTTATTTATTTCCATGTTTTTATAGAACTTGTAAGGTCTACCACTGCAAGATCTATCTAGACGCGGATCCGTTAACGAGTGCGGAATCCTCGTTGACGGTCAGACGGACAACTCTCAACCAACGGAAACACGGAGACTATTAGACGCTGAACGAACGACACACGAACGATCCTACGTACTAATTCTCTCCGAAACGGGACTCACCTAGCTGATAAACTCGAGATCGCCTCTTGCTCAATTCCTCACGAATTCTGCAAAAAGTCTCTTAATCATTCGAGTCTATCCCTAATTATAGGCCCTGATTCGAGTCTGTTGTGGGCCAACCTCGAATCTGGCCTAAGGCCCACTCGAATCTGTCCATCTGACAGATTCGAATCTAGCCTATTCGAATCTAAGGACTCATTCGAATCTATCACAGATTCGAATGTATCCTTTTATGCAATTCGAATCTAGCCTTTGACATATATAACTAAGTGTTTGAAACTTATGTTTTAACTTATGCTTGAGTTAATCTTTGACCTTTATGTTTGAACTTCTTGTAATATGTTACATCAAGTTCAAACACACAATCAATAACAGACAAACACATATTAAACATATATATCAAAATACTTGGTTAATACTCAGAATATTACCTAAACCAAAATGCTGATCGATTAGACTGCTATCGTCACACAGGGTGTACCAACAGACTCCCCCTTGACGATAGCTTCTAATTATTTACATCAAATTTAAGTACTAGAACTATATATACTACTGCCAGCATATAACCCAGCATCTATACAAACTTTAACTACCTTTTGGAACTTCCTGGCCTCAGATCTCCATGCTTCAATAAAGAAGATAGGCTGATCATTTAGCTTCTTCAGGTCGTCCTTGGATAGATTTATCAAATGCAATGGATCATACACTTTCAAAATGACCTTCTCGTCTTGATCTTCCATTATGGCTTCAGCAGTATCACTATCGATGTACCACCACTTCATGTTGCTCAAAATGTTCTGTGGCATCGATTTCATAGGCACTTTCTTCAAACATTTGACTGGCTTATACAACATTTTGGCCCAAGGTCTTCCAGTATGAGGATCTATCCTCGATCCATCCTCGACCCTTTTGCCAGATCTCGGCTTAAGCCTCTCAAACTTTCCTGAGCGACCCTCTTTTCTTATTATTCTTGCCATTACTTCAGCGTACGGGTCTTCACCTATATTAACTAACTCTTTCCATGCAAGCTCCTTTACTTCAATCTTGGGCAATGAGTTAAACGCTTTTAGTGTTCGCCTCAAGTATTGTAGTCCATCTCTTCTTTTCAAGATAAATAGCTGCAGTTCTTTGTCAAAGAACCAGCTTATAATGCCTCCTGAGAAGCTTCCAGCACCTGGAACTCTCATTTTCTTCTTCATCTTCAACTGATCTTTCTTTTCCTCTTTCTTGAACCAAAGATTTATCAAGTCAGCTTTAGATGGCTCCTTCTCGGCCTCTTCAAGTTCTTTGTCCTCGACTGAGGCTACCTTGATATAGTCAATGTCAATCACATTATGATTTTGTCCTTCATATAGCTCCGTGACCGGTTGTGAATTGATTATCACTTCATTGACATGATCGTCTTCATCATCCAACACTTCATCGTCTGATTTCCAGTCCACAACCTCCTCTGGAATAAATTCTCCTTCTTCTAACTCTTCTTCTTCATCGTCAAAATCCATAAGCTCTTCCTCTATGTCCTTCAGTGCATCAATCATGTCACTATCCAGAACCCTCGAGGAACCTGCTCCTTTTCCAGATCCTCCTACTTCTCCTTCTGTACTCGGCTCCCCCTGAATTTGTGTAGCTTGAGCTGCAGGAAAATCTACAGACTCATTTTCTTTATTTGCACCGGGATCATTGCCTTCATCATCATTATCTCTTCGCTGCACCTCCTGATCCTTACAACTAGTCTCCCCCTGAGTTTGTAGATTTTTCATAAGTTGCTCTAGGAGGGACCGCATTGCTCGGATTTCAGACGATTGATCAGCAACAAATGATTTAATCTCCGTGTTGTCGTCTCTAACACTTTCAACAATCTTTCTCAATTCTGCATTCTCCTTATCAAGATTAGAGTTATGCTCTTGGAGTTCACCGACTGCTTTTGTGAGAGTTATGATTTGAACGTTCTGAAAGTCGACACGGCTCTTAAGTTGCATGATTCGTTGGTTGTCGGTATAGGCTTCTGATGTAGAAGGGATGGACTGAATGGGAGCAGGATTGAATGGATGGGGAATGTAGGGTTCATGTTGCTGAGGTGGCGGTGATGGTGGAGCTGTCTCTTGGGGTTGGGTCTGGGTTTGAGGCGGAGGTTGTGCATCGGACTGTGATGAAGTCCCCTGCATAAACCTGTGACGTTTGGCCCGTTGCCTTGTCACCAACTGAGGAGTCTCATCTTCTTCAAAATCTGACTCCTCCAATTCCCTGGCCTCACGCCTCCTCGAACCACCTTCATTGATAATCAATCGAGAACCATAGGTTCCAATTTGAATATGAGGATCTGTAGACACTAATTCTGGAGCTTCAACTTCGATCTCCTCCATTTCTTCTGATTCTGTAGCAGATGATGACTCATCATTGCCAGTCTGCTCTGGCACATATTCGTCAACATCTCTGAAGACATCTTCTTCTCCCTCTGGAGGCTCAAGTAAGTCACCCACTAACTCTGCAGCTATATCTTCATTTGCATGTGGACCTGCCTCCCAAATTTCATTTAGCGTTTGGCACAATTGATCAGCTTCATTTGGGACATTTGACGGCCCGGCTTCCTGCACTTCTGGTTGCTGACTCGTAGAAGGCCTAGACGCCTGAGTTTGACTTGCAGTAGCTCTTTGTCTTCGCCTTGGATCACGGGGACGAGCACGAGGCTGTTGTTGTAGTGGACGTTGCTGTTGTTGCTGTGGTTGGACATCAACTACCCCTGCCCAGTTAGCATTACTCGGGGCTTGAAATTCCCTATCCAGAATTGCACCAAATAGTGGACGCGCCACCGGAACCGCTAACCTTCCTCGATGTGAGGAACAGTCAGAATAGATGCGCTTATCCATAATATTCACGCTTAATGCATCATCTGTTTGTGGCAAATCAGGCAAGAAGTGCCTTATCAACATCATTACAAACCTAGGATACAGTAGGAATCTTTCTCTCTCAGGAGCAGTAATTTGATGGATGAATTCCGAGAAAAACAGCTGTGAGAAGCTGAACTTCTTATTGTACACCATGGCAATCACCCCAGATTGGATCTTTGAGACGATGTAATCGAATCCAGCCTTCTTAGGCGCAAAACAAACCATGAACACGTGGACCAAAAATCGCCACTGCCCTATCAACCCGCTTTTCATATAAGAAGATTTTGTAACGTCCAAGCTATAGCCCATTCGCAAAAACGCTGCTTGCCTAATACTTAAAGGAAAGTCTATAGGCCCGTCTTCTTGTTCTTGTGAACCCAACTGCAGTACTTGACGCAAAATATCTGCTGAGAAAACCAGAGGTTGACCAGCAATTCTGGTTCTTAAAACTGTCGGGGTGACAGTACAGTCCACCTGTAAATGATCGTAAAATTGACGCACATATGAAATCACAATCGGAATATTGTGATATAATGCATAGCTGATTCTAGATTCAGCTAGAAAATCTAAAACTTCTCGATAACCCTGCGCTTCAGGGATATTATGAGCTGGATTAAGTACCATATTGTGCTTAGGAACAAAAGCACGAAGCGCCATATCTGCACAATACATAAAACTGTTAGAATTATTAAAAATCAATAAACTTGTTTAAATTCAAATTTGTTTTATTTTGTACTCGATTAAGTACCAAATCCAACACAATTAAATTTCCACAAGTTTAATAAAATTTAAATTCAACAAAGTAAATAAAGTACAAATTCGAAGGTAACAGATTCGAAGTGTCCATATACGAATGTAATGGACAGATTCGAAGAGTCCCTATTCGAGTCTAATGGACAGATTCGAATATCATGGTCATCTCGAATCTAATGATAGATTCGAGAAACCCATGAACAGATTCGAAAGCCATGAACAGATTCGAAAGCCATGAACAGATTCGAAGCCCCGACTTATGAATTTTCAACAAAAACCCAAGATTTTAACCATTTTGAACTTGGTAAATCACATACATTAGTTCAACTAGGTTCTAATCATTGATTTATGTCTTTAATTTGATCTTTTATAGGTCCAAACTTAGTTATTTAGCAAAAACCCAATTTTGACCCATAAAACTTCAAAAATCGACGATTTGTCCTTAAATTGTGTATAAAACTACCAAAATCTTGTACAATCCGGTTGATTATACCTAGATATGAGTGTAGAATCGAACACAGTTGCTTTAGAGTCGACAAAATGTCGTTTAGGAGCAATACGGTAGACTCGAGAAAATAGATTCGAAATCGCTGATATAGATTCGAGAGTATAGATTCGACAACAGTAAAGTAATAAATGACTTCACTATTGACCTATATATACTACCAACCTTCGAGTCTGTGTGTAGATTCGAGTCTACAGACAGATTCGAAATACTTCACATTCGAGTCTGTCTTAGATTCGAAACTACCAACACTTAGAAAAATTTCGAAAATTTTGAAATAAGTTCAACTTTTCCAACTTTTTTTTTTCTACGGTATTGTGTAACCAGATAAAACTATGCCAACTCTTTTACCTTAAGCAACAGAATTTTTCACGGCAATGTTTATTTTATCCAACTTTGAAGCACCCTCAGTTAACTTTTGACCTTTTACCTAAGTGAAAATTAACTAAACTAAAAAATAAAATAAGCCTTAAGGTAAAAAATAAACTAAGAAAATAAAATTTTGAGCTAAAAAAGGTTTTAATCTAGACTTAAGTTATAAAAAACAAATTTACAAGCTAAGCTTAATACTAAACAACATATTTTTGATGAGTATAGTCGAAGAGAGGTTCAATCAGATAGCGATGTCCGATACTAACTTTCAGTACTTA
Source organism: Centrapalus pauciflorus (assembly GCA_020465985.1). Lineage (NCBI taxonomy): Eukaryota > Viridiplantae > Streptophyta > Magnoliopsida > Asterales > Asteraceae > Centrapalus > Centrapalus pauciflorus. Next base: position 296 of record JAANYP010004992.1, on the reverse strand, counting down.
AACTTTCACACTTAGGAATTTTTTGAATTCCTTTGATTGTTTGTCGTGACATACCCACTTAGCCAATTGTTGGTATTTTGCCCTGTTAAACATTCTACATTTCGGAATATCCCTTGGCCTTTTTATTTATCAGGAAATTATCTTACGTGACTCAGACATAGACATACTTTTATGATCAAGGCATACAGACAAAAAATTCTAACTTGTTGGTATTTGCAAACTTTCTTTAAAAGACAAACATCGGACACAGGTCTGTATTCTCATACAACAAAGTGTCTTAGTTCGACTTAAGGTTT
>JAANYP010004991.1:0-360086 GCA_020465985.1 Centrapalus pauciflorus | reverse complement strand
CAGAAGTCCCCTAATAGCTTTCTTCAAGCCCTTTGGATGCCCATGTACTATCCTTCACACTAAGACTCACTTAGGGAAGTTTGAAAGTAAGGCAGAAGAAGGATTCTTTGTAGGATACTCAAGTCAAAGCAAAGCCTATAGAGTGTACAACAGTGTGTCTAAAACAATTGAAGAAAGTGCCAATGTTGAATTTAATGAAAATACTGCTAATATCAAAGGCACTGGTCCTGATTGGTTGTTTGATTTAGATTCACTAACAAATTCTCTGAGCTTTGTTGAGTATACTGCAGAAGCTGATGCATACAGGGTTGAAGCTGCTAACACAAATTCTCATGCTGCCAATACAATTTCTCATGCTGTTGGCACAAAGTTTCAGACTGCTGCAGATTCAACAAGTTGGGATGATTTCACCACTCTACCACTTCTGTCTTGTGATCCTCCAGGGGTCATGAATGATACAAATCCAGACACTGAAGTGCCACTCCAAAGTTCTGAAAGAACAGCTCCAACACAACAGGAAACAGTCCCAGATTCAAGTCAAGCTGTTTCAGAACCTGAACCATTCACTGGTCTTGATGGAGATGATACAAATCTTGGAACTTCTTTTCAAACAGAGAGAGAGCCCACACTAAGAGTTCACAAGTATCACCCTCTCAATCAAATACTGGGTGATCCAAGCACTCCTGTTCAAACAAGGAAAATGGTTCAAAATGAGACTGCTGCTGCTGAACTAGCAGTTCCAGAATTCAGTCTAGCTGCTTTTGAACATGTCTGTTTCATGTCTCAATTGGAACCTAAAAAGGCATCAGAAGCATTAAAAGATTCATCCTGGATTGAAGCTATGCAAGAAGAGCTTTTACAGTTCAAAATTCAGAATGTATGGACTCTGGTGGATCTTCCTAAAGGTAAGAGAGCAATAGGTAGAAGATGGGTGTTCAGAAACAAGAAGGATGAGAGAGGAATAGTCATCAAGAACAAAGCAAGACTAGTAGCACAAGGGTACACTCAAGAAGAAGGAATAGATTATGATGATGTCTTTGCTCCAGTAGCAAGAATTGAAGCCATCAGACTATTTCTAGCATATGCAAGTTTCAAAGGATTTAAAGTGTATCAAATGGATGTTAAGTCTGCTTTCCTGTATGGGACAATTGAAGAGGAAGTATATGTGTGTCAACCTCCTGGTTTTGAAGACTACAAGTATCTTCTACAGAATGGATTCAAGAGAGGCACTCTGGACAAAACACTTTTCACTAAATCCATCAAAGCTGAGATTCTACTTGTCCAAATCTATGTTGATGACATCATCTTTGGCTCAACTAATGATAGTTTGTGCAAAGAATTTGAGGCCCTAATGCACAAAAAGTTTCAAATGAGTTCAATGGGGGAACTCACATTCTTTCTAGGGCTGCAGGTTAAACAGAGGCCTACTGGTCTATTCATAAGTCAATCAAAGTATGTCAAAGACATATTGGAAAAGTTTGGCTGTCAAGACACAAAGGTTACAAGCACTCCAATGGATCCTCATAAACAGCTCCTACAGACAAAGATGGCATAGATGTGGATATTCATCTATACAGATCCCTTATAGGATCTCTCATGTATCTAACATCTTCAAGACCTGATATTATGTTTGCTGTCTGTGTGTGTGCTAGGTTTCAATGCTCTCCAAAGGATTCTCACTTGGTTGCTGTTAAGAGAATCTTTAGATATCTTAAAGGCCAACCACATTTAGGTCTATGGTATCCTAAAGACTCTCCTTTTGAACTAACTGCTTATTCTGACAGTGACTATGGTGGATGCAACATTGACAGAAAATCCACAACTGGTGGATGTCAATACTTAGGAGCAAGACTGGTCTCTTGGCAATGCAAAAAGCAAACAACTGTCTCCACATCATCCACTGAAGCAGAATACGTAGCAGCTGCAAGCTGCTGCTCCCAGGTAATGTGGATTCAAAATCAGCTAAGAGACTATGGTATGAATTTCTTATCCACTCCTATTTATATTGACAATTCAAGTGCAATTAGCATTGTGCAAAACCCAGTGAAATTCCCAAAAACCAAGCATATAGAAATCAGGTTTCACTTCATCAGAGATTGTAATGAAAAGAAGTTAATCCAAGTTACCAAAATACATACAGATGATCAGCTAGCTGATCTATTTACAAAACCTTTTGATGTGGGAAGGTTCACTTTCCTAATATCAAATATTGGTATGGTAAACATGGATTAATTGGTTTTCATTATTATCGACTCAGTATGCTAATTTAAGGGGGAGACACTGTTCCATTGAAAAGTTGCACAATTTTACACTAACAGCATGAGTATTTTCTCATGCTGCTAGTTCATTTTCTCGGACTGCTAGTTATTTTCACTTGATCTGTCAAAGTGTGCAGGGTATTTGGGTAATTTCTCAAATGTGTGCGCGGGACCCAACCTTTTCGAAACCTTTAAAGGTCCCAGCTTCGTTCAGTTGTAACTACCAGTTACATATTCTTCTTCCACGGCCTCTTGCTTTCTCTCTGAACGAATCACACATTCTTCTTTCAAACCCTAAACCATCGTTTCTTCATCAATGGAGTTTGTAAAAGAGCATAACTGCCTTCCATACACCCTAAAACACTCTGAACTTCAACCGTTTCATGCAATGATGGATTTCCTCAGGCACTCCCATATTCATTATGCCCTAACCATAAACCCTACTATATACATCTCCCATATAGAACAGTTTTGGAACCATGCATCTGTTCAAACCATCAATGGAGTGCCTACCCTCCTTTCCAAGATTGATGGAACTGATATCCATATCACTGAGGAATCCATCCGACATCACTTGCATCTTCAAGATGCCTCAGGTATGACCGACCTATCCCTTCAAGCTTTACATTTTGGTCTTCAAAATATTGGTTATAGGGGCCCTGCTGATTCTTTTACTTTTCTTAAGGCACATTTTTCTCCTAAATGGAAATACCTTGTGCACATTATTCAGCAATGTTTAAGCCCCAAAAGAATTGGTTGGTCTGAATTTTCTTCAAATATTGCCACTGCCTTAGTGTGCTTTTCTACTGGCCAACAATTCAATTTTTCTAACATGATTTTTCAGGGGATGTTAAGGCATCATTCCCTAAAGAATGGGAAATTTTTGATGTATCCTAGGTTTTTGGCAGAAATTATTGCACACACCTGCACATCTTCACATTTACATAAACGGATACATGTTTCCTATAGGCACTCACTGTCTTCAATCAAAAGGCTATTAAAGCCAAGTGCCAATTTTGTAAGTATAGATGTTCCATTGCCTTCTGCAATGATGAACATCATTCCACGAAACAGAGGAGAGGGTCTTGAGCAGGCTCAGCCTAACATTACTGCTACAATCCCAAGACCCCAACCCACTCCTCATGATACAAATATTCCCTCTGATCCTTTTGTACAGCCAACACGCCCACTCAGAAACATATACAAAAGAAAAAGGGGACCAGGAGCTCCTTCCTCCTCCTCCTCCCATCAGCAAGAGCCATATATCCCTGTGCAGGAGGATACTCCTGCACAACATATCCAAAGGGAACCACTTGAGGAAACTCCCATCCTCACTCAGGAGGTGAACATCTCTTCAGAGATGGTTCATATGGGTTCTGTGGCTGGCACTACTGATGTCTCTGCACAAGAGGCACAGGACAGTGCCAACATAGCTAAGACCACGCCCATGGCAACAGCAAGTGTGCAAACACAAGCTGGAAGTCCCCAGAACCAAGAAACGAGGGGCCCAGAAGTTTCTACCTCTGGTCTTAATGTCAGTGATAGATCACAAGCACCTCAGGTGTTCTCTGATCTTGAGGCTAGTCTGCAACAATTGCTCTTAACGGATCCCAGACTCAAACCTGTTGTAGCTATGTTGGACCATCAAATGTCCATCATTGCTGCACAGGGGGCTCAAATTTTTGCTCTCAAGCAGGCATGCTGCTCAAAATAAGCGAATGGATTATCTTCACAAGGGGTTCACCCTCTGTGGAAATAAAATTATGAAATTAGAGCAGATGATTCAAACCCAAGGGGTAAAGGTTGTAGGTCCTTCTGACCAAACCAATGCTTCCAAAAAGGAGGAGAATCAGGAGGTTCCCACATCAGTCCAAGCAGCTCCAAAAAAAACAGTCCAAGCAGCACCAACAGTTCCAGTTTCTAGGATAGCAGTCCCAACAACTTCTCAAGCTGTTAGCCTAGAAACTCAAGCTTTTCCTTCAAAAGCCACTGGAGTTGTGATCAGAGAAGGAATTCAAGCTCCATCAAGCACAGTCCAAGCTACAACATCTGCTACAAAAGACAAGGGCAAGGGCATTCTCATTGAGTCTCCAAAGCATAAATTTTCCTCTAAAGAAGCCCACATTGCCTTTGATGCTGAAGTTGCCAGAAAAATAGCAGAAGAACAAGACAAAGAATTAGAGCAGCAAGCCCAAACCCCAATGGATGATGATGAGACTTTAGGTGATTACTTAAAGGGGTTTGTGGTCAAGCAAGGAGCAAGGAAAAGAAAGATGCCAACAGGGCACTCCAAGGCTGAGCATAGAAGATTTCTTATCAATTTTGCCTTTGCAGCAGGTATTCCAAAGCAAATGGCTCAGTCCATGTCTACTGAAAGGCTGCAGGAGATTCATGATAAGGAGATGGACAAAAGACAGAGAACAACAGTCTCTCCAGAAGCTCAACCATCCCAAGAAGTCCAACCAACAACCCAATCAGTCCAAACTGAAGCTGGTGCCAGTGCACCTACTCCCACTGATCAAGCAGTTGTCCCTATTCCTTCATCGGTTAAGAGAGTGCTCTTTGAGCAACATTTGCAAAAGGCTATGGAGATAGAGAAGTTGATTGATCAACATGATTTCACGAAGCCTCAAATCAACTACTGGTTTGCTAAGTCACTGGATGAAAGAGATTTAAGGGTCAAGTTTGTGATAAGGAGAGAGTCTGGACCAGAAGAGGAGTTTGATACATTCTGGCAAATGGTTCATAAGCTGACCAGGGATGAACTGATAAAGATGTACAACATAGGATCTGTATCTCAAGTTAGATCTGCTCTTCCACAAGTAAAACAACTCATCAGAGATCTAAGTTCAGTTGCTGATCCTGAATTTGCAAAAGAAGAAATAGAAGATGCTGAGAAGAAAGGGAAAAAGGTCAAGGAAGTTCATATTTTTGTCAAATCCAGAACTTACAGAATCAAATTCACAGATGGGTTTGGTATTTTCTTCAATCTCGAGTTTTATAATTTTTCAAAAGATATGCTGCTCCAAATAAAATCAGTTAGGATATCTTGTGATAAAGAAGAGATGAAGAGAGAATTTTTGAAGGCTATAGATCATAAACTTGCACAGTTGTAAGTTTTTGAAAGCCTTGGTTTGTAAATAACAGTTTACTTTTTCATTTCCATTTTTGTATAGAACTTAAAGTCTTGTGCAAAGAATTTAAGTTAGGGGGAGATTGTTGGGAAATAGTTTAAGTATGTTCAAACTGTTAGTTAGACTTCTCAGACTGTTAGTAGATTTTACATGTAAATACAAAGTTCATGCTGCTAGTTGAAGAAACTCGAGCTGCCAGTGTAAAAGTTCAAGCTGCCAGAGCAAAACAACTCAAGCTGCTCAGTTCATGCTGTCAAGAGATTCAAGCTACTCAACAGTTTAAGAAACAGAAAGTGCTGATTTTCAGGAAACGATATCTACATGAAGATTCCAGCATATCTACTATCAGAGAAGTCATAGTTCGTCAAGGAAACATATCAAGAAGCAATATAAATACAGAGAATAGGTCGTTCTATTGAATAGAAGTTTTTTTCTGCATATTTTTGAGTCTGTAATTGCTTTGTTGATTAAGTTTTCATAAGCCTCTAAGGTTGTAAAACCCTAAGAACAGTCTGTGTTCTTCGTCTAATCAAACAGATTAGAGGTGATTGTAATCATTGAATTCAGCAATACAAACAGTCTTGATTACTTCTTATGTTTTATGCTTTATTGGTTCTGAAAGTTTTTGTTAAAATAATTAAGTGTTATTCCGCAAACTTCTTAATTAAACTTTGATTCAAAGCAAGATTATTGATTTATACTCTGATAAATTTCAAATCAGTTAGTCTTGGTTATTTAGTTATAGATCCTGATAATGTTGCTTATGAACACGAAGAACACCAAGAACACCCAAAGGCTCTGATACCACTTGTAAGGTCTCGACTTTACGGATCTATCTCGACGCGACACCTTCCAACGAGTGCGGAATCCTCGTTAGCGGCTTGACGGTAAGATCACACACACGGAAACACAGAGACTACCACGGTGATAGACGAACAACTTAGAACGCCCCTACACGATGATTCTCTCCGAAACAGCTCTCTGGAAACTTGCAAGTTCGAGATCGCCTTTGTTAATCGCTCTGATAAACGTCTGCAAAAGTCTCATAATTAATCGAATTAACCCTTAATTATACTGACAGATTCGAGTTTGTCTAGGAGAAATTCGAATCCGGCCCAAGGCCCATTCGAATTTGTCCTCAATGACAAATTCGAATTTACCTCAAATTCGAACTTCAACTATCAAACTTATGTTTGAACTTCTGTTGAACTTCTGTTGAACTTATGTTTAAATTTATCTTTGAACTTTATGTTTGAACTTCTTGTAATACATTACACCAAGTTCAAACATACAAACAATCAATATCAAACACACGTTAATATTCAATACCAAGTAACTTGACTTACACAAAATGCTATCAAAACTTAGACTGCTATCGTCACACAGAATGTACTAACATGAAGTAAAAAAGAAAATTCCTTAGATCACTTGGTGAAGAGGACAGTCTATGCTGCCCAATGGAGAACAAAAGATACTCTTGATGAAATAGAGTTGGATGACCTTTACAACAGTCTGAGAGTGTTAGAAACTGAGATTGAGAATAAAAAGAAATCCTTTTCTTACAATCATAACACTGCTCTGCTATCATCAACATTAACTGATAAATCAAACTGTTGTGATTCCTTTTCAGGTGCTGATGGTAACTCTACTGAATTTCATTATGAAGCTTTTGTTGCAAATGATGGACTGTTTGCTCTAAATGCTGAAGATTTAGAACAAATCCATCCAGATGATCTAGAAGAGATGGACTTGAAATGGCATCATGCTATGTTGACTATGAGGGCCAAAAGATTTACGAGAAGAACTGGCAGACCAAACTTTCAAGCCAGAATAGAAGGCAAACCAGCATTTGATAAATCAAAAGTTGAATGCTTTAAATGCCACAAGCTTGGACACTTTGCCAGAGAGTGCAGATTCCAAGGTCAACAGCCACCAAGACCCCAACAAACTAATCAAGCTTCATCATCACAAACACTTGTTTCTCAAGAAGACAACGTGTTAAACTGGAGTGATCTGACAGAAGAAGAGTTTCAAAATCAAGCTCTTATGGCAGAAACATCTAATGTCACTTCCACTGAACTACCATCTGAGGTAAATGCTAAACTCTGTTCTCAAACATGTAAAAATATGGTTAAAAAGTACAGAGATCATAATGAGAGCATGTGCAAAACTCTAGCTAAGATGGAAGAAAGGAGATATGAGTACATGCAAGCTATAGAAGATCTTGAAAAACAGATCAATGACTATAAAGATAATGAGATTCAGATGGGACATGATAGAACATATCATGAGTGGGAGAAAAAGGAACTGAATAAGAAAATAGAGACCCTAAATAAGAAACTAGATGAGGCTGAACAGAATGTGTTAGAAGCTAACAAGAAAATAGAATCTGTCAATATAGATTTAGGAAGCTTCAAGCTGGCTAATCAAAAGCTTGAACACCTAATGGAGGTTCAATTTAAAGATAGGGTAAAATCTCAGCTCAATCCCAAAGAAGGTATAGGATACAGAGCCACTCCACCCCCATACAACAACAAATACATTCATCCCATGAGTGAAGTTGCTGATAGGCTTGTTAATGAACAATTAGATGAGACAATGACAACTGTAGATCCTATCCTTGAAAACAGTCCTGAATCTAAAGAAGAACTGATTCCAAATGAAGGCTGTGAATGTAAAGAAGTTGAGAGAGAACCCAAAACAATGAGTGCACCTATAGAAACCCCTACCCCCAGTGAGAAAGGTAAAGAGAAGATGAGTGTATGCAATAATGCTCCACATGTTTCTGTATCTTCTAACTGTAACATTGCATCTTCCTCAAAAATTAATAAAAGGGGTAAGACTGTTCCAATCTGCGCATGCCAAAAGCATGGTGTCCAAAAGTTTCCCACACAACAGCAGGTAAGGGGGAATCAAAGGAACAAGAACCAGTTATGGTCTACCAAAACTGGTTCTCCAATCAAAACAGTCAAAAGATGTTTCCATTGTGGTAGGAAAAACCATTTGGCCAGGCATTGTTTGTATAAACCATCTGTTGCAAAACAGACTGTGGTTCAAAAACAGGCATTTGTTCAAGACACAAAAAATTCAAAGGCCAAACCACCTTTTAAACCAATTCCAAAGAAGATAGTTGACTATAGGTTCTTAAAAGTCAACAAAAGACAGCCTGGACACCAAAAACAAGTTTTAGCAAAATCCAAAGCAAACATTAAACATATATGGTGTGTTAAAGGCAAAAACTCAGTTCAAACTATTGATATAAATGTTGAGACTGTTAAGTCTAAAGTTGGAACTGGTAGTGCAAACTCTGAAGCTGTTAGCACTAAAAACTCAGTTCAAACTGCTAAGCCTAAAACTGGAACTGGTAATGGATCATCTGAGACTGTTAATGAAAAGGTTGGAAAGAACACCTGGATACCTCATGTCATAACTAAATATTCTTCACAAAATCCACCAGTGGATCTCACTAAGTATAAAAAGACACAAACAGTGTTTAGTTATGTCAATGCACAAGGACAACCCAAAACCAACTTGGTTTGGGTTTACTCCACTACTAACTAAGCTTTTATTTGTGCAGGGCACCCACAGGACTCAACATAAAACAAGATGGCATATGGATAGTGGATGCTCTAGGCACATGATAGGAAATTCTGAATGCTTGTCAAATTACAAAAGCTTTAAAGGAGGATTTGTTGCATTTGGTGGAAATTCCAAGGGAGGTAAGGTAACAGGTAAGGGTACTGTCAAAGCAGGCAATATGATCTTCAATGATGTTTTGTATGTTGAACAGCTGAAGTATAATTTACTAAGTGTGTCTCAGATATGTGATAAACAAAATATTGTTCTATTCACAGAATCTGAGTGTATTGTCCTTTCAAAAGATTTTAAAATCCCTGAAAATCTTGTTTTACTTAGAACACCAAGGAAGGAAAATGTCTATTGTTTGGACACAGATCTTTTGTCAAAATCAAATACTTTGAGCTATTTGATATCCAAAGCATCATCTAATGAGTCTGCTCTTTGGCACAGAAGGATGTGTCACATGAACTTCAAATCTATGAATGTTTTAGTCAAAAAGAATTTGGTAAGAGGTTTACCACAAAAGGAGTTCATCTGTGATGATCATTGTGTAGCATGTCTTAAAGGCAAGCAACACAAATCTTCTCATAAGGCCAAAGAAGTAAATTCAATCTCATCTGCTCTTCATCTTATTCATATGGATCTCTTTGGTCCAACATCTGTTTTGAGTTTGAATAAAAGAGCTTACTGTTTAGTCATTGTTGATGATTTCACCAGATTTACATGGGTCTACTTTCTTAGGACTAAGGATGGAACTGCTGAGCTAGTCAAATCCTTTATCCTTAAGATAGAAAACCAATCAAACTTAAAAGTTAAGGTGATCAGGTCAGACAATGGAACTGAGTTTAAAAATCATATCCTATACAGTTTTTGTGAATCTAAAGGTATTGCAAGGCAATATAGTGCACCAAGAACACCACAACAAAATGGTGTAGCTGAAAGAAAGAATAGAACTTTAATAGAGGCTGCTAGAACCATGCTAGCTGATTCCAAACTGCCAATTACCTTTTGGGCAGAGGCAGTTAATACAGCTTGTTACGTGCTAAATAGGGTTCAAGTTGTTCAATCACAAGGGAAAAACTCCATATGAGTTATTCCATCATAGAGTTCCCTTAGTAGCCTTTCTAAAGTCTTTTGGTTGTTCATGCACTATTCTTCACACTAAAACTCACTTAGGAAAGTTTGAAAGTAAGGCTGAAGAAGGTTTCTTTGTAAGATACTCTACGCAAAGCAAAGCCTATAGGGTATATAACAGTGTGTCTAAAACCATTGAAGAAAGTGCCAATGTTGTGTGTAATGAAAACACTGCTAATGTCAAAGGCATTGGTCCTGATTGGTTGTTTGATTTAGATTCACTAACAAATTCTCTGAGCTTTGTTGAGTATACTACAGGAACTGATGAAGACAGGGTTGAAGCTGCCAACACAAATTCTCATGCTGGTCACACAAACATTCAAGCTGTTGGCACAAAGTTTCAAACTGTTGAAGATTCTGATAAATGGGATGAGTATACTGTACTACCACTTCTATCGTGTGACCCACCAGGGGTACTGGATACTCAACATGATACAAATCTAGATTATGAAGTGCCAATCCCAAGTCCTGAGGTAACAACTCCATCCAATAGGGACACAGTCCCATCTTCTGGTCAAGCTATTCCTGAAGCAGAATCATCAAGTGGTCCTGAAGGAGATGATACAAATCTAGGAACATCATTTCAGACAGAAAGAGAACCCACACTCAAGGTTCACAAGTATCATCCTCTCAATCAGATAATGGGAGACCCACGCACACCTGTGCAGACAAGGATAATGGTTCACAAGGAGTCCACTGATGCTGAATCAGCAATTCCTGAATTCAGTCTAGCTGCCTTGGAACATGCATGCTTTATGTCACAATTAGAACCTAAGAAGGCATCTGAGGCTCTGAAAGATCCACCTTGGATTGAGGCAATGCAAGAAGAACTTTTGTATTCAAGATTCAGAATGTATGGACTCTAGTTGACTTACCTAGAGGAAAGAGAGCAATTGGTACAAGATGGGTTTTCAGAAACAAGAAGGATGAGAGAGGGGTAGTAATCAAGAACAAAGCAAGATTGGTAGTACAGGGATACACTCAAGAAGAAGGAATAAATTATGATGATGTTTTTGCCCCAGTAGCAAGGATAGAAGCCATCAGACTGTTCCTAGCTTATGCCAGCTTCAAAGGATTCAAAGTGTATCAAATAGATGTGAAATCTGCATTCCTGTATGGTACAATCTAAGAAGAGGTTTATGTGTGTCAACCCCCTGGATTTGAGGACTATAAGTATCCAGACAGAGTCTACAAACTAGACAAAGCCCTCTATGGACTCCATCAAGCACCAAGAGCATGGTATGACACTTTGTCCTCATACCTTCTACAAAATGGATTCAAGAGAGGTACTCTGGACAAGACATTGTTCACAAAGTCCATGAAATCAAAGATTTTGCTTGTTCAGATCTGTGTTGATGATATCATTTTTGGGTCCACAAATGACATTCTATGCAAGGAGTTTGAGACATTGATGCACAAAAAGTTTCAAATGAGTTCAATGGGAGAACTCACCTTCTTTCTAGGATTGCAGGTCAAGCAGAAGCCCACAGGACTTTTTATAAGTCAATCAAAGTATGTTAATGACATCCTGGAAAAGTTTGGTTACAAAGATACCAAAGTTGCTAGTACTCCAATGGACACTCACAAGCAGCTTGATGCAGACAAAGATGGAGTGGATGTGGACATTCACTTATATAGATCCTTGATAGGTTCACTAATGTATCTCACATCTTCTAGACCTGATATAATGTTTGTTGTTTGTGTTTGTGCCAGGTTTCAATGTGCTCCAAAGGACTCACATCTGTTTGCTATTAAGAGAATTTTTAGATACCTCAAGGGCCAACCACAGTTGGGCCTATGGTATCCTAAAGACTCTCCTCTTGAACTAACAGCCTATTCTAACAGTGACTATGGAGGCTGCAACATTGACAGAAAATCCACAACTGGTGGATGTCAATATCTAGGAGCAAGACTGGTCTCTTGGCAGTGCAAAAAGCAAACAACTGTCTCCACCTCATCTACTGAAGCAGAATATGTAGCAGCTGCCAGCTGCTGTTCCCAAGTGAGAGACTATGGTATGAACTTTCTATCTACTCCTATTTACATTGACAACTCAAGTGCAATAAGCATTGTACAAAATCCAGTGAAATTTCCCAAAACCAAGCACATAGACATTAGATTTCATTTTATAAGAGATTGTAATGAGAAGAAATTAATCCAAGTTACCAAAATTCATACAGATGATCATTTAGCTGATCTATTTACAAAACCATTTGATGTAGGAAGATTCACCTTCCTAGTATCAAATATTGGTATGGTTAATATGGATTAATTTGATTTTCATCATTCTCTCTTATTTTATGAAGAACATATTTATTTCATGTGCTTGATTAAGGGGGAGACACTGTTTCATAAGAATATGCTTAATTTTCTACTAACAGCTTGAGTCTTTTCTCAAGCTGCTAGTTCATTTTACTCGAACTGTTAGTTGTTTTTACTTGATCTGTCAAAGTGTGCAGGGTAATTCTGTAATTTATTATAAGTGTGTGCGCGGGACTAGATATTTTCGAAATGTCCAAACCTTTAAAGGTCCTAGTTTCGTTCAATTGCAACTACCAGTTGCAAAAATATCTTTCAACGATCTATTCTTTCTCTCTCTGAGTGATTCACACACAGTCGATTCAAACCCTAAATCATCGTTTTAATCTCTAATGGAGTTTGTCAAAGAGCACAACTGTCTCCCTTATTCTCTCAAACATACTGACCTTCAACCATTCCACGACATAATGGACTTCCTTCGAAGTTCCCATATCCATCATTCCCTCACTGTAAATCTCACCATTTATGTGTCTCATATAGAGCAGTTCTGGAAACCTGCCACAGTCAAAACCATCAATGGAGTCACGTCTTTTGCATCCACAATCGATGGCAACCCTATTACTATTTCTGAGGAGACCATCCGCCAACATTTGCATCTTCAAGATGCCTCAGGTATATCAGATCTATCCCTTACTGCCTTACATGAAGGACTTTTTGCAATAGGGTATAGGGGACCTACTGATTCATTCACTTTCTTTAAAGCACACTTTGCCCCTAAGTGGAAATATCTTGTGCATATCATTCAACAATGTATAAGTCCCAAAAGAACTGGTTGGTCTGAGTTTTCCTCAAACATTGCCACTGCTCTAGTGTGTCTATCAACAGGCCAACAGTTCAACTTTTCAAATATGATTTTTTAAGGAATGTTGAGGCATCATGCCCTAAAGAATGGGAAATTTTTGATGTATCCACGATTTTTGGCTGAAATAATTGCAAGATCTTGCAATAATTTTAATATACATAAAAGGATACATGTTTCCTATAGGCACTCTTTACCATCAATCAAAAGACTTTTAAAACCTAGTGCCAATTTTTTGAATGTGGATGTCCCGTTGCCTTCTGCAATGTTGGGCATCAATCCAACGAACAGAGGAGAGGGTCCTGAGCAGGCTCAGCCATCCATCACTGCTTCACCCCCAGGACCCCAACCCACTCCTCACGATACAAACATTCCATCTGCTCCTTCTATCACTCAAACATCCCCACCCCCCACACTCCTACAATACAAAAGACAAAGGGTTTCAGGAGCTCCTTCCTCTTCAGCCCAAGCACCAGTGCCAAATTTCCCTGTGCAGGAGGACACTTCTGCACAGAATATCCAAAGGGAACCCACTGAGGACTCTCCCACCCTCAATTTGGAGGTGGCCATTCCATCAGAGGATCTCCATATGGGGTTTGTGGCTGACACTACTGATGTCTCTGCACAAGAGGCACAGGCCAGTGTCAACATCTCTAAGACCACACCCATGGCAACAGAGGGTGTGCAAGCACCTTCTGGAAGTCCCCAGTACCAAGAACAAAGGGGCCCAGATGTTTCTACCTCTGGAATTCCTGCCAGTGATAGATCTCAAATACCACTATCATTTGACGATCTTGAGGCTAGTCTGCAACTCATGGTATTGACGGATCCACAGCTGAAACCTGTTGTAGCCATATTGGAACATTATAAGTCCCTTATTGCTACACAGGGGGCACAAATCACAGCTCTGCAACATACTATAGCAGCCCAACATCAACGACTGGATTATTTTCATCAAGGGTTCACCCTCTGTGGAAATAAGATTATTCAGCTTGAGAAGATGGTTCGAACCCTGATTGCAAAGGTTGTAGGTCCACCTGGCCAAACCAATGCATCCAAAAAGGGGGAGAATCAGGAGATCCCACCTTCAGTCCAAACAGCTTCAACCTCCCCTCCAACAGTCCCAGTTTCTAGGCTAACAGTCCCAACAGCTACTCAAGCTGTTAGCCTAGAAACTCAAGCTGCTCCTATCAGGACAACTGGAGTTGTCATTAGAGAAGGCTCTCAGGCTCCTGTCACAACAGTCCAATCTACAGCATCAGCTTCCAGAGATAAGGGTAAAGGCATTCTCATTGAATCTCCAAAGATTAAATTCTCTTCTAAAGAAGCCCAGGTTGCTCATGATGCTGAATTAGCAAGGAAATTAGCAGAGGAACAGGATGAACTCTTAGACCAGCAAACTCACGCTCAAATGAAAGATGATGAAACCTTAGGTGACTATCTAAGAGGGTTTGTGGTCAAGCAGAATCAGAAGAAAAGGAAAATGCCAACAGGGCATTCAAAGGCAGAACATAGAAAATTTTTGATAAACTTCTCTGCATCAGTTGGAATACCAAGAATAATGGCTCAGTCATGGCCAACAGAAAAGCTTCAGGCCTTACATGACAAGGAGAAGGAAAAACAAGAAGCAGCTAAAGTCTCCCAACAAGTCCAAAGCCAACAAGTACCAGTTCAAGCTGTTGTTAGTGATCCTCCTCCTCAAACAAAGATGGATCAGGTAAAAAGAGTGTTGTTTGAACAACAGCTTCAAAAGGCTCTAGAAATTGAAAAGGCCCTGGATCAGTATGACTTCTCCAAACCGCCTATTACTTACTGGTATGCCAAATCAATGGATAACATTGATTTGAACTATCATTTTGTAATAAGAAGAGAAGCTGGTCCAGAAGAAGAATATAAGAGCCTAGCTCAGATGGCACAAAAGCTAACCAGAGATGATCTGAAAAAAATGCATCACATTGGATCTGTTAGCCATTCAAGGTCTCACTGTGTATGGTTTCAAAGAAATGTAAAAGACCTTAGAAGCATTTTTGATCCAGAGTCTACAAGAGTGGAAATGGAAGCTGCCAAGGAGATGAAGATTGTACAGGTTGATGTATATGCCAAATCAATGACATATAGACTCAAGCTTGCAGACGGATTCAGCAGGTTCTACAATTTTGAGTTCTTTGATCTGCCAAAGGTTTGGGTACTCTAAATAAGCTCAATTAAGATTCACTGTGATAAAGAGGAGTTGAAAATAGATTTCATAAAGGCAATAAATCAGAAACTTTCATAATTGTAAGTTTTTGTATGCCTTAGTTTGTAAATAACAGTTTTACTTTGTTTTATTTCCTTATTTGTACAAAAAACTTAAAGTCTTGTGTAAAGAATTTAAGTTAGGGGGAGATTGTTGGGAAATATTCTAAGTATGTCAAGCTGTTAGTTAGATTTCTCAAACTGTTAGTAGATTTTCTGTGTAATTACAAAGTTCAAGTTGTTAGTTGAGTAAGTTCGAGCTGCTAGTTCAAAAGTTCGAACTGCTAGTTCAAAAGTTCAAACTGCTCAAGTTCAAGCTGTTCAACAGATAAAATTCAAGCTGCTCAACAGTTTAACAAACAGAAAGTGCTGAAATTCAGGAAGAGATTTATATTTGAAGATTCAAGCATATCTACTACCAGAGAAATCAGAGTTCCTCAAGGAAACAAATCAGAAGGCTTTATATATAGATAGAATAGGTTTTTCTATTCTAAGTCTGTACGTGCAATTTTGTAATCGTGTGTTTCAATTGTAATTGCTTTCTGATTAAGTTTCTCAAGCCTCTAAGGTTGTAAAACCCTAAGAACAGTTTGTGTTCTTCGTCTAATCAAACAGATTAGAGGTGATTGTAATCAGTGAGTTGGAAATACAAAAGATTTGATTTTTGATTATAATTATGTGTTATTTGTTCTGAAAGTTTTTCTTAAAACAATTAAGTGTTATTCCGCAAACTTCTTAATTGGACTTTGATTCTATACAAGGTTATTGATTTTATACTCTGATTTATTTAAACCAGTTAATCTTAGGTGGTGATTTTGATCCTTTCATAATGATTATTTAATGTTATATTTTTTTTAAATCATTTGGCAGTTTATGAAACATAAATATACATACTAGCATCTCCATACGTCCAGCTGTGTTTTGAAAGCCCTGTCGTTGTGGTCTATATGGGTGCACGATATGTATGACGGTGCACTCCCAATACTAGTTCATATACTCGGTGGTGGCAATGAATCTATCTGTGATCTCTCCGTTCACAACTCTATTATCACGATTGTGCCACTCATCGATATATTTTTGATGTCTCGCGTGCCAGTTGGTGGGACGTCTACCACCCCTTTTACAACCATGTAAACTTTTATGCTCTTGCAGTGTGATTAAAAGGTTTGTTGGGATTGGCTGATACATTCTAAACTGTCTCATCACCCGACTGGGTAAATCAGGCTCAACAATTTCCCAAAAAACCAAAAACGTTTCACACCGCCACGACTTTTGTCCAATTTTACATGAATCGGGAAGAAGATCCATGACATGGTCGTAAGGGGTCCACGAGAACTGTAAATTATGAAAATAATTAAAAACCTGTTGTTTAAGTTTTGTATTGTAATACGTTTGACTACCAAAAACAGTGGCCAGTCATGTCAGTTGGGGGTCGGAAAATCCAACAACCCCAACCCGAACGTGACTATCCTAGACACCACCGTTATGGTTATATTGACTAGTATTACAAATGCAACAACAATAATAATAACTAAACAATTGCATCGTAATTTAATGTTTACAACATAATTTTGTATGTACTTACCAAATCGTTTGTTAAGCTGGCCAATTGTTGTCAGGCTGCATCAAGACAGTGGGTTGTCGTGCTAATAAAACTCAAATCAGCTCACCACCTGTTTCATTAATACAAATAGTCAAATTACTCCAACGTAAATCATTACATATACAATTCTAAAAGTATATTTCAATACATACCTTACACCGTACGGTTCTGAGTAATTATACATTGTTCTTACAATTCGGGGGGGGGGGGGGGGGGGGGGAGGTAGTTTTAATTCTCTCCCAGCACCATAATTGCAATAACACAAGCGGGCCATAAATCTCCGCTGTTTTGGGCACTGTCGCTCTGCACAAGTTTCGATAAAGAGATGCGAGAACGACACTGCCCCAAGAATATAAACCACACATCTGAAGGTTTGTAAGATGTGTTAAGTACAACAATGAAACCCTACTGCCAGAAGAATCAGGAAAAATGGTGCCCCCGATAAGATGGAGAATATAACACCGAGCCCTTTGTTCGACTTGTAGTGGTGTCAGATTCACCAATGGGGTCATTATTTCATCTAAAACTCTAGCTAACTTTATTTGAAAACCTTTTAAACACCCGGGATCGGGCGTAAAACCTAAACAATCTGCACAAATTCTATTTAATTCATCTCGAGAAAAAGTATCTACACTAGTAAGAATCATACCATCGACCGGCAAACCCGACAAGACTTGTACATCTTGTAACGTAACTGTGGCCTCACCGATCGGAAGATGAAATGTGTGTGTCTCGGGACGCTACCTTTCTACCATTGCGGTGATCAAATGATGATCAACCTTTAGGTATCCCAAGGCCAAGACTCCACCAAATCCGGCGGCTCTTATTTCGACCAATACATCGTCACGGATTGGATGGTTGTTGATATAGTTCCAATATGTTTGGTCCGACCTCCTGGTATTCAACTCTTTATTATTATTAGGATCAGCGTTATTGAAATTTGCCAAGCTCGATGCTGATCCCATAAAAATAATAATTCAGGGTTGTTCGGACCAGGAAATAGTTGTTGAGACATTTTTATTAAAAATTTAAAAGTTAAAATATAATAACTTCGAAATATTTGAAATACCGATATCATAAAATTATAAAAGTTTTAAAAAAAACTAGAATATTTTAAAAAAAACTAGAATATTTATATACTATTTTTTGAAAGTGGAAAATTTAGAATACAAAATCTATTAAAAGTATAAAATTTAGAATACTAAATTCACATAATTTAGACTATTTTTTAAAAAACTAGAATATTTGGGAGTAGAAAGAAAGATATTATAGAGTAGAATTTTTCTTATATAGTAGAATGTATGTTTTTGTTATTAAAAGTTGGTTTAGAAGTGTAGTATATATAGGGAAGGAGAGACCGGGTTCGAAGGGGGTCGGGTCGGGTCTGATCAGGCCGGGGTTGGCCAGAGCGGTCTGACCACCGCGCTCTTGCCCAGAACGGTCTGATGACCGGGTCAAGTCACATCCCATTTTCAGTCAAGTCACATTGGAAGATTATGTTCCCATGTGAGTCCTTTTGGCGTTTTCTTGTGAACCCGTGAACAACTTCTACGATGATGTTGATTGAGCCGGGGTAACCAACCCCGGCGTGATTAATTTTGAAATAATAAAAAAACCGATCATTTTTAAAAGATTTTTTAAAAAAAGTGATTATTTCTAAAAAATTTTCTAAATCTGTAGGTGTAAGTGTTGATTGTTGCTTCTTGATTGATTAACAAGAAAAAGAAGAAAAAATAAGAAGAAAGAATCGAAGATATGACGCCTAGGTGTTATCTTTTCATGCTTACAACTTATCTAATTGTTTTACAAAGAAGATGAATATGTTTCCAAACACTTCTAAAAACGCACCAAGACATCGTTATGGGTGATATAATGATTGTTAAACTTATATTTGGATTTTATATATTTTATTTAATAATTGGTGTGGGGATGAGCCACAATAGTTTACTATGTTCCAAAAGCTTTTAAAAAAAATAGTAAGTTGTATGTTTACATTTTTCTAAAGGGCATTATTATTCTATTTTTCCCTAGGCATAATAATACTTAGGACCAACCCTGTTATTACACCATATAGTGTGGGGATCGTGGGTAACGAAATGCATAACTCGCACATCAAGAGCATAATCTGATGAATTCAAAGTAGCCGAAACCCCAAAATAGTAACTCAAAGTACCGATATGAAACACCCATACAACTAATACGAGTATTTCGATACCATTATACATTAATTTATACAGAGTACTTGCGGAAATACGGTCAAATTAAAACTTTTAATACTTTAATAATCATCAACGCGATTCCAAACACTTTGCATATAACACAACAGAGTGTCAAAAATCACGGAGTAGCGTAATTGGGGTCACAATGTTTAATCATCAATTGATTACAAACGAATTAATAATCATTAACTAATTCGCGTAAGTCTAAAATGGAAGTCTGCTACTCCCACCCCATTCATCAACAAAATATGGAGCTCCTATCCGTGCTCCAATCAATGTCTAACAGTTTGGGCCAGCCGGACCTTTGCCCTTAACAGATCTTGAAAAGAATAATCAACTAACGGGTAAACAACAAAGTTGTTTAGTGAGTTTCTAGATTGAAGTACCATGCGATATATGAATGACGCCATGCAATGCCATGAATTTAACTAACAATCTCAGGAGGCCGACTAATGGCTAATAAGCTACCACATTACGGTTACCACACACACGCTTACCGTACAATGGGTTTACAATCTACTGCTCGATTACCACAGACCACAAGCTTATCGATATGCAGTTTACAGTGATGCCATACGATTACCACAGACCACAGGCTTATCGTTTGACAGGTAATAATGGTTACCACACACAGGCTTACCATTATGATTCCGCTAGGTTACCACACGCACAGGCTAACCGTCTCAGCGGAGAAGTCAAATGAATGATCAATAACTTATCAACCGAATGATAATATGACAACAATAATGTATGTGATGGCAAAGCATGTAAATGACAAGAATGATACGAAAGCAATAACATACAATTCATGATATGCATATAAATACATTAATGCTAGAACTCACAGTGGTGTACAACAAGCTCTCGGCCTCGAAACCGAGTTACAATCGTCAAAATATGATTAATAGTCTCCAAGGAACTTTAACCCGTCAAACCCCTACACATAGGTTCATAACATAATTTATTATAAGTCTCACAACTTATAACTTTTTAAAATTGATCCGGATACATTAGTCGTAAGACTCAACTAATTTCGGCATTAAACCTCAATAATTATTTTGGTTTAATTATTCTCCTTAATTGATGTTATAGACTATTATGACAAAAGATCCCATAAAATAAAAATAATTAAAATTACAATTTCGGTCCAAGGCCATCCGAAATTTGGACCAAGGCCATTCGAATTTCGGGCCATCCGAGGTCCATACTTAGCGAATTTTTCAGAATATTTCAAGGCTGAACTGCACTTTCTGCGTTACGGATTTAATACCAAAAATACCAAAACTTCTCTATATTTATTACTAAGAGTTGTAAAATCATTCCCAACACACACACACACACACACACACACACACACACATATATATATATATATATATATATATATATATATATATATATATATATATATATATATATATATATATATATATATATAAACCCATTTTAACCACCAAAACATTATTTTCATCTTTATAGATTACCTAGGGTTCATATGAACTTAAACTTGGGTTATTTGAAAACTCAGTCTCCCTCCTAGGATTTTAAATCTCAGTTACCTTGCATTTTTTAGATTAACAAATATTTCCTAAAAGATAATGCAGATTTTTAACAAAATCCTAACAAATGCAAATGTTGCATTATGCAAATCCTTTGACAAAATGCAAATCCCGGAGAAAAAAATCTGCGAACCAAACGCACCCTAAGAGTCTTCCAAAAATCAGATTTTTTCTTCTCTTCACAAAGAATTTCTTCTCTTTTTTTCTCTCTTCTCTCTTCTTTGAAAAACTTTAAAGGAAGAACACACACACGTGTGTGCGCGTGTATGATTTAAGCCAAAAAAAACAATTTCTTTTTCTTTTTTCCTTTTTCGTTTTAGTCCTTTACTTTCCAATAATTACCAACAAGCCCCTGGAATTATTTCCATTTCTTTTAAGATCCCTACTTCATAAATCAATACTTCATTTATTATAATTTACACAACCATTTATTTATATGTCACAATATTAATAAATATTCTGAATATGTTTTTCTTTACAATACATATTAATTATCGATTATATTAAATAATCGGGTCGTTACACGATATCCTTAAGCGCAAACTGAGTATGAAGCAAGTGACACAATTAGTGGAGCTAGTTGTGATGATGGTATCATCAACGTAAACTAGAATATTACAAATGACCATTATCTTTAGGTGGCGTTTGGTTCACGGAACGTAATTCGAAAAAATTAAAATTTGAATTTTAGTTATTAATATGGTTAATGCTGATGATAGAAGATAATTTTTAGTATTAGTTAGGGATGTAAGTTGGAATCTAATTCATGAGTGGGTTGAAATTTAATTCTTGTATAAGTTTTGAGGAATGTCAGATTCCTATAAACAAAGAAATTTGTTGCAAAATACATAAAATATAACCTTTATCTTAATCATAAAAAATTCTAAATAAAGTAAATTTAAATTTCAATTCCATTGAGTTTCATTCCACGAACTAAACGCCACATTAGAGTATATAAATAGAAAACAATAAATAAGCTAGTAAATCTAAACATCAAAAGTGCATAAAAGAGCTTTAAAAACCAAGCTCTAAACACTTGCTTAAGCATGCAAAGAGATTTCTTAAGCAAGCAGACACGAGTAAGATGTGAAGTAGGGGTGACAATTTCTAACCAACGGACAGGATGCTCAAAATGACCTGTAGTAAAAACCTATGATTGAACATAATTTTTTTAAAATGTGAAATTCTAGAAAATGATGTATTAAGCAAATTATTTTTTTGATAAAAATTTTAATATTATGTTAATTTTTTGTCTTTTGGTCGTCGACCCATTCAACCCGTTTGCTTGAACAAACTGAAATTGACGAGTCAAATCCTGGAGTCTCGCACCATGCAGATGAATACAATCATTATTTAACACATAATTTCATAAAGATTTTTTTATATAAAATAACTATTAAACAAACTATTTTTCATTCATTTCGAAATAAATGGATGAAATGATCATATATTGTCATTAATATCCAACACATACGAGACAACATTTATACAGTGGTGGATCCTGAAAATATTTTCGTTGCGGGCATCGGGTTGTATAATTAAGGTATTCGTCGTGTTAATTTTTCGGAACACACAGACTAAAATTCATCAAATTTACCCAAATCGTTGGGGGTCTTTCCCCCTTTCTCTCCATGTGGCTCCGCCAACACTTACTCTAAAGTCTAAATAGGTAAAGCAGTAAAGATGACAGTTCATGGATCCCTTTTAACTTTGATTATTTTATAAATATGGTTACAAATACATTTTGTGCAAATTAATGTAAATAAAAGAAACAAAGTAACATCATGAAACGGGCGGAGTTTGTTTCGCAGAATGTTTATTCCTGGAATGAAATCTGTCAAGGAATGGAATTCTGGAAGGAACGGAATCTGTTGAAATAGAAATGGAGGCTGGTGTGAAGATGAAGTCTAGGGTTTGGTTTTAGAAGTGTTAAAATCTTTGGAATGGAATTTAAATTTCATGACACTAACCCAATTAGGAAAATAGATTACTTCAAAAGTGGTGTGTTTTCTAAATGAAACTTCATTCTGTTCCTTTTTACTGCCAAATAACACATTGGAATGGAATTTTCATTCCAATTTCATCAAATATATACCATCAAATTTTGTGAACCAAACGCCATGAACAACACATTTCAAGTTTTTTAAAATTCAAATAATAATTATAAAAAATAAACATATAAATGCACAATAATTTAAATATTTAAAGATATCTATAACGAGTAATGTGACATCCATACGTTGCATATGTAAAACTACATATTTATTATTAATAAATTAATAAGAAATTTGTCTCTTGAATGTTTCGGTAATAATCAAAAAGAAATATTTGTTAAATTAAATAAAATTAGAAATGCATTATAATCAGATACGGTTCCAATGACTTGAAAGGTCCCTTGTCATCGACTTCTAAATTTTGGGATTCTCCATCTTCATCCATCGTTTGTCAACTTGAAGGTTCCGTAGTAAATTGGGATTTCGTATTGAACTTTTTGTCAGGGACAAGGATTTTTTCCAAGCCTGTAAGATGGCAAGTGTTATACATCCATTGAATTACTAATCACACATCCCTGTTAATGAGTCTGGACACTAGTAAGTCCTATATTATTAAACAAATCATTAGTAAAATTAACAAGTGCGAGAGAGTGGACAATATCATTACGCCCCCACTCTCTAAGCTATCCCTGATCAAATTGAACTATCTCGCTAGCCGTATAACAGCCCAAATGTATATGATTAGTAAAATTAAAGTATAAGGGATGCATATATAACACCCTTATAGTTCCTGTAGTTTGAGCATTGCCTTTGTTATTATATAGGTATCACAATACTGGTAACTCTTTCATTATATCTTTGTGGTCTCTAAGATAGTGTTGAAGAAATTAGTCAACCATTCAACTTTTAGCTCAGCTAAATACTATCATACAACAATTGAGATATCATATGTGCCTACTGTTTCATTCCTTCCCATCATCTTTAATGCAAACTTGACTTCCCCCGTACTAATCCTCATGTCTGGTTAGTCATCAGGTTTTATGAGTTCATCAACGTACCCTACTACAACCATATTACTTTCCACGACATATGCTTCATTATTTAGTATGTGAAACTATGCACACCTTCCTTCCTTTCTTGATTTTATTTTCTTTTACTTGGACATGTCCCCTATCATCATTTGCCCAATTAGCAAGACAAATGCTTGGTAGAATGGTTATTGTAACACCCTCGAACTAATCCATAATGCCACGTAAATAACACATCATCCGTGACATAATATAATAATCCCTACGCTATTCCCAAGACACATACATGAAAACCTGATAATTTTAAAACATTAATTACACAACAACAGTCACGGAAATCCCTGAATATAACATGACCTATACGCAAAATATAGCTACCTCTACGAAAGGTAGCTAACTCCTCGATCACAGATAATGTAAACCTACTTCGGTCCAGCAGGCTTACTAGCAGTCCGGTCACCTGAGATACACACGACAACACACACAGGTTAGCTAAAGCTGGTGAGAATGCAAGGGTTAATGCACGATTATAAAACTCAATAAATAAATAACTCGATAATAAAACATTCAGCGTTCTCTAATGAACAAGTATATGAGATCCCACAAAGTAGCTCAATAGGCACTCAACTCGTGTGGATAAATCCACGTACCCAAATCCTTAGACTGCACAAAGCAGTCGTCAGTACTCAAAGGGAATCGGGAGCGACCCAACCCCTGCCCAGCCGTACGGTTTAGTATCTCAATAGCTCAAGTGTCTCAAATCTCATAAAATAAAACACAGTTCTCAGTATAACACAATAATACGTGCATGATAATATCTCAATAAAAGCTCGTAAGAAATCTCGTAATATCTCATAAAAACTCAGTAAAAGATCATGCAAGTATCAGTAAAATAATCGTACAAGTATCTCAACAAAAACATGCAAGCTCACCTGCCCTGAAGTCACACTACTAAGTCTCGGTTCCCTGCCCTTTCCCTACCCTATCAACGCGAGACCCTGAAATCACAATATCACAACTCAATATCACGAATTCAAGCCCAAATCTTACCTAAACTCAAATGTGGAGAAGATGATGAAATCGGAAGCTTTAATCACGAATTTGAAGCTCGAATCTCTGGTTGGGGCTGCTGAAATCCGTAGATACACACACATACACCTTTGTTACTGATTTGGGGAGTGAACATAATGAAGTCATACATAAAAGGCTCAACGCAAATATACGTTTTGAGTTAAACCCGGTCCGACACCCAATATCCGATCCCGATACCCAAAATACAAATTTATATCCCCGGGTCCCAAATTAAATAATTAATTCAATGAAATAATTCCACGTACCTATCCCAAAATTGGGATGTTACAAGCCCTCCCTCCTTGTGAAGATTCTGTCCTCAGAATCTAGCTCGAAGCAAAGAGGTGAGGATAACGGCTACGCATCTCTGACTCTGGCTCCCATGTGGCGCTGGTACCCTTGTGGTTTCACTGCACCAATACTAACGCCACCTCTTTATTACGTAGCCTCTTCACCTTATGGTCGGTCACTGTCTCAGGCTGCTCGGCATACTGAAGTCTATCATCGACTTCAATCTCTGACAAAGGTACTCGCTGATCATCACGGGCCAAGCACTTACGGAGATGGCTAACATGACAAGAATTATGAACTCCCGACAGCTCTGTAGGAAAATTCAGACGATAAGCCTGATCTCCGATTCTCTCTACAACCTCAAATGGCCCAATACAGCGCGGGTCCAGCTTACCTCGTCTCCGAAATCGAATAATCTCCTTCCAGGGTGAGACTTTCAACATCACAGAGTCTCCGACCTGAAACTCTAACTCAGACATCCGACGATCTGCGTAACTCTTCTGGCGACTTTGAGCTGTCCTAATCCGCTGCTGAATCATAGCGACCTTGTCGCTAGTCTCCTGAAGAATCTCTGGCTCGCTGATAGGACGCTCCCCAACCTCTCCCCAACATACAGGAGTCAAGCACTTACGCCCATAAAGAGCCTCAAACGGAGGCATGCCGATAGATGCGTGGTAGCTGTTATTATATGCAAACTCGACTAGCGGCAAATGAAGTTCCCAGCTACCCCCGAAATCAATAACACAAGCCCACAGCACCTCCAAAGTCTGATTAGTCCGCTCAGTCTGACCCCCTGTCTGCGGATGATAGGTTGTACTCAGCTGAACTCGGGCACCCAACTCTCTCTGAAAACTGTGCCAGAATCGCGACACAAATCGGCTATCTCGGTCAGACGTAAAAGATCTCGGAACCCCATGCCTCGCAACAATCTCACTGATGTAGAGGCGCACCAACTGATCCATCGTAATAGTCCCACGAACGGCCAAGAAGTGAGCACTCTTCGTAAGCCGATCGACAATAACCCATATCATATCATTCCCACGAACAGTCCGCGGGAGCCTCACTATGAAGTCCATGGTGATATCATACCATTTCCACTCTGGAATCTCTAACGGCTGCAGTCTACCATGAGGCTTCTGATGCTCACTCTTAACCCTCAGACACGTCATACACGCCTCCACATACTTTCCCACATCCCTCTTCATCCCTGGCCACCAATAATGAACTCGCATATCTCGGTACATCTTCATGCTGCCCGGATGGATCGACAATCTAGACTTGTGGGAATCATCTAGAATCAGCTGCCTCAAACCGCCTACTCTGGGGAGCCACACTCGACCGCGGAGAGTCATCAGACCTCTGTTATCTCTGCTCAACAACTCCAACTGACCAGTCAGTCTTTCTCTCTGAACATTCTCGCCCCTCAGACCCTCCTCCTGAGCTAACCGAAGACCATCAATCAGCGTCGACGCAACCTCTAATCGAGAAGCTCTGGACGTAACCGTCTGCTCATAGGATCTCCTGCTCAAAGCATCGGCCACCACGTTAGCTTTCCCCGGGTGGTACTGGATGTCATAATCATAATATTTCAGGAGCTCCATGTTGCGCCTCTGTCTCATGTTCAGCTCCTTCTGACTGAACAGATACTGCAAACTCTTGTGGTCGGTATACACTGTGAAGCGCGTCCCATAAAGATAATGACGCCATATCTTCAAGGCAAAGACTATGGCGTCCAACTCTAAATCATGCACCGGCCGGCTCAACTAATAACTCTTAAGTTGTCTCGAGGCATAAGCAATCACCTTGCCTCCCTGCATCAGTACACACCCCAGCCCGGTGAAGGAAGCATCGCAATACACAGCAAAATCC
The DNA here is from genome assembly GCA_020465985.1 of Centrapalus pauciflorus. Taxonomy (NCBI): domain Eukaryota; kingdom Viridiplantae; phylum Streptophyta; class Magnoliopsida; order Asterales; family Asteraceae; genus Centrapalus; species Centrapalus pauciflorus. The sequence continues at coordinate 332,994 of JAANYP010004991.1, read as the reverse complement.
TCGGAACCCTCTGGCAGCGCTAAAATCGGAGCCCTACACAACCGATTCTTCAACTCCAAGAAAGCACTCTCCTGCTCCTCGGTCCACACAAATGGCACTGACTGCCTGGTCAACATCGTCAACGATACTGCGATCCGTGAAAAGTTCTCAATAAACCGCCGATAATACCCTGCCAGACCCAAAAAACTGCGAACCTCGGACACAGATGTGGGCTGGCCCCAACTGATAATAGCCTCGATCTTCGCGGGATCCACCTTAACGCCCTCGCTCGTCACCACATGTCCTAAGAACTGCACCTCTCGAAGCCAGAACTCGACCTTCGAAAACTTGGCGTATAGCCTCTCTCGCTGCAAAGTACTCAGGACCTCTCTTAGATGCTGGCTATGCTCCTCGCTACTCTTCGAGTAGATCAGAATATCATCAATAAACACAATTACAAAACAGTCGAGCATCGGCCTGCAGACCCTATTCATCAGGTCCATAAACGCTGCTGGGGCATTAGTCAGCCCGAACGGCATGACTAAGAACTCATAATGACCATATCTGGTCCTGAACGCAGTCTTAGGCACGTCCTCATCTCTGACCCGCAACTAATGGTACCCGGAACGCAGATCAATCTTCGAGAAGAAACTCGTCCCCTGAAGCTGATCAAAGAGATCATCAATCCTCGGTAAGGGATAACGGTTCCTCACCGTTACCCTATTAAGCTCTCTGTAATCAATACACATGCGCATCATCCCATCCTTCTTTTTCACGAATAACACGGGGGCTCCCCACGGAGAAGAACTGGGGCGAATAAACCCACGATCTAAAAGATCCTGAAGTTGCGTCATCATCTCACGCATCTCGGTAAGAGCTAACCGATACGGCGTGCGCGCAATAGGAACGGCTTCGAGAACTAGGTCGATCCTAAACTCAACCTGCCGGTCCGGCGGCAGACCCGGCAACTCGTCTGGAAACACGTCAGGGAAATCTCAAACCACCGGCACATCACTGACCTCCCTCTTCTCCTTCTTCGCATCCACCACGTAAGCAAGATAAGTGGCACATCCCTTCGCCACATACCTCTGCGCCTGCGCCATCGACACTATACTCATCTCCCCTCTGTGCCTCTCACCATACACCATCGCGGACTCTGAATCGGAAACGGGGATACGAATCATCTTCTTAGAACAGAAGATATCCGCCTGACGCGCTGTCAGCCAATCCATGCCCACAATGGCATCAAAACTGCTAATCTCCAAAGGCATCAAGTCTATGAAAAATCGGTGACCGTCTATCTCTAATGCACAATCCCTATAAATACGGCTCACTATTACCGTACTACCATCAACACGCTCAACAATAACAGGCATAGATAACTCAGATGAAGGCATAGAAAAATTATCACAGAAGGACGCAGATACGTACGAACGATCAGATCCCGAATCAAACAAAATAAAGGCACGCAGTCCATTAAGGATGAACGTACCAGATACAACATCAGGCGACTCGCGCGCCTCCTCCGCAGTAGCCTGGAAGACTCTGCCATGAGCCCTCGGTGCTCCTCCTCCCCGAGGTGCTGAAGATGACCCAGACGGCCCAGCCCCACTCGAACTCGATCCGGGAAACCCTGCACCAGGATTCGGGCAATCTCGAGACATATGATCTGGCTTCCCACATCGGAAGCACAGAGACTCCTGAGAAGAACATGCAGCAGCAGTGTGACCAAATTGGCCACACCGAATACAACGAAGATGCTCTGGGGCACTTGGCCCTGCATGGCGGTGATGGCACCGCTGGCAATCTCTCTCTACTGATGCCAAACTCTTAACTCTACTGCCAGAATCCTGAGATCCCCTCCCAACACTCCCCTGACTCTGACTCTGCCTCTGGCCCTGACCCTGCTGTCGCTGCCCCTGCTGCCTCTGACCACTCCGACCCTGTCCCTGACTCTGACCAGCCCCCGACTGTCTATCATCCCGACCCTGATCTCGCTGAGCCCCTGAACTCTGTCCCTACTGCTCAGAATAACTACCCTGATGGCTCTCCCGATAAAATCTCAAAGATCCTGAACTCTGCCCCTGTCCCGATGCCTCCACACGCTGTCTCTGGGGAGCCGGCTGCTCCCGCTGTCTCTTAATCTCTCTCTCCCTACGCCTGGCGTACTCCATCGCTGATGAGAAAGTGGGGACACGCAACATCCCTACAAACTCTTGGATATCCGGCCTCAGACCCTCAATGAACATATTGACCTTTAGGTCCTCTGTGGCTACCAGATGTGGCGAAAACTGGGCTCTGTCATTAAACACATCAATATACTCCTGGACGGATCTGAATCCCTGCTGCAAACGGATGAACTTTCGCTCCAACTCTCTCCTCGTGTCCAACGGACAATAGTGCAGCTCAAACTCTGTACGGAACTCCTCCCAAGACATCAAGTAGGCCTCGTCGACTCGCCGAGCACTGACAACTGAACTTCACCATCTCAACGCTCCTCCCTTCAGAAGGTAGGAGGCATAACTCACCCTATCGGCTCGATCAACATGGGCTATACGAAAGGCAGCCTCAACCTCTCTCAACCAATCCAGTGCCTTCGAGGCACTAACTCCACCGAAGAACTCTGAAGGACGACCCGTCATAAAGTCCTTAAAGGACCCTCGCGATGGCTGGCTAGAAGAAGCACCAGCCCCGGAACTCTGCTCTCCCTCGGGCGGAGGCACCGCACCTCGACCCCTACCCGCACCCTGAACAGGAAAACGCTCATCTAGGATCTGGCCTATCACAGCATATAAGTCAGACCTACGCACTGGCTCATCATCCCTATGGTCATCCCCCTGAGGCCCGCTACCCTGACGGTCCATAACAACCTGCACAGTAGAATAATAACACAAATTAACTCTACAAGACTCTACACACTGCTCGTTCATCACCTAATACTCTACTTCGGATTACAATCCAAGGATCTAGACTCCATGGTTTAAGCTTAAGCATCCACTAGATACTTAATCTCTTAAACCTAGGCTCTGATACCAAGCTTGTAACACCCTCGAACTAATCCATAATGCCACGTAAATAACACATCATCCGTGACATAATATAATAATCCCTACGCTATTCCCAAGACACATACATGAAAACCCGATAATTTTAAAACATTAATTACACAACAACAGTCACGGAAATCCCTGAATATAACATGACCTATCCGTAAAATATAACTACCTCTACAGAAGGTAGCTAACTCCTCGATCACAGATAATGTAAACCTACTTTGGTCCAGCAGGCCTACTAGCAGTCCGGTCACCTGAGATACACACGACAACACACACAGGTCAGCTAAAGTTGGTGAGAATGTAAGGGTTAATGCACGATTATAAAACTCAATAAATAAATAACTCGATAATAAAACGTTTAGCGTTCTCTACTGAACAGTATATGAGATCCCACAAAGTAGCTCAATAGGCACTCAACTCGTGTGGGTAAATCCACGTACCCAAATCCTTAGACCGCACAAAGTAGTCTGTCAGTACTCAAAGGGAATCGGGAGCGACCCAACCCCTGCCCAGCCGTACGGTTTAGTATCTCAATAGCTCAAGTGTCTCAAATCTCATATAATAAAACACAGTTCTCAGTATAACACAATAATACGTGCATGATAATATCTCAATAAAAGCTCGTAAGAAATCTCGTAATATCTCGTAAAAACTCAGTAAAAGATCATGCAAGTATCAGTAAAATAATCGTACAAGTATCTCAACAAAAACATGCAAGCTCACCTGCCCTGAAGTCACACTACTAAGTCTCGGTTCCCTGCCCTTTCCCTACCCTATCAACGCGAGACCCTGAAATCACAATATCACAACTCAATATCACGAACTCGACCCAACAACTCTATACACAATTCTCAACAACGCACAAGACCCCAAAGACCCGAACACAAAACCCACAGAACCCGAAAACACAGCCGCATTGCGGCCGCACTGACCATCGCGGTCACGTCGCGCTCAAGATAGACCGCCTACGATCACTCAAGAACATCGCGGCCCGCGATCAGGGGATCGCGGCCGCGCTCACGGACGAACAGCAGCAGCTTGCTCTGTTTTTATTACAACCAGGGGATTAAATCCCCAACTCGTTTTAGCTCGATTTTAGTCACAAACATACCTCCGAATTTACTCAGAAACATAAGTAAACACAATTCCTTCGATTATATGCTGCTAACAACAATTAAATCACGAATTCAAGCCCAAATCTTACCTAAACTCAAAGGTGGAGAAGATGATGAAATCGGAAGCTTTAATCACGAATTTGAAGCTCGAATCTCTGGTTGGGGCTGCTGAAATCCACAGATACACACACATACACCTTTGTTACTGATTTGGGGAGTGAACATAATGAAGTCATACATAAAAGGCTCAATGCATATATACGTTTTGAGTTAAACCCGGTCCGACACCCAATATCCGATCCCGATACCCAAAATACAAATTTATATCCCCGGGTCCCAAATTAAATAATTAATCCAATGAAATAATTCCACGTACCTATCCTAAAATTGGGATGTTACAAGCCCTCCCTCCTTGTGAAGATTCTGTCCTCAGAATCTAGCTCGAAGCAAAGAGGTGAGGATAACGGCTACGCATTTCTGACTCTGGCTCCCATGTGGCGCTAGTACCCTTGTGGTGCTTCCACTGCACCAATACTAACGCCACCTCTTTATGACGTAGCCTCTTCACCTTACGGTCGATCACTGTCTCAGGCTGCTCGGTATACTGAAGTCTATCATCGACTTCAATCTCTGACAAAGGTACTCGCTGATCATCACGGGCCAAGCACTTACGGAGATGGCTAACATGAAAAGCATTACGAACCCCCGACAGCTCTGTAGGAAAATTCAGACGATAAGCCTGATCTCCGATTCTCTCGACAACCTCTAATGGCCCAATATAGCGCGAGCCCAGCTTACCTCGTCTCTGAAATCGAATAATCCCCTTCCAGGGTGAGACTTTCAACATCACGGAGTCTCCGACCTGAAACTTTAACTCAGACATCCGACGATCTGCGTAAGTCTTCTGGCGACTCTGAGCTGTCCTAATCCGCTGCTGAATCATAGCGACCTTGTCGCACAATATAAAAGCACATCTAAAATCAAGTATGTAGCTACATCAGGTTACAATCAAGTATGTAGCTACATCAGGTTACAATCAGCTACGACATCTTACAATATATACATGGCTCTACAAAGGAAGGGTTTGGGTGAGGAGCGTTTTCAATATGAGTCTTTTCCTTTTAGAGCTACTATGTTCATCATCTGCACAATATAAAACCACATCTAAAATCAAAGAAATGTAGAAAGTAACATGTTATAATAACCAACCAAAGGTTGCTGGTTAAAAGCATCATTCGGCAAGAAGGAAACATCAAACCCTTGATTATGTCAAATGGAAACCTGAGACCATTGTTTATGTCAAAGTAACATGGATTGAAAAAAGCAAGTACTCATAGAGTCAGAGGTTAGAAGCATCGAAGGGTATAATGAGTTAAGGCAGAGGTTATGGGCACAGATTCAGGCTCAAATAAGTAATCAATCAAACTTCATCCAAAATTTAAAAAATGACTCTTAATTAGTAAACTACGACTTCAAATTAACAAAAATTAGCATTCAGAATCACGATAACTCAATAACTGAACACATGAACTTTGATTATTCATACACAAACTCAATGCACAGGAAAATCTTTGAAAGGAGCTAAAATTGGTTGTACGAAACTATTAAAAGAAATACTAAGAGCTAGATACACAAAGTAATGAGATAATACCATGAGAATGAAGAGAGAGATGCCAAAGAAAAATAAAGAGACGCGCAATAGTAAATCGATTTGTATCCACGCAATCATTTCCCCATTTTTGTTGTTTGAAATTCGTTGAGGAAGCTTCAATTTAGATGAGATTTTTGAATTGGATGCGGCTACAGTAACTCATCCAAAAATGACATTAAAAAGGCCTTGGTGGGTAGGAGGAGGATTTGTAGATGAAGCGTGAGAGAGATGGAGAGTCGGTTGTCTTCCCCATTTGCCGATTCCCAAGAGCCGGAGGAGTCCTTTCGGTTTCTAATGCACCGCACAACTTTCAAAATTCCAAAGTAGGTTCACACTTGCATTACTGGTTTGTACCATTTGTATTTAAAATTGTATGTCTTAAAATTCAAGAGCTTGCATTAATTGGTTGTACTTTTTGCAATTAGAAGTTGTTTTTAAAACCTAACTATCTAAATGCTTTATTAGTAGTTAAGATATATTGTTGGTGTCAAAAGCTTACAAATAATATAATCGATTTATCCAGTCAAGTAATACCAGTTCATAACCAAGTAAGTGGACATAAAAGCAAAGTTGAGCTGTATGCATGTGCTTGGAGATATTAGCAATCCAATCTCACTAAACAAAAAGCTTTATGCCAAAGAGTATTTTTGGATTGTATATGTAGCTCACATTGTATGACAGCAGAACAAAATATATAACGACACAAACTCTAGTACAGTCTCGATTTGTAGAAAAAACAGCCAAAACAGTCATAAGATGGTTGCTTTTTTTCCATAAAGCATTCAAGTGGATTGAATATCTACTAATCAAGGTGGCCAAAAAGCAAGAAAGATAAACAAAGCTTGAATCTCGGTACTTCAAAACTATACATTGACCATACATACCACTGCTCAAATAGGAAAAAGAGCAACAGAAACTCACTGTTTCAAAACCAGGAAGAGGCCAAATAGTGGGAACACCATTGTTGTAAATGGTTCTGCCATGGCTGTCCATCTATGAACCAATAAAACCAGAAGGAGGCCAAATGTTCCATCTGATCAAGTGTCCATCTGGCTAAGAACACGGCCAAGGCAGAAATGAGGGATGACAGAAACTTCAAAAAACCATACTCAGTGAGTGTTAACTTTGCCAAATAGTTTGCCAGGAATTCCAATTCGACAAGCGATGCAAAGTCAGTTTTCCCCACTATATTCGTTCTACTACAATGGTCCATGTTCATTCTCAATCTGTCACGTTAACTTTCGATAAGATGCAAAATCATTTATAGCACAGCTTGTGAAAAATTGCAGATTTACAATCAAATTTGTTTTCAGTGATCAGTCAAACAACATGCCCAGACATTTACAAAACTATGAGAGCAAAGCATACACATGACTACATGAGAAAACACCTCAGTATTTAAGGCTCAAACATAGAATTTCTTCCAAATTTCCAATATATTGATTTACGTTTTCGATTTTATTTCAGTTTTATGTGAACCTCAGGTACCTAGGAAATTGTAATTTTTGGCTGAACCTGTCAAAATAGCAGCATTTAGCATAAAATTATTTTTCCTCTAGAACATGTGTTTCACCTTTGTAAATTCTGAAATATGATAAAACTTTCCCCTAAAAAAGCGTGTTAACTTTTGTTGTTGTGTCGCAATTTAGTAAATGAGTAAGTTTGACTATCTGAGATAAAATAATTGGAATAGTCCTACTGCTTTCTTCATATTCACTATGTGCCTTGTGAATTTTTCCATAGCAGACTACAATATTTATATGTATAATTATACATTATATGCTTAAATTCCAAAAAATATAACAGAAAATAATTTATGAAGGAAATATTTTAGATTTGACCTTGGAAGGACCATTATCTGTTCTGAAACTATTTCCTGAAACATATTTCAACCAAACAGGAAACCCCCTGAAATTGTAATGACAAAAGAAGTAATATGATTGATGTGTAACCTCGTCAAATTTATCTATAAAGATTGTTATTAGTGGGATTTTAAATAATGTCGAATATTTACCCAAAGTTACATTCAGCACAAGCATAAGGACCAATTATGAGATGAGCATAGAGTATAGCTTACTTAATTAGCTTAATGAACTTCACCAAATCATATCTACCTTCAAAATAATACTGGGAACAACAATTTAAGATATAAGTATATAATTATCTCGAAATTAAAAATATAAGTTTCTAAATAAAACATTTTATTCCAAGAAGCACTTACTCGACCAGGTTGTGGTTCATGTCTGTTCCAGAAAAATATGTCTGAATCACATCTAACCCTCCTTCTTTTGCTTTCTGAAAAAGATCTGGCCACATCGGAATCATCAAAACATATGCAACAGAATCAGTAAAATGGAAACACGGGCCAAGAAAATACAAAAGGGGGAAATCCAGAAACTCAAGAAAATGAAGATAGTGAATAAACGCAAGAAAGATGGAATGCATTAATGTGTTGAGTGCTTCATAACTAAGTAAAATAGAACCCCGAAAGTAATTTATTTATTGATGAGATAGCAAAAGGGGAGGAGAAAAGATTCATAAGAATTAAGCCATGAGCTAAAGTGTGATGCGCAGAAGCATGTAAAGAAGATGAAGGGTTTCGTTCCCAAGTTAAATCATTTCTCAAGAATCTAAAAAATCATATCCATTCAAGATGAAAAATAACAACATATAAGAAATCTCATCAACCCTCCATACGATATACTAATATAGACATATAAGAAAACTCTGACTTAAAAAGCCTAGAGTTGCTTGTAGAAGACAACATAAGCTTGGTCATGAAGCACCTTGTTGGTAGGAATAGTGACAACTGAAACATCATCATAACGCAGCCACTTGCTACTTGGGTGCAGGATATCGACAGTGTAATGCCCCTTTGAAGACTCCGTCCCATGATGATTTATCGTTGCCACGAGGTCATACCTACGACCCCCCTGTACATATATGATTATACAAGGTCCAAACTTTGATAAGAAGCCATAGAACCAGGATAGAATTAGAAATCATACCTCTATTGATGGTGAAACGAGCAGCTCACAGTTAAGAATCAGCTTGGGAGGGAAGTACACTGGTTTTCGTAGTTTGGTGCTCCCTTGGCTTCCATAGCTAAACCGCATCAAGTGCAATATCATAATCTCCGGTAGCTCTAATAACTTTACGGATTTGCTTGCACTTACTAACTCAGCCTGATAATGATATGAAAAAGATAAGTTTAGAGTAGTGTCACCAAGGAGACCATTGTAACAATTACGAAAACAGAATCATGAATTCATGGTATGCAATAGGTTTTGCAAGTCGATCGTTCTTGCATGTAGAATTCAATCATCTATCTGTCTGCCATTAATACACACACACACACACACACACACACACACACACACACACATATATATATATATATATATATATATATATATATATATATATATATATATATATATATATATATATACATATACATATACATACATATATACACACACATACACTAAATATAAACATATGAAGAAATTGAGTAGAAACAAAAGTTTTAATTTTGGTTTCTCATTAAAAAAGCAGGAATTAAAGAAAACAAAAGAAAGAACCTGGATGATGAAAATCAATGATAAAATTAGGCTGCTAACTGGATTGCAAACCAAATCAATTCAATTCGGCTTTGCTTCTGCTCTTGCTCGATTGTATCGGTATGAACTAAAATTAAAGCGATTTAAACACATCAGTAAGCACCATTTGCATCAGCAAAATCAAGTGATGTACTAACCCAAAGTTATTTAAACACAACTTTGATTAATAATCTAACAAATACAAGAAACACACTATAAACATTATATCGAGCAGTTGATATGCATGGTACTAAGTAAAGAAAAATGGAAGCAAATGAAGAAACCAAATTAATTCAAGATCAGAAGAAGAAAAAGAAGTATGATTGAACACCCAAACTGAATATGTAAGAAAGTTACTTGAATTTGAGAAGTCATTGATGTTGTATTACAACCGTCGGTTTCTTCAACATATGTCCAGGCGAAGCAATAGATCGATCGGTCGAAGATGGAGAGCAACAGATCGAATTTAGAATTGAAGATTGCATAATGGTTTTACACAGAAAAAAATGAAGAAATAAAAGTGGAAGACTTCAAAAGAGGTAAGGGATTCAGAATCTTCGTGAAGGAAATTGATGGAGCTATGGATGAAATTGGAAAAGGATTTGCATAAGAAACCGTCAGTCACTGAAGGAAATCATCGTGATGGAAACCGTCATCGAGAAGGAAACCGTTTGTCACTGTCGATGGTTTTGCAGAGCAAAAATGATGGAAAAGGCGTTGCATAAGAGGGATAGATGAGAGAAACGAAGAGGCAATTTCCTCCTTCCCGATGTTAGCATCAGATCAGCCAAGAGGCGGTTTAAAATTTATTTGCTTTATAGACTTGTACATTATGCATTGTCTTAAAATTCAGGATTCTGCATTAAAAGCTTGTACCTTATGCATTATAAAGAGTAAAAATCTAAATGTTTTATTAGTAGTATATATATATATAGTAAAACCGATGTGAATGCGTTGATCCACAATCCCAATAATCCGAATCAATTCAGACAATATTAGTTCAATGCGGAATAGGATTAATATACATCAAACAATAAAAAACCACAATGATAAAACCGTAAACGCAGTCTAGTAAAAGAGACATAGAGATTTACGTGGAAAACCCAAAACGTGAAAAACCACGGGCGGAGGAAGCCGAGAATCAATCCACTATAATCTTGCACTGTTTACAAACTTGATCAATGAGATTACAATAAGCCCGATGTGAATGAGTTGATCTACAATCCCAAGAATCCAATCAATTCAGATAATATTAGTTCAATGAGGAATAGGATTAATATATATCAAACAATAATCAACCACAACGATGAAACCGTAAACGCAGTAAAGTAAAAGAGACACAGAGATTTACGTGGAAAACCTAAAACGAGAAAAACCACGGGCGGAGGAAGCCGAGAATCAATCCACTATAATCTTGCAGTGTTTACAAAACTTGATCAACGAGATTACAATAAGCCTTTAATGGTAATTAATGAGTAGGATTAAAAGGAAAAACCTTAAATATATGCGTAGCCGCTTTTGTTTCGATTCTGCGAACACCAAGAAAACCCGAGAGCCAGAGATATCGAAAGGCAGATGATAATATTTTAATTCCACACTTTTTCATTTAGTGCCTCGTGAAACGTGAGGAATTGATTCAACTTTCGTCGATTGACAACTTTAACCCTTAAAGAATATAAAGTTGTCACTTTAAGATGGCATAAAATTCCATAATCTCCATATTGACTTCAAACGAGACATAACAGGCAACATGCTCAACGATCACATACTTATCAAACTCCAAAACTCCATAACATCCTGCAATCACCATATAGAAAAAAATTGATTCTAAAATGTAAAAATACTTCATCCACCAACGAGCCTATCAGGCTCACTTGCGATCAGAAACACCCACCAAGCCCAAACATAATCTGAACTTGTTTATTGGAAGACTTCTAGTGAACATATCGGCAGGATATCATTGGTATTGATCTTACTCACAACACAATCACCATTTTCTATTTTCTCTCGCACAAAGTGATAACGAACATCAATGTGTTTCATTCGGTCGTGAAACATTTGATCCTTAATCAAGAAAATAACACTTAAAATTATCACAAAATACCACAGTAACCTTCAGTGTATCATCAAGCTCTCCAAACAATCCCTTTAGCCAAATAACTTCCTTAATAGCTTCTGTCACAGCCATGTACTCGGCTTCGGTAGTAGATAACGCAACTGTAGACTGTAACTGGGATCTCCAACTGATGGCACAACCACCTAAAGTGAACACATACCCTGTGATTGATCTCCGCCTATCCAAGTCTTTGGCAAAATCTGAACCAACATATCCAAGCACTCCATCATTGGATTTACCAAATTGCAAACACATAGAAGACGTACCACGCAAACAACGAAAGATCCACTGTACTGCTTTCCAATGTTCTTTCCCTGGGTTCGTCATATATCTGCTCACCATGCTAACTGCATAAGATAAATTTGGATGTGTGCAAATCATAACATACATCAAAGACCCAAAGACACTAGAGTACGGTAGACGTGCTATATACTCCATATGAGTCGCAGTAGTAGGACCCAAAGCGGATGATAACTTAAAATGAGATGCAAATGGTGTGTTTGACAGGTTTTGCTTCATGCATATTGAAGCGTCGTAGGACTTTCTCAATGTAGTTCTTCTGAGAAAGATGCAAGATCCTCGCACTCCTGTCACACATAATTTCCATTCCTAATAACATTTTTGCGGCTCCCACGTCCTTCATTTCAAACTCGGCTTTCAATTGGTCTTTAATTTTCTGAATCTCCATCATATCCTTAGCTGTGTTAACATGTCATCCACATATAAGAGCAAATAGATAATTGACCCATCATCACATTTCTTGTAGTAAACACAACTATCGTATGTGCACCTTCTGAACTCGTGATTGGTCATGAAAGAATCAAATCTCTTATACCATTGCCTAGGAGATTGCTTAAGGCCATAAAGAGATTTCTTCAACTTGCATACATAGTCCTCCTTGCCAGGAACTACAAACCACTCGGGTTGTTGCATAAATATCTCCTCCACAATCTCACCATTTAAGAAAGCTGTAGCAACATCAAGTTGTTTTAACTCATAATCATTAGAAGCAACCAATCCCAACAATCAATCCGTGGAATCTGACTATAGCCTTTAGCTACCAACCGAGCTTTATACCTTGGTTTATCATTTGGATTAATGGTCTCCTTTAGCTTGTAGACCCACTTGCATTTAACTGGATTTTTCCCTTTCGGAGTGGGAACTATATCCTAAGTACCAGTCTTCTGCAAAGATTTCATCTCACTATGCATCGCAATCATCCATTCACTTGAGTCGGCAGACTTTATAGCCTCAACATTACACATAGGCTTCAACTTTGACTTAATATTTGCAAAAACAGTAAGAGCATAAGCAACAAATTTAGCTTCAACATACCTTTTAGGAGGTACAATTCGTCTCCTCGGTTTATCTCTTGCAATGCGTGGATTCAGAGTTTGTTGTTGTGAAGAAGATGAAGATTCCACAACTACATGATCATTAGTTGAGGAAGACTCTGGTTGCTCTGTAGTGTCTGAAGAAGTCTTAGGTGATACAAGAAACTCCACCTTCACTTGAGCCTTTTCCTTACTTGCTTCAGATGATTCCTCCATAGTATTAGACGGGTCATCAACTCGGTGAATCATAGCGTCTCGTTAAAAGTAACATCCCTTGAGATAATAACCTTTTTCAGCTTAGGAATCCATAGCTTGTATCCTTTAACCCCTGGATTGTAACCAAGAAAAGCACATTTAATTGCTCTCGGCTCTAATTCCCATTGTCAACTCGTGTGTACGCTAGACAAACAAATGGTTTCAAATCAGTATAATCAGCAGCTTTTACACACCATAAATCAAGAGGAGTCTTCTTCTCAATTGCACGTGATGGTGAACGGTTGATAACATAACAAACAGTCGAAGCAGCCTCGCCCAAAAGGACTTTGTCAATTTGGAGTTTGAAAGCATACACTGGACCTTCTCCATAATAGTGTGATTCCTTCTTTCGGCTACACCATTTTGTTGAGGTGTATGGACCACCGTGCGATGTCGAGTAATGCTTTCCTTTTGGCAATAGGCATTAAACTCTTTAGAGCAAAACTCAAGTCCATTATCCGTACGAAGATACCTTACCTCCAAACCTGATTGTTTTTCAACCTGCACTTTCCAATCTCTAAAAGTAACAAAAACATCACTTTTATGCTTTATAAAGAAAGACCATACCTTTCGTGAGAAGTCGTCAATGATAGTAAGCATATAAGAAGCTCCACCTTTCGAGATAACTTTGGCTGTCCCCATAAATCTGAGTGAATATAAATAAGAGGTCCTTTTGTGGTATGTATACCACTCATGAACCTCACTCGTTTTTGCATGCCATATACACAATATTCACAAAACTTTAGCTCCACGATCTATTGACCTCCAAGTAAACTTCTTTGACTCAATTCAGACATGCCATGGAAACTCATATGGCCGAGTCGAAGGTGCCAAAGACGAGAGTGGTTTGAATCTGATAAAGACTTTGAGACAATAGCTGCATCACCAGTAATAGTTTGCCCATCAAGAATATAAAGGTTTGGGGTTTTTCGATTTGCCCTGATAATGTCTGAACCATCCTTGAGCACCTGAATATCTCCACCTTTACCAACAAACTGATATCCCTTTTCATCAAGGGAACTAAGAGATAACAAGTTATGTCAGAGGCCTAGAACATATTTAACATTCCCTAAGGTTCGACTAACTCCATAAAACATACGGATCCTCACTATACCCTGTCGGGCAATCAAACATGTAAAATTATTACCCAAAAACAGAGCTCTGGTCAACTTTATATAATGTATGTAACCAACTTCTATTGGGACACATATGAAAAGTGCAACCTTGAAAACTGCTAAAAGTTCTCCGTCAGAGCCAACCTCGACCACATCAGCTTCACCAGATGTACACGTTGTTTACTATTTATAGCAGCATTTTCTTTCTCTTTGTTCTTTAGTTTGAGACATTCATTAATTGTATGCCCCTTCTTATGACAGTAGTTGCAAAACTTGCGTTTGCCTCTAGACTTGGACCTTGTCTTACCTGAAGATGAATTTTTACCTCTCTCAACTATTCGACTTCTGGCAATTAAGCCTTCGGCTTTAACATCACTTGAACCACCACCAGTAATCTGTTTCATCTTTTCTTTTGAATCCAAAGCAGCTAAAACTTCATCCAATACAAGAGTGTCACAGCTATAGATGCTATAGTATCACAAAAGTGACCATAGAAATCGGGCAAAGATGACAACAAAAATAAATCCAAATCTTCATCTTCATACTCAATATCCATATTCTTCAAGTAACCAACCAACACTTCGCATGTGGATATATGATCGGCCAAAGAACTTCCTTCATTCATCTTTAAATTGAATAATCATTCCTTTAGAAGAAACTTGTTAAGTAAGCTCTTAGTCATCAACAACTGCTCCAATATTAACCACAAAGTCGTTACTGAGTTTTCCTTCAACACATCCTGTAAAACGTCGTTTGACAAATGCAAACGAATTTGTGACAAAGCCTTTAGATCTTTCATCTCCTTTTCCTCATCGGACCATGAAGCGGACATCCGCTTAAAACCGAGAAGTGCCTTATGTAATTTCATTTGAATTAATACATCTCTCATCTTTACCTGCCACAGAGGAAACCTAGTATTCTGATCCAACAATGGAATATCCTACTTCACCGAAGACATGATTAATCACTTGATAAAAATAATCCCAACAAACTAATATTAGAACTAGTCTCTGATACCAATAGTAGTAAAACCAATGTAAATGCGTTGATCCACAATCCCAAGAATCCGAATCAATTCAGACGATATTAGTTTAATGCGGAATAGGATTAATATATATCAAACAATAATCAACCACAATGATAAAATCGTAAACGCAGTAAAGTAAAGGAGACACAGAGATTTACGTGGAAAACCCGAAATGGGAAAAACCACGGGCAGAGGAAGCCGAGAATCAATACACTATAATCTTCCAGTGTTTACAAAGCTTGATCAACGAAATTACAATAAGCCTTTAATGGTGATTAATGAGTAGGATTAAAAGGAAAAACCCTAAATGCGTAGCCACTTTTGTTTCGTTTCTGCGAACACCAAGAAAACCCGAGAGCCAGAGACATCGAAAGGTAGATGATAATAGTTTAATTCCACGCTTTTTCATTTATTCCTCGTGAAACTTGAGGAATTAATTCAACTTTCATCGATTGACAACTTTAACCCATAAAGTATATAAGTGGTGACATGAAGGACAACAAATAGCAGTTTTACAGTGTAACACTTATTTTATTAATGAATTAAATGTGGTAACATGAATTTTTGGATGCGTAGATGTGTCAATCTAGATTTATTAGTGATGTACAATTAATCAATAAATGACTAGGTAAATTACGTTGTATATTTGTGTAACAAGTTCAAACGTTATTGCATAAATCGAGTTAAATATGATTTTACTACATTACTTGGTAAAAAAAAAATGGAAAACGTTGTTGCATTTTTTATAACAAGTTCAAAGTTGCAAAACGTTATTTCATTGAGAAAAGATGAAAACGTCGTTGCATAGATATGGAGTTAACCCTATTTAAACCCCAAGTCTCTCCTATAAGATTTTAACTCTCCATTACCTTGTAGTTTTTATATTAATAATTTTTCCTAAAAGATAATGCAGATTCTTTAACAAAATCCCGACAAATGAAAATGTCATGTAATGCAAATACTTTGACAGAATGTAAAGTCCCATAGAAAAAAATTTGCGAACCAAACGTCTACCTATTAAATTTATAACGTAAAATCATTATTAGTCTTTAATATTAATAAATATGATAATCTAACATTAAAATTATCTTTAAAACTTACACTAAATGCACAAATTTCAATGTCAAATGCACAAATTTTTTCAAATGCATAATTTCATACATAAAATGGACAAATGTATCATTACACGTGTAGATATTTACATGAAATGTATGAATTTATCAAATGTAATAACTTTAGTATCAAATGCACAATTTTGTACATTAGATGTACAAATTTCAGAGTGGTTCTCACGAAATAGATGGGTTCTCATGTGAACCAACCATATATATCTATACACACACAAATGTATATATATATATATATATATATATATATATATATATATATATATATATATAAGATGTAACATCCGGACTCTCGACCTGGTACGTGTATTTATTTTAGTGGATAATTAATTTACTATTATCGTGTTGGTCCAATGAGATCCAGTTTAGTGGATTATACGTGTCAGGACCGAGCAATACGTGGTGCCGGATTATTATTTTAGCGGAATAATAATAATTATGAGATCACGGCGTTAAACAGATTAAATTGATATTAATAGTGAAAATGTGGTGTCGGGTTCGGATTTATTGGGTCCGAGACTGGCTAAATTAGGAAAGTATATATATAGAGCCTCTTTTGAACTTTGCTTTCCTTTCTTCTTCTGCCTAAAATAGAAAGCCAGAAATCAGTGTGTGTTGTGTGTGCATGGATTGGAGCTGCAAGGAGGCTTGCAAAAATCAGATTTGATTGCTTGGATTGATTCCCAACCTTAGCACCTTGTGTTCTCGAGCTTCAAGAGGTAAGATTTCTGATTTCTAGCATAAAATTCGAGATATGTAGTTTGGAGTAGTGAGGATTTGGTTTAGAACTCGTATGTTAGATATATATGAGTTTTGATGTATGAAATAGTTTTGGAAATTGAGTTATGGGGGTGTGGTAACACCTGGAGCAGCCATGAAAGCGAAGCAGAGAGGACCTGCACGTCCGTGGTCACGGTTGCGACCCCCAGAGCGCAGCCGCGATGAGAGTAGTATGGGTGGTAGGGTATGGCCAGCGATTGAGGAGCGTGGACGTGTTGTGAGCGCGGCCACGATGCCCAGGGCGCTACCGCGATGCAGAGTGCGGCCGCGACGCCCCTGAGCGCGGTCCGCGATTCGATTTGGTTGGGCCGGGCTGGTTTGTTCTTCGGGGTTTGCTTGAGGGATGCTTATCGAGTCCGATTCAGTTGTATAATTGTGTTTGGGTCTGCGGTGTATATTATAAGGATTTGCATTGACAGTCTGGGATCTGTTATGTGTACAAGGTCGAGCCGACAGCGTGCTGAGTCGCGATTGGGTCTGAGTTACAGGTGATTTGGTGTATCAGTGAGTACTCGAGTTCTTTCAAAACGAGTGCATATTTTATGAGTCGTTATGTGATTGTGATATGTGTATGAGACAGAGATATGACGCCACATGTATGATTTAATCTACCCCCCTATATGTGCTATATGTGTATGATATTACAGGTGTCCGCGCTGTGTAATCGTGCAGGCTGACTGTCCCTAACCAGTCATGAAGTTTGAGACTGTGTATATACATCAGTGTTTATTGCCAGGTCGCTCTTGTGCCTATTGTGTAGCTAACCGCTGCTGTATGCAGCCTGTTATATGGGGAATGGCGTCCCCTTGAGTCGAGACGTGCACCGAGTTCTGAGTTTATTTTTGTATTCATGTTGAGCTATATGTGTCGTGTATGCTATGTGTTATGTTTGCAGAGTCTAACCCTCGCGTACTCATGCGCTTCCCAACTTACGTTTTTTGAGTCTAACGTGTCTCAGGCAGTCAGATAGTGGGGTCGCAGCCGTAGCAGCCACCGAAGTAGGAACTGAGATAGATCAAAGTTTGTGTGTGTGCTTGTTGTCTTCTGATAGTAGATTTTGAGAATCCTTAACTGTATTTTGTATCTGATCAGCATGTATGTCATCTATCAGTAGTTGATGTGTGACAGTTAGTTCAACAGTTGATCAGTATCAGACATGTGATGTATGTAAAGATGTTTATGAAAGTTTTTAATTATCAGTGATTTCCGTTAATCCCCTGACATGTGTATTACGAGATGCTTGCGATATTGCCAGTTATGATATTATGTTGACATGACTTTTATGTGCGGAAAATGGGGGTTACACGTATGGTATCAGAGCTTGTGGTTCAAGTGTTGAGTATCAGTGGATGCTTGAGCTTAGACCGTGTTCAGATCCGCGGGATTCTTCCATGAGACTGATTCTTGTGGAATTAACTAACCTAGCTTACTGTATGACGTGGGGTGGTCTATCTGTTATCTTAACTGATTTGGTTTGTGCAGGTAGTCATGGCAGATCAGGGATCTAAGGCAGCTACACCAGCGGCAGATGAGTTCATCCGCAAGTCAGAGCTTTTTGAGGTTCTGACAGAGTTTTATCGTCAGCAACTGGGTCAGGGTATGGGTCCTATGCCACTTACTGGTACTGAGTCAGGGACATGCGCGTCATCATATACTAGTCAGAGGAGTGGGTCCTTTAAGTACTTCATGACAGGAGCCCCACCCTAGTTCAGAGGCGGGGGTGAGCCAGGTGCGGCTATGGCTTAGGAGAGAGAGATCGAGGTGACTTTCCTAGTCGCCCACGTTAATCCGCAGGATATGGTCGGTTATGCGACCTACCTATTGAGAGGAGGAGCTTCCCAGTGGTGGAAGTCCATTGAGTCTTCGATGACATCATCTGCGGCATATGCTATGTCTTGGGATCAGTTCCGAGCAATGTTTCAGCTACAGTACATTCCCCGTGATGAGCACCGGGAGATGAGGCATCGTTTTCTACATCTTCAGTAGGGCGGCATGACGGTTCAGCAGTACGTAGACAGATTTAATGAGTATTCATAGTTCGCACCTAAGCATGTCGACACCGAGAGTCGAAAGGCAGATGCTTTCATTGATGGCCTCCGATCAGATATCCGTGAGTTTGTTGGGCTTCATGATACTCCCACATTTGCGAGGGCTCTAGAGATGGCCCGAGTGAGGGAGAAGGAGATAGAGAGGCAGAGGGGTCAGCCTCCAACACAAGACAAAGGACGGGGACATCTGAGGAGTCCCCTAGGTATTGGCGAGAGCCTCGGGATGCCCTGAGAGAGAGAGAGAGAGAGAGATAGCCCGAGCAGCAGCATGTTCAGGGACAAAGTTCTGGGTCCCGTAGAGATAGAGATAGGGGCAGAGATCATAGGTCGAGGAGATCCGGGCAGTATCAGGGGTCAAGGGCGACAGGACTGAATCAGAGTCAGACTTCCCGCTTTAGTGCTCCTAGCCAGAGTCAGAGATGTGTGGGACAGGGGTCCCAGCCTTCAGGGAGCCACGCTGACGATTCATACGGGGAGAGAGACTGCCAGAGATGTTGTCGCCGACATTCTGGATCCAGTATGTCAGAGCAGCCACATTGTTATCGTTGTGGCCAGTATGGTCACACTTCTGTCACCTGTACTTCGAGGGATTCCTTGTGCTTCCGCTGTGGGAAGCCGGGTCATATTGCTAGGGATTGTCCAGAGGCATCGCCGACAGTGCAGGGAGCGAGCACCAGCGGGACCAGAGCCGAGCCCGCATCATCGAGCCGCCGCGACACAGTTTTCAAAGGCCGTGGTAGAGTGTTTCAGGCGACTGTAGAGGAGACCAAAGAGTCGAATGATGTGGTATCTGGTACGTACCATCTGAATGGGCTTAGTGCTCGTATTTTATTTGATTCTGGAGCAAACCGCTCGTATGTGTCCATTGGTTTGTGCGTATATTTCTATTCCTTCTACTGTTTTGCCTGTTCCGTTGGTTGTGGAGAGAGTGGATGGTAGTACAACATTAGTGAGCCGGGTATTCAGAGACTGTGTATTAGAGATTGACGCACACAGGTTTCTGATTGATTTACTCCCGATAGAGATTAGCAGTTTTGATGTGATAGTGGGTATGGATTGGATGGCGGCTAGACAGACCGACGTGCGAAGAAGATGATCCGTATACCCATTCAGACCGTGAGATTGTTACTGTGTATGGCAAGCGGCGCAGAGGGGAGGTTGGTATAGTTTCTATGGCTAGAGCTCAGAGATATGTTGCTAAGGGATGCGAGACATTCTTGGCTTATGTTCTCGACGCCTGGAAGGAGAACAAGACCATAGAGGATATACCAGCGATTCGAGAGTTCCCTGAGGTATTCACAGAGGAGTTGCCTGGGTTACCGCCAGATCGTTAGGTTGAGTTTCGTATCGACCTTATCCCTGGAACGGTGCTGATTGCTAAAACGCCTTATAGGCTGGCACCCACTGACATGCGAGAGATGATGTCACGGCTTCAGGAGCTATTGGATCGTGGATTTATCCGTCTGAGTTCATCCCGGTGGGGAGCGCCGGTTCTATTTGTGAAGAAGAAGGACAGTACTATGCAGATGTGTATTGATTACAGAGAGCTGAATAAAGTGACGGTGAAGAACCGATATCCGCTTCCACGCATTCATGATCTGTTTGACCAGCTTCAGGGCTCGAGTTACTTTTCGAAGATTGATTTGAGATCGGGATACCACCAGTTGCGAGTTAGAGACGAGGATGTTCCAAAGACTGCGTTTCGGACACGATACCACCACTATGAGTTTCTCATGATGCCCTTCGGACCGACTAACGCACCTGTGACTTTCATGGATATGATGAAAAGGGTGTGTAGATCTATGTTGGATCGGTTCGTGATAGTGTTTATCGACGAAATCCAAATCTATTCAAGGAATGCCGAGGACCACGAGCAACACTTGCGAGAGGTTTAAACCGTGTTGCGAAAGGAGAGACTGTATGCGAAATTCTCCAAGTGTGAGTTATGGTTGTGAGAGGTCCAGTTTCCGGGGCACGTTGTGAGTGTTGAGGGGATTAAAGTGGATCCGGCGAAGATAGAGGCCGTTATGAGTTGGGAGCCACCAAAGACAGTGCCTGAAATCCACAGCTTTTTAGGTTTAGCCGGATACTACAGATGATTTATCCAGGACTTTTCAAGGTGACGAGATTGACACGGCAGTCCGTACCTGTTGTGTGGTCTGACGAGCAGGAGTTGGCATTCAGAGAGCTGAAGTCCTGGTTATGTCAGGCTCTAGTGTTAGCGCTACCAGAGGGTACAGAGGATTTTGTGGTATATTGCGATGCGTCTGGTACTGGGTTGGCTTGTGTTTTGATGCAGCGAGGCAAAGTGATAGCGTATGCGTCGTGTCAGCTGAAGACTTACAAGGAGAACCATACCGTGCACGACCTTGAGTTAGACGCGATTGTGTTTGTAGTGTATACAGATCACAAGAGTCTCCAGTATCTGTTTAGTTAGAAAGAGCTGAATATGAGACAATGGCACAGTTTAGAGCTACTGAAGGACTACGACTGCGAGATCCAGTACCATCCGGGTAGAGCCAATGTGGGGGCAGATGCGCTGAGCCACAAGGCGTGCGGCCAGACTGTAGTTTCCCGAGCAGCGAGGCTCGAGGTTACGTCGACCCTTATAGAGAGTTTGAGATTGACGCAGTTAGAGGGTCTGTGGCAGCAAAGGTGAAGAGAGAGCGGCTTACTGGACAACTTGAGGTTCTGAGCAGAGATTGCAGAGGGCTGTATGTGTTTCATGACTGGGTTTGGGTTGCAAGAGTTTGGAATATTTGGCAGTTGATATTAGACGAGTCGCAACGATCGAGACTGTCTATCCACCCCGGGAGCACCAAGATATATCGAGGAGTGTATGACTTGTTTACGTGTAAAAGCTGAGCATCAGAAGCCGCACGGTCATCTGCAGCCTTTAGAGATCCCCGAGTGGAAGTGGTATCATATCACGATGGATTTTATTGTTAGACTTCCACGCACGGTTAGAGGCAATGATATGATCTGGGTGATAGTGGATGGACTGACGAAGACTGCTCACTTCTTCGCAGTCCGCGACACCATCACGATGGATCAGTTAGCTCGGTTATACATTAATGAGGTGGTTTCGAGGCACGAGATTCTGAAATCCATTACGTCTGATCAAGATACACGGTTTACTTCGAGGTTCTGGCAGAGCTTTCAGCGAGAGTTGGGGACGAGAGTTCAGTTGAGTATGACATATAGACCTCTGACATACGGGCAGACAGAGCGGACGAATCAGACTCTCGAGGATATGCTTCGAGCGTGCGCGAAAGATTTCTGTGGTAGTTGGGACGTTCACTTGCCGTTAGTTGATTTTGCGTACAACAACAGCTACCACGCCACCATCAAGATGGCTCCGTTTGAGGCACTTTACGGGCGTAAGTGCCTAACCCCTGTGTGTTGGGGCGAGGTCGGCGAATGACCTATCAGCGGGCCTGAGTTGTACATGAGACGAGCGACAAGGTGGCAGTTATCTGCGAGCATATGAGAGTTGCGCAGAGCCGGCAGAAGAGTTATGTCGATCGTCGTCTGACTGAGCTTGAGTTCAGAGTTAGGGACCGTGTGATATTGAAAGTATCGCCGTGGAAAGGAGTTATTAGATTTAGACACAGAGGCAAGCTGAGTCTGCAATACATTGGTCCGTTTGAGATCATTGCCAGAGTCCGAGATCAGGCGTACAGACTGAGAATGCCTCCAAAGTTGGTCGGAGTGCACGACACCTTTCATGTGAGTCATTTGAGGAAGTGTCTGGCCAAAGACGATCAGTATGTGCCGTTATCAGAGATCACCGTTGTAACATCCTCGAATTTTAAATTTATTGTATTAAGGTTTATTAGTTTAAAATCTTAATGTAAGTGGGATTGTATTTTGAGTAACTGTAAAAGTTGGTTGTTTTTCAGAAATTGATGATTTCAATTTATTAAGTTAATATGATTATTATTATGTGATTGAAAGAATAAAATAAGGATTTAATCTTTATTTAATAAAAATTTAAGAATTTGGTTGTTATTTTGAGGATTAAGAAATTTTAAGTTTAGAACTACAATTATTTAAGTATAATGATAATAAAGGAAGTTGGGGGTTTAAATTGTCAAAAGATGATAATGGTGAATAAAAAGACTTTTGTCTTTTCATTTTCACAAACACCCATTTCAAGTGTCTGCTCTCTTCCTCTCTCTCTCTAAAAAAGAAACAAAAGAAACCCACGGTTCCTTCATTCTCCAAATCAAGAAAACAACGAAGACATCAAATTGGAGGCTGAAACTACAGATTTGAGTTGTTTAGGAGAAGCTATAAACATTACAAGCATCAATTTAAGGTAAATATCTCTCAAATTTACAAATTTAAGAGTTTATAGTTCGGTTTTGGATGAAAACCGAATCTGAAATTTTCGGATTCAAAATGTTGATGCATGTTAGATATTATTGTGGGTTTATGTAAATCTAGTATTGTGGAAGTTGTGTACAAAATTTCGGGTTCTAATTCAAGTGAAATCTTATAATTTTGAGAAAATTTTATATGATCTGTATGTGTGCGTGTTTAAGTACTGAGATTAGTGGGAGATACCGAAACCATAAGGGAATACCGAAACCCCATAGGTTTCGGTATGTGTGGGTACCAAAACCCCAAAACTACTGAAACCCCACCCTCAATACCGAAACTATATATGCATGCTTATATATACCGTAACCACACAACACATACTGGAACCTTAGTAGGTACCAAAACCAAAAAGGGGGTACCGAAACCTTTAAGGTTTCGGTACATATACCGAAACTAACAGAATGGTACCGAAACCTTCATAGTTTTAGCTATATACTGAAACTCACATATATATATATATACCGAAACTCATTTAATACTGAAACCCATGTACAGAAGCAATATTATATATATGTATATCATATTGGTTGGGTTTTATCAGTCAAAAATAAAATGGAACCGGTCGGATTCTCTATAATTCGGATATATTATGGACATTTTTGACAGTCTTAAATATTGGAGATTTAAAGGTATAAACTTCAATATAATTTCGGCGGGTTAACACGATGAATTGGGAAACTTAGCGAGACTCATTATAAAACGAGAGATTTATGGTATTATTAAAGGGATTAATTGGGACCAATGAGACGATTCAGAAAGAGGTTTTAAATATGAGTTTCGGGTGTCGGTTTTGAAATGTTGTAATACTTATGATTGTACAAATTGATGCCAATTTGTTAAAGAACACGTAATAATGATATGTTTATCATATGGAAATGTAACAGGTCCCTTGTGGTGTTGTTTAACCCACAGTGGGGTACTTTGTGAGTCCGGTTGAAAGCCCGTGGAGAAATAAAATTGCTTAAAGTCTAATAACGCACCCACTGTGAGTACATTAGATTTCGCATGTTTATATCTGTTTTATGTTAAGCTTTGCCTGCTGAGACTTGTTGCTTCGTGATTTGTTTGGAATTCTACTAACTTGCGTAGATTTAGATGCACATTCTTATTTGTTGCATGTCCGTTCGATTGTTGTGCATCTAGTGATGGACCGGTGGGTCGCATCGATTACTCTGATGTTACTGCCCTATATGACCTGGAGTTGATCCCTCCTAGGCCCGGTAGGCAGTATGTCATCACCGATCGTACGTTTATCTCAGATGGTATGTTTAATGCCGAGCTTTGGGCTCGAAGGGGCTGCGGCTCTGGTCCGTACTTGGTGTACGAAGAGGGTATACGATGTTTGTCATCGGTTTTACCCTTGGGCTTCATAAAAATTTATAAAATGCGTAATCAGTGTATTCACTAAGCATTCGCTTATCCCTCAGTTGTTGATGTTTTTACAGGAAAAGGAAAGTCTGCAGCCGGACCGTCTAGCTAGGTCATTTGATCAAGTGATTGAAGATCATCTACTAATCAGAGTGGTAATTGAATAATGGGATTGTTTTATATTATGTATTTGGGATGATTGTAATGTTACTGAGTATGTAGACTTAGAATTGGAACCTTGTAGCACCGTAGGGTGTTTGAATCAGTTGTAATATTTATTTATGTATTTTTATTGCTTCCGCACTTAAATTAAGCTATCAGATCATTATGTTATTGCAAGTTAATGATTAAACCTGGGAGTATTGTAAATGGTGGTTGTTGTGGCTGGGGTGTCACACGAGATGGTATCAGAGCAGTAGTTTGAGATTCAAGTGTCCGTGAGGTCTTGATCTCAAACATTAGGTAATGATATGTAGTAGTTTAAGTAATGATCTGAACTAAGATAGGTTATGATCTAGTAATTATAAGTGATTGACTATCATACGGGACAAATGAGTGGTGTCTTTGAATTTATGACATGTTGCTAAACAAAATATATGTTTATTATTTCAGAACATGTCTGGAGGAGGAATGACACCGGAAGAAGCCAGAGAGATGATGCTAGCCATGATGGCTGAGCAGAACAAAATGATTCAGGACAGTTTCGGGCTCGAGATGAGGCCGATGCTAAGAGAAGAGAGGATAAGAGAAAGAATAAGGAGAAGGAAGGGGGTAACAATGATGAACAAGATGACAACACTGGGTCGTCTAACAAACCCAAAGGTTGTCGTTTTAAGGACTTTAAGGGAAACGGGGCTGTAGAATTTAATGGATTGGGTGATGCCCTTGCTGCACTGGAATGGATAACAGCAACTGAACGAACATTCCGAATCAGCGATTGTGCTGAGAAGGACATGGTTCGTTATGCTACAGCTATGTTCACGAACGATGCAATCATGTGGTGGAATTCCATGGTTAATGCTTTAACCTTGGAGAAGGTGGCTGTTATGACTTGGGCTGAGTTCAAGGACTTATTCACTCAGCAATACTGTCCGGTTGATGAGCGCAGAAGACTGGAGGCAAAGTTTATGGCATTGATGCAGGGGACTAAGACTGTGTCCCAGTATGCTGTGGAGTTCACGAGGCTGAGTCTGTTCGCGCCTCATCAAGTCGATACTGAAGAGAGGAAGGTGACTAGGTTTGAGGCTGGTCTGGATATTGAGATAAGAAGGGTTATGAGCAACGTCCGCTACCCTACATTTGCTGGATTACTTGAGGCTGCCAGAAATGTAGAGAAGATTTTGATTATGTCGGGTTACTCGATTGGGTCTGCTGCTGCTTCCACCAACCCAACACAGCCGTCACCGCCGAAGCGCCAACGGGAGGGAGGATACTCGGGATCTTCCCGGTCTTCACAGTACTCATCTCAGCAGTCATATCGCCGACCGTCTGGTACATCTAATCGTGGTCGTGCTCGTGCATACTCTATCAACACCGAGCCACAATACTGCAACAAGTGTCACCTGGAACATTTTGGCAAGTGCACTAACGGGCGTGCTTGTTTTTGCTGTGGGGAACTGGGACATTTTCAGAATGATTGCCCAAGAAAGGGTGATGCTTTCTATAAGTGTGGGGTGTGGGGTCACTATAGTAGGAATTGTAGAAAGAATGCTCCAGCAGCTGCTGCCCCATCATCAACACGATCGTCTGGAGGTTCGAGTGGTGGTTCAGTTAACCGCCGGGGTCAGTCACAGAGGGCACCGGCTCGTGCTTTTCTAGATAATGGCAGAGGTGGCTAAGGAAAACCCAGAGGTGGTTACGGGTACGTTTATAGTAAACTCTTTACCTGCACGAGTTCTTTTCGATTCGGGTGCCAACCGGTCCTTTGTGTCTACTGCTTTTGCTCAACTATTGTCGATGCCACTGTCTAAGTTATCTGCCGTACTTGACATAGAAACTGCTAGCAATACTTTAGTAAAAGTAGATCACGTATACCGTAACTGCACGTTAGTGATTGAAGATGTAGTCTTCAATTTGGATCTAATACCGATAGAATTTAGTGAATTTGATGTGATAATCGGGATGGATTGGTTGATAGAGAATGAAACCCACATAGTGTGTAAGAAGCAGATGATAAAGATAACTACTCCGGAGGGGCGAGAGATTTGCATATATGGGGATCGGAGAAGTGGGGATCTGTGCCTATTGACTATTGCAAAAGCCCGAAAGCTTGTTGCAAAGGGATGTGACGCTTACTTAGCATATGCTATTGATGCTAAGGCTGAGAAGAAGACGTTGGCCGATGTGCCTGTTGTATCACAATTCCCGGATGTGTTTCCGGAAGACTTGTCTGGTGTGCCGCCTGAGAGACAAGTTGAGTTTCGAATCGATCTGATCCCTGGAGCTGCACCGGTAGCTCGTTCTCCTTTTCGCCTTGCCCCAACCGAGATGAAGGAGATGATGACACAACTTCAGGAGTTGTTGGACAAGGGCTTCATTCGACCGAGTTCATCGCCGTGGGGAGCTCCGGTATTGTTCGTGAAAAAGAAGGATGGCACAATGCGAATGTGCATTGATTACCGGGAGCTGAATAAGTTGACGATTAAGAACAAGTATCCACTGCCGAGGATAGACGATTTGTTCGATCAATTACATGGGGCAAGCGTGTTTTCTAAGATTGATTTGAGGTCGGGGTACCATCAATTGAAGGTACGAGAAGAAGATGTGCCTAAGACAGCATTCAGAACTCGGTATGGGCATTACGAGTTTCTGGTCATGCCTTTTGGGTTAACTAACGCCCCGGCTGTTTTTATGGACTTGATGAACCGAGTTTGTAGACCGATGTTGGACAAGTCGGTGATTGTTTTTATTGATGACATTCTGGTATACTCAAAATCTGAGGCCGAACACGCTGATCACTTAAAAGAATTGTTGGAACTGTTAAGAAAGGAGAAGTTGTATGCCAAGTTCTCGAAATGCGAGTTTTGGCTGAAACAGATTCAATTTTTGGGACACGTGATTTCAGGGGCTGGGATTTCTGTAGATCCGGCCAAGGTTGAAGCGATAAAGAATTGGGAACCGCCGCAATCAGCTACAGAAATCAGGAGTTTTCTTGGATTGGCGGGATATTATAGGAGGTTTATAAAAGACTTCTCAAAGATTGCAGTTCCGTTGACGGCATTAACGAAGAAGAATGCACCATTTGTTTGGGAAACCATACAGCAAGAAGCATTTGAGATCTTGAAGAAAACATTAAGTGAAGCGCCGATACTTGCTCTACCGGAGGGCAATGAGGATTTCGTGGTATACACAGATGCTTCAAGGTTGGGATTAGGCGCTGTACTGATGCAGCGAGGAAAAGTTATAGCATACGCCTCGAGACAGCTTAAGCAGCATGAAAAGAATTACTCAACTCATGATCTTGAGTTGACAGCTGTCACTTTTGCACTGAAATTGTGGAGACACTATCTGTATGGAACTAAGTGTCAGTTATACACAGATCATAAGAGTCTGAAGTACATCTTCAGCCAGAAAGAACTTAATATGAGGCAGAGACGTTCGATGGAGCTTATAAAGGATTATGATTGTGAAATCCTTTATCATCCCGGAAAGGCTAACGTAGTAGCCGATGCTTTGAGCCGCAAAGCGTATGCAAAGGATTGCTGCTATATGATGACGTCCACTATGCTAAGTTCCACGATCATTAATGATGTCAAAGCTGCTTAGGTGGAAGCTTTGAAAGAAGAGAATGTTGGTGCTGAGGATATTAGAATACAAATTAAGAGTATGGAAACAAGCGAGTCAGGACTGAAAGGGATTTACGGAAGGATCTGGGTGCCAAAGTTTGGGGGCATGAGAAAGGTAATCATTGAAGAAGCACATCAGTCTAAGTTTTCTGTACATCCTGGAAGTAAGAAGATGTATAATGAACTTAAAGCAGATTTCTGGTGGCCGGGATTGAAGAAGGATATCGGCCAGTACGTGGAGCGCTGCAGGACTTGTCGGCTAGTGAAAGCCGAACACCAGCAACCATACGGCAGTTTGCAACCGCTTCCCATTCCGGAATGGAAGTGGGAACACATCACGATGGACTTTGTTACTAAGTTGCCGAAGACTAGGCATCAACATGATGCAGTGTGGGTAATAGTTGATAGATTGACTAAGTCGGCTCATTTTATACCGATTAGAGAAAATTACTCACTTGAAAGATTGGCTCAAATTTACATGGATGAAATTGTTTCTAGACATGGAGTACCGAAGTCCATTGTGTCTGACCGTGATAGCCGCTTCACCTCAAACTTTTGGTCAGCATTACAAGAAGGGTTGGGAACGAGAATTGCTATGAGTACGGGCTATCGTCCACAAACCGATGGCCAGAGTGAACGAACAATCCTCACTTTGGAGGATATGATGAGGTCATGTGTACTGGATCTCGGTGGCAATTGGGATGATCATTTGCCACTAATAGAGTTCTCGTACAATAACAGCTATCATGCAACAATTAAGAAGGCACCTTTTGAGGCACTATATGGGAGAAGGTGTAGGACTCCTACTTGTTGGAGGGAAACTGGAGAAACGCCGATTGCTGGACCGGCATTGTTGCAGGAGACAAACGAGAAAATACAACTGATCAGACAGAATATGAAAGCGGCTCAGGACCGTCAGAAAAGTTATTGTGACAGAAGACACAAACTTATCAGCTTTGAAGTGAATGACTGGGTTTACTTGAAAGTATCACCTATGAGAGGTGTTACTCGTTTTGTGAAGAGAGGCAAGTTGGCTCCGAGATTTATTGGGCCATTCAAGATAATAGAAAAAGTTGGAAATCAATCGTATCGCTTGGTATTGCCTGAAGAAATGTCGGGCATACACCCGGTGTTTCATGTTGGAAATCTTCGTAAGTCATTTACTACTGATAACGAAGATTGGGCCGACCATACTGAGCTGCAAGTTGATGAAAGGCTTCGATATGTTGAAGAGCCGGAATGCGTATTGGATACCAAGATGAAAAAGTTGAGGAGCAAAGAGATTGAAATGGTGCTGGTACGTTGGAAGCATCATAAAGGAGCAAATCACACTTGGGAGACGAAGGCGGAAATGTTAAGGAAATATCCGCAACTGTTTGAGGTCAAATAACTTCGAGGACGAAGTTTGAGCGTGGTGGAGCCCATGCTGTAACATCCTCGAATTTTAAATTTATTGTATTAAGGTTTATTAGTTTAAAATCTTAATGTAAGTGGGATTGTATTTTGAGTAACTGTAAAAGTTAGTTGTTTTTCAGAAATTGATGATTTCAATTTATTAAGTTAATATGATTATTATTATGTGATTGAAAGAATAAAATAAGGATTTAATCTTTATTTAATAAAAATTTAAGAATTTGGTTGTTATTTTGAGGATTAAGAAATTTTAAGTTTAGAACTACAATTATTTAAGTATAATGATAATAAAGGAAGTTGGGGGTTTAAATTGTCAAAAGATGATAATGGTGAATAAAAAGACTTTTGTCTTTTCATTTTCACAAACACCCATTTCAAGTGTCTGCTCTCTTCCTCTCTCTCTAAAAAAGAAACAAAAGAAACCCACGGTTCCTTCATTCTCCAAATCAAGAAAACAACGAAGACATCAAATTAGAGGCTGAAACTTCAGATTTGAGTTGTTTAGGAGAAGCTACAAGCATTACAAGCATCAATTTAAGGTAAATATCTCTCAAATTTACAAATTTAAGAGTTTATAGATCGGTTTTGGATGAAAACCGAATCTGAAATTTTCGGATTCAAAATGTTGATGCATGTTAGATATTATTGTGGGTTTATGTAAATCTAGTATTGTGGAAGTTGTGTACAAAATTTCGGGTTCTAATTCAAGTGAAATCTTATGATTTTGAGAAAATTTTATATGATCTGTATGTGTGCGTGTTTAAGTACTGAGATTAGTGGGAGATACCGAAACCATAAGGGAATACCGAAACCCCATAGGTTTCGGTATGTGTGGGTACCGAAACCCCAAAACTACCGAAACCCCACACTCAATACCGAAACTATATATGCATGCTTATATATACCGAAACCACACAACACATACTGAAACCTTAGTAGGTACCGAAACTAAAAAGGGGGTACCGAAACCTTTAAGGTTTCGGTACATATACCGAAACTAACAGAATGGTACCGAAACCTTCATAGTTTTAGCTATATACCGAAACTCACATATATATATATATACCGAAACTCATTTAATACTGAAACCCATGTACAGAAGCAATATTATATATATGTATATCATATTGGTTGGGTTTTATCAGTGAAAAATAAAATGGAACCGGTCGGATTCTCTATAATTCGGATATATTATGGACATTTTTGACAGTCTTAAATATTGGAGATTTAAAGGTATAAACTTCAATATAATTTCGGCGGGTTAACACGATGAATTGGGAAACTTAGCGAGACTCATTATAAAACGAGAGATTTATGGTATTATTAAAGGGATTAATTGGGACCAATGAGACCATTCAGAAAGAGGTTTTAAATATGAGTTTCGGGTGTCGGTTCTGAAATGTTGTAATACTTATGATTGTACAAATTGATGCCAATTTGTTAAAGAACACGTAATAATGATATGTTTATCATATGGAAATGTAACAGGTCCCTTGTGGTGTTGTTTAACCCACAGTGGGGTACTTTGTGAGTCCGATTGAAAGCCCGTGGAGAAATAAAATTGCTTAAAGTCTAATAACGCACCCACTGTGAGTACATTAGATTTCGCATGTTTATATCTGTTTTATGTTAAGCTTTGCCTGCTGAGACTTGTTTCTTCGTGATTTGTTTGGAATTCTACTAACTTGCGTAGATTTAGATGCACATTCTTATTTGTTGCATGTCCGTTCGATTGTTGTGCATCTAGTGATGGACCGGTGGGTCGCATCGATTACTCTGATGTTACTGCCCTATATGACCTGGAGCTGATCCCTCCTAGGCCCGGTAGGCAGTATGTCATCCCCGATCGTACGTTTGTCTCAGATGGTATGTTTAATGCCGAGCTTTGGGCTCGAAGAGGCTGCGGCTCTGGTCCGTACTTGGTCTACGAAGAGGGTATACGATGTTTGTCATCGGTTTTACCCTTGGGCTTCATAAAAATTTATAAAATGCGTAATCAGTGTATTCACTAAGCATTCGCTTATCCCTCAGTTGTTGATGTTTTTACAGGAAAAGGAAAGTCTGCAGCCGGACCGTCTAGCTAGGTCATTTGATCAAGTGATTGAAGATCATCTACTAATCAGAGTGGTAATTGAATAATGGGATTGTTTTATATTATGTATTTGGGATGATTGTAATGTTACTGGGTATGTAGACTTAGAATTGGAACCTTGTAGCACCGTAGGGTGTTTGAATCAGTTGTAATATTTATTTATGTATTTTTATTGCTTCCGCACTTAAATTAAGCTATCAGATCATTATGTTATTGCATGTTAATGATTAAACCTGGAAGTATTGTAAATGGTGGTTGTTGTGGCTAGGGTGTCACAACCGTGGATGATCATTTGCGATATGTCGTGCAGCCGAGGCCATTACTGACCGTAAGGTGAAGAAATTGAGGAACAAAAAGATAGCGTTAGTACTCATTCAGTGGAGACACCATAAGGGTACTAGCGCTACCTGGGAGCCTGAGACAGAGATGAGGAGTCGATATCCGCAGCTGTTTCAGAGTCCGAGTTAGATTCCGGGACGGAATCCTATTAAGAAGGGAGGATTTGTAACATCCGGACTTTCGACCTGGTACGTGTATTTATTTTAGTGGATAACTAATTTACTATTATTGTGTTGGTCCAATTAGATCCCGTTTAGTGGATTATACGTGTCGGGACCGAGCAATACGTGGCGCCGAATTATTATTTTGGCGGTATAATACTAATTATGAGATCAAGATGTTAAACTGATTAAATTGATATTAATAGTGAAAATGTGGTATCAGGTTTGGATTTATCGGGTCAGGGACCGACTAAATTAGGAAAGTATATATATAGAGCCTCTTTTAAACTTTGCTTTCCTTTTTCCTTCTTCTGCCTAAAATAGAAAGCCAGAAATCAGTATGTGTTGTGTGTGCGTCGATTGGAGCTGCAAGGAGGCTTGCAAAAATCAGATTTGATTGCTTGGATTGATTCCCAACCTTAGCACCTTGTGTTCTTGAGCTTCAAGAGGTAAGATTTCTGATTTATGGCATAAAATTTGAGATATGTAGTTTAGGGTAGTGAGGATTTGGTTTAGAACTCGTATGTTAGATATATATGAGTTTTGATGTGTGAAATAGTTTTGGAAATCGAATTTTGGGGGCGTGGTAACCCCTTGAGCAGCCATGAAAGCGAAGCAGAGAGCATCTGCACGTCCGTGATCGCAGTCGCGACCCCAGAGCGCGGCCGCAATGAGGGTAGAACGGGCGGTAGGGTCTGGTTAGCGATTGAGGAGCATGGTCGTGTTGTGAGCGCGTCCGTGATGCCCCTGAGCGCGGGCCGCGATTCGGTTGGGTTGGGTCGGGCTGTTTTGGACTTCGGGGTTTGCTTGAGGGATGCTTATCGTGTCCGATTCAGTTGTATAATTGTGTTTGGGTCTGTGGTGTATATTATAAGGATTTGCATTGACAGTCTGGGATCTGTTATATGTACAGGGTCAAGCCGACAGTGTGCTGACCGGCGATAGGGTCTGAGTTACAGGTGATTTGGTGTATCGGTGAGTTCTCGAGTTCTTTCAAAATGCACATATATTTTATGAGTCGTTATGTGATTGTGATATGTGTATGAAACAGAGATATGGCGCCACAGGTATGATTTAATCTGCCTCCCTATATATGCTATGTGTGTATGAGTTTACAGGTGTCCGCGATTTGTGATCGCTCAGGCTGACTGTCCCTAACCAGTCGTGAAGTTTGAGACTGTATATATACAGCAATGTTTATTGACAGGTCGCTCATGTGCCTATTGTGTAACTAACCAGTGTTGTGTGCGACCTGTTAGCTGGGGAATGGCGTCCCCTTGAGCCGAGATGTGCACCGACATCTAAGTTTATCTGTGTATTTGCGTTGAGCTATATTTGTCGTATATGTTATTTGTTATGTTTCCAGAGTCTAACCCTCACGTACTTACGAGCTTCCCAGCTTACGTTTTCGAGTCTTACGTGTCTCAGGCAGTCAGACAGTGAGGTCGCAGCCGCAGCAGCTGCTAAAGTAGGAACTGAGATAGAATAGAGTCTGTGTGTGTGCTTATTGTCTTCTGATAGTATATTTTGAGAATCCTTAAATGTATTTTGTATCTGATCAGCATGTATGTTATTTATCAGTAGTTGATGTGTGAAAGTTAGTTCAACAATTGATCAGTATCAGACATGTGATGTATGTAAAGATGTTTATGAAAGTTTTTAATTACCAGTATTTTCCGTTAATCTTTAGACATGTGTATTACGATATGCTTGCGATATTGCCACTTATTATATTATGTTGACGTGGCTTTTATGTGCGGAAAGTGGGTGTTACATAAGATGATGTGAGAAGAAACATATGGTGAGAAGACAGAGAGAATGCAATGTGTCATTGTGTATTAATTAATGTTAGGGGTAGTTTAGCCAATAATTATATTAGCTATAAATTAAAAGCAATTTATTTTAATTAGCAAGAATCTCTTATATAATCTCTCTCCTAAATAATCCCTATCTTCAATAATTGACAACCTAAAACCCTTAATTGTCAACAGCTTATCCACCGCGGCGCCCTCTCTCACTCTATCTTTCTCCCGTCCACTCACTGCCATCCCTCTCGCTTGCATCCTACCACCATGGTGTCGTCGTTGTCAGCATAGCACTCGTCAGTCATCTGCCACCGGTGTCAACTTTACTCCGTTCAATCAATCCGTCATTAGCGTCGTCGTCGTTGGTCATCTGCCACTGCTACTAGCTTCTACGACATCTTTGTTCAATCAATCGTCTTCAAACTCCGTTTAACAATGACGATTTAGGTCTAAAAACTCAATCCGTTTAAGATGTGTTAGAGTGGTAACACCGTACTGCATGTAATTTTGAAAATCCATTCAACATCCTCATTGAATTCTACTACCAAACGATTTGAGGAATTATTCTTTGATAATTGAAATCGTTGTATAGAATGGTTAAAGGAGTTGAGGAATTCTTGTGAAAAGTTTAAACCCAAATTTAATTCGTTGACGGTATATAATGTCAAGTAGCTGGGTAACAGGGCCGGCCATGGCTAGGGCCAATCCAACAATATTTTAGCCCACTTTACTTATATAAGACCTAGTTTCTAACTTAATTTACATTAAACAAGACACTACATCATGCATGCTTTCTCTTTTTGCCTCTCTTAACTGACATAATTAAAGGTGTTGAAGTGAGCGAAGAGTCACGAGGGATAGGAAAAGCCGCACAGAGACATAAAACTAGAAGAGGGATGGATGATGATCATACATTCACCAATTGGCGTTCACGGTCCCTTTCTCTTCCTCCATATGTCTCAATCGACGATTCGACTTCTACGATGCTGGTACCTTAATCCCCGATCTCTCTTTCTCTTCCTCCATCTGCCTGAATCGACGAAACCATCTGTCTCAATCGACGAACGACAGATGACAGTCATACAGAGTGTTCTATGCCATCAATAGTCCAATAGATATACATGTATTAAAATTCGTATAATTGAATAATCATATATGAATTCATTGACTGGTTCATATAATTTCTATTCAGTTTGTTCTTGTATAATCGTATATGAACTCATTGACTGATTCATAGAATTTCTATTTGTTCATGCTAATTTCGTATAATTTCATATGTTCGTAGAATTTCTATTTATTTATGGATTTCAAAGTTCAATGTGTACAATTTATTTATTTCAACCATTGTTTCTGTGAAATATCTTCATAAGCTATTTGTACTTAGTAATGACATACAAATAGCTTCATAAACTACACCAAAATATATAAATGTGTTTCTCTGAAATAGCTTCATAAATTACATCTACAAATAGCCTCATAGTTTTATGCCATACACACTCAAAATTGGAAATTGGAATCATGGAATTTTTAGTATTTTTACTTGTTAATTGTTATCTTATTATTTAATAATTAGTTTTTGATTTCCTAAATCTGTAGGAGTAAGTGTTGATTATTGCTTCTTGATTGATTAACAAGTAAAATAAGAAAAAATAAGAAAGAATCGAAGATACGACACCTAGGTGTTATCTTTTCATGCTTACAACTTATCTAATTGTCTTACAAAGAAGATGCATATATTTCCAAACACTTCGAAAAATGCCCAAGACATCGTTATGGGTGATATAATGATTGTTAAACTTGTATTTGGATTTTATATATTTTAATAATAATTGGTGTGGGGATGAGCCGCAATGGTTTACTAGGTTCCAAACCCTTTTAAAATATAGTAAGTTGTATGTTTACATTTTTCTAAAGGGCATTATTATTCTGTTTTTCCCGGGGCATAATAATACTTACAACCCGTCATGTTAACATGTTTCCATGATATGAACATGAGTTTAAGAGATTTTTTTTTCAAGAATAAATGAATTATAGATATTTCTCTTGTAAACACGAATATTATATTTTTTTTATAATTTTAAACTTTAAAGTTTTTGATTTTTCAGTTTTGGTTAGTATGCTTCAAATAATTTTCTGAAAAATTTTTAAACCTTGAATCATGGGTTTTGAAAATTTCACTTATGTTCCCTGTTGTATTGTCAAAGAAAAAAAAAAGAAAGTACAGAATCGTGAATGGTGAATTATTGATTTATTTTCATCAAATGACTTTTATTTATTATCTCGCTTGTTTAAATGTTTGAATTAAATTATAGGTAATGTCATATTAAGTTAGTTAATTTGTTAGATCAATGACCTTTAGCTAGTGTCACTGGTTTAAACAATTGTGTTTGCTATAGTATCGTTTAATTTTAAAATATTTTCTTTTACACTTACGAAATCAATGTTTTATAAAATACTGAAAGAATACTTTATGGCTAATGTCTTATTAAGTTATCCAGTTTATTGGATCAATGTCTTTAAATATTGTATCAACTGTTTTATTTTACATATACTGAATGAATGTTTTTATAAACTTTTGAATCAATACTTTATAAAATACAAAATCAATATATAAAACTGAATCAATTATTTGAAACCTAATATACAATATCAATGTTATAAAATATTGTATCAAAAGAAAATGATGAGCCGACGATAAAAATCTTAATCAATGGTAAACATAGAATCATTGATAAAAAAAATGATTCAATGGTTAAAAATTAAATGATCAAATAATGATTTCAATAAAATTATGTAAAAAACCATAAAAGTATTTAGAGAAAATTATGTAAAAAACCATAAAATTATAAAAAATTTCGATTAAGTCCTCATTTCATTTTTTTTTTTGAATATGTCTCCAAACTGCTTAAACCTTTTAAATTCATCCATCAACCTGTTATTGATGGTTAACATGCTTAACTTATTTTGTAAAAATTATCAAAATATAAAACTTTTTTGATTTAGTTCCCCACTAATTTTATTTTTTTGGATCGTAAATACAAAGTTGTAGCAATTTTCGTTTAAAAAATGAAATTAGTTGTAATTATACACTCGAGAATTTAAAAATCGGAATGAATCATACTTCAATCCATTCTAAATGATTAAATGTTAATTGAAGTTTTTTTCGTTCGTAAAATTAAGAATCCAATTGGAACTAATAAAAAAATCAGAGTAGCTCGTCTTTTTTTTTTTAATCGAAATTTAGAAACTCAAAATAGTTCATATAATAATCCTAAATAGACAATGATATGATATATAATCGTTAATAAACAATGCTACTATAAAAGTAAATAAATAATCCAAAGTAAATATAAAAAGTAATTTTAAATCTTTACGAAATTTTTTAAATCATAAATAAATAATTTTAATGTAATTAAAAGAATGTTCAATAATAATACTAATAATAATAACAATAATAACTTACAATAATAATGATGATAATAATAATAATTAAAAAATGAATGGGGGATTTAATCAAAAAAGTTTTATACTTTGATGGTTTTTTAAAAAATAGATTAAGCATGATAGTCTGCTTACATGTTACAAGTTACATTTGGAGTGATTTTATGAGTCTTAATTGGTTTAGGGACTTATCACTTTATCAGGAAAAAATATGAAAGAGGACTTAATCGAAAATCTTTTATACTTTTAGGGTTTTTTTTTTTGCATAATTATCCCCTTTTTTTTAATCAAGAGTCAAGACCATTAAATTAATCTAATCTATAGACGATGTTGTATTTACAGTTTTATGCTAAATTTAGGTTTCGCAATAATTTCATACACACACACACACATAAACTCAAGTTCAATGAAGTCACATGTTAGAGTGGAGTCCTTAAGTCACATACTAAATGTACATGTTGATTACGATAAATATTATAATTTTCATGCAAAAGTGCAAAATAAAAATGTTTATAAGTGCATTATTATTGACCAATTCACATAATTTGAAGTTCATTACGATGAAAAAGTTATATTTAACGCAAGAATACAATATGCACAGGTTTAAAAGTACATTATCAGTTCACATGTGTATATTGTTTAAATATTGTAATTTTACATGAAATAGATATTTTCAATCGTAACGAACTTCAAATGATGTAACTCATCGATCGTATATGCAGTTTTGAACAATTGTTTATTGCACTTTTGCATGAAATAAAACATTTTATCGTAACGAACATGTATATTTATAATTATGGGACTCTAGGACTCTACTTTAATATTGGACTCCATGAATCACAATCTCTCTCTCTTTCTCTCTCTCTCTCTCTCTCTCTCACACAACATATATATATATATATATATATATATATATATATATATGCAGGGCCGGCCCTGGGCCTGGTAGGGCTGGGCCACCGCCCAGGGCCCATACATAACAAGAGGCCCAAAATATTTATGTGTTATATACCTAGCCTAAGCCCATAAGCCCAAATTCTAGGAAGAGAATAGAAGCAGATACGCTGGGGACGGACGGACGGTAGCCAAATCGATATTTCGCGGGGGAGCTGGAGAGGTAGAGCGATTTGCAGAAAACAGAAACCAAAAATCGAGGAGACAATCCTTGATTGATGAGAAATCAATGGCAACTAATGATGAGGTGTCGATTATGGTTCCAATTCCAAAGGTAACCCTAATTCTTCGTCTAGCCGTTCGTATCTCAATCCTCAATTTCTCATGACTGATTGACTGATCCTTGATTTCTTTTATCTCAATCGACACCTATGTTGTGATTTGTGAACTCTCAGGTAGTCTCTTGTCATTTGTGAACTCTTAAAAAAATCGTATTGAATATTGATCCAGAACTCCAGAAGCCGTGAATCCGTTATTTAGAGCTGTGAGGCCAATAGGCCATGATTCTGTGAAACAGTGAAACAGAACAGAGAAGCCGTGATTTCGAGGAAATGAGGAACTAGAGCTGTGACTCTGTGAGGCCAATAGGTTTTGTTTTAATGCTTCATTTGATTTAATATTTAATTATATTGTTTTATTGAATTATTTTGATTTTGGTTCACTTATTTATCTTTTTTTTGGTTAATTGTACCAGAATTCATATATCAGAATTCAAAGAGCAGAAGTGTTTTCATTTGATTCCAAGTTCGACTTAAGGTGTTTTCTTTCCTTTAACACTTCTTTAGTTATTTAGTTGTTTGAATTTTGATTGCACTTTGCTAATTGCTAAGTATTACTTGTCTAGTTGCCAAGAATTCTTTGTTAATTGATAAGTAGTAGTTGTTTGATTACAATCTTTTGTTCTTTATTTTTATATAATGTTACCCAAAAATATTTATCCGGAAGTCAAAAAAGGAAAAAGAGAAAAGAGAATGAAAACTTTATACAATCTCAAAAATGGGCTATTTGTAAATTTCTTAAAACTACTTCTTCTAATGTGAATGAAAATGAAGTTAATGATATTAATTTGAATGAAAATGTGAATGAGAATGTTTCTAATCTAAATTAGAATGAAGTCAATTTGGATGAATGTTATGATAATTTGAATGAAAACAATGCTAACTTGAATGAAAATAAAGTCAATTGAATGAAGATGAATGTGATGCAAATGATGCTAATTTGAATGAAAGTGAAGTCAACTTGAATGAGAATTATCCTAATTTGAATGAGAATGAAGTTAACTTAAATGAGAATTTTGCTAATTTGAATGAGAATGAAGTTAACTTAAATGAGAATAATGCTAATTTGAATGAAAATGATTCTAATTTGGATGAAAATGTTATTAATTTGAATAAAAGTGACAACACAAAAGATATTTTTGATCCTAGATTATGGGATAGTTTAGATAACAAGTTAAGGGATATTTTAGTTGAAAATGGACCTATAAGAGAACTGATAAGGCTATAATTTTATGTGTTTTCGGTATCATTTTAGGCTCATTTTAAGCACCGATACTTCGTAACTTGCATATTATTACTCCAAATTTATGTTTCACGGTCAAGAAGTCAAATGGAAGTAACTCGAGAAAATTCAGCGCGATCTGAGCCGGAGGGGGCGCAGGCCTGCGCCACCCTACGCTGCAAAAAAGAGAGTTTCAGAGTTATAGAGCACTTCCAGCGCAGCCCAGGCCGTACCCCCAGCGCAGGGGGGCACAGGCCTACACCCAGGCCTATGCTGGTGCGGCGCAAAATGAATGCAGACGCGTTTTTATACTGAAAACCCTAAATCTCACATTCTTAATAAATAGGAGTCCATGACTCTCGTTTCGAAAGGTCCGAAAAGTGTCAAAAGAGGCGGCGAAGCCCTGCCGGAGTGGATTAACGAGTCAAGTACGAAGAAGGTGATTGCAACTATTCAAATCCTACTATGATGTCTCCAACCATGCCCGGTGAAGAGCACACGATGAGCGGCTAAACAGTATAGCCATTTGCGGAGGATCTACGGCTAAGTTTTACATTATTGAATTTTAATTATGTTTTGATGTATTTGTGTTGCTTGAATATTTTATGTGTAATACAAATGATAAGCATTCGGTTATTGTTATGATTATATGTTTTGATTGGTAAAAGCAAGATAGTTCATAGTGGTGTTATTATTTGTGCCGAGTCCATTAGTTTAGGGATTAAGACAAGTAATGAACGTTGCATGCGCTATGCTGAGATTTATTGATTATAATATGTATGATTAATTTAACCACACAATTATGTCTATGTGATTGTTGCACGAAATTCAAGAGGGTAATAACTTATGTCGTAGTGATTCCGTAAATGGTTATCTTCAATTTGCTTGTTAATCTATTTCAATAGTTATTTTCCGTTAATTTTAGTTTTAATTTAGTCGTAATCATTATTCCAAACAAATCATCCAATTCACTCACTCTACGATTTAATCGCTTTCAATAAACTAAAGAAACTAGCTAATTAACCCTAATTCACATACGCACTCCCTGCGGATTCGACCCTTACTTCTCTGAGCTAAATAGTTAGATTTAAGGTTATTTCTACGGGCCACAACGATGGCTCGTCAGATTTTGGCGCCGTTGCCGGGGAGTGGTAACGTTAGTTAGGACTAGAAGTTAGTTTTGGCCTTAGTTTTAAGTTTTATGTTTAAGTACTTTAGTTTAATTTAATTTTTAGTCTTTAATTATTAGTATTAAAAATCACATAAAAAGTAGAAAAATCCAAAAAGGGTAATCGTAGTACTCTACTTTACCACCAAAAATATAATTAGTTTAACTACGTAATTTAATCTAAAAGTTTTTAAAAGTTTATGCTCACGCGTTGATCGGCCAAAGGATTGCCGCTACAATTCGAACCCAAAATCGAAAAAGTAGCTAAATCAAACCGAAAGACTGTCAGGTTACAAAAACAACAAACATTAATCACGGAGAATTTAAACGAACAGCGTATACATGCAGAGGACGAAAATGAACAAGAGGAAGAAATTACCACGTTAGAAGGTCCTCCGATTTCGCCAAGAAATCATGAACAAGAAGAACCTGAGCGTATAGCCGTTAGGATGGGCGAACAAATGAGACGTACGGTTGAGTCACATTACCGCCAAAGTGATGTGCCCGACCCTTCTCTGATTCGTTACCCTGAAAATGAGAACGAATCCGAAGTTCGTCCTCAATTATTTCAAATTTTCCCATGTTTCGAGGGATGCCAAGTGAGGAACCCTACGAACATCTAGCTGAGTTCACAGCTATTTGTAAAGCAAACCATGTTCGAGGTATAACCACCGACGGTTTATAACTTTGATTATTTCC
This sequence comes from Centrapalus pauciflorus, assembly GCA_020465985.1. Classification (NCBI taxonomy): domain Eukaryota; kingdom Viridiplantae; phylum Streptophyta; class Magnoliopsida; order Asterales; family Asteraceae; genus Centrapalus; species Centrapalus pauciflorus. The sequence continues at coordinate 290,678 of JAANYP010004991.1, read as the reverse complement.
TTTCTCATTGAAAGAGAAAGCGAAAAATTGGTTCGTATCGTTACCAACCAATAGCATGATGACATGTGATCAAATGAAAAGAGAGTTTCTCAATGAATACTATCCGATTAGTAAAACAACCGAGAAAAGGAAAGAAATCACCGGGTTTTTATAAAAACTTGGTGAACAATTCTACAAAGCATTTGATTGTATGAATGAGCTATTAAGAGCTTGTCCACATCATGAGGTGCCCAAATGGATGCTTATCAAAATATTTTTTGATGGTGTGAGTCAGGAGAATCGTAACATGATTATCGCTGCCACTGGAGGTACGTTTTTGGCAAAAGAAGATGATGAGGCGTGGGAGTTGTTAAATCAACTCGGTAAGGGTCTCAAGGTTCAGGCCGATTCTGAAAACAACATTGAAGTTCAAGTTATGGGCATAGATAATGCCTGGAAATGTGAGGTTAAGAGTGAAATTCTAGAATTAGGTAAGAAGATGGATCAATTGATGAAGGGTCTCAATTCAAACCCTAATGTGTCAATTAACTGTATCACGTGCGGTGATCCATCCCATCATTCCGGAGCACTACCTCAAGTGCAATCCACTGAGGAATTTGCTAACGAAGTTTATGGTTTTAGAGCTCACAGGAAAAGGGATAACCCATTTTTGGATACTTATAATCCGGATGGAAAAGTTATCCCAATTTCCGGTGGAAGAATGATCAGCCCACCGATTATCAATCTAAACCTAGGTATGAACCACCAAGAAGATATTTTCAATATGGTTCTACTTCTGCAGCTAAGGATGAGCGAATATAAGTCAAACCAACGTGATCAACCACATTTTCAAGTGGAAACAAATATGACTTATTCGCAATTCTCGGAGTTTGCAGAATGTATGAAGCAACAGTCAGCTATTAGTACTAACACCATGGAGATGTTGAGTCGCCAGATGGGTCAGATAGTTGAGTCGCTCACAAGACGTGAAGAGGAAAAGCTTCCTAGCAATACTGTTCCTAATCCTTCACATGCTCATTATAACTAAGATAAGAAACATGAAATAAATGAAGTAAATGAAGTATCTAAGATAACCTCTTTGAGAAGTGGTAGAGAGGTAGATAATAAGATTGAGATGCCTAAATAATAAGAGGAGGGAGAGGATACCGACACTGAAGTCGTGTATGAAGAAAAAGAGGATCCGAAGAAGGAGGATCCTAAGAAAGTCACCTTTAAAGAACCAATTAAAGCGGATATTCCAACTCCCAAAGTTGGGGAGGCGGCTAAGGATCAGGACACCGCAGTTGCTCCTCCTTATCCAGCTGCTTTAGAACATCCTAAATCTTCTCCCTATGGCAAAAGAGGCCCACAACCAGAGGATTTGTGGGATCTGTTTAATCAAGTTAGGATCAATATTCCTTTGATCAAGGCTATCCAGTAAGTTCCCTCTTATGCCAAATTATTGAAAGATCTCTGCACACAAAAGAGAAAGTTCAATGTCTCACTTCCTAAGCAGATCAACTTAACTGAACAATTAAGTGCAGTAGTTTCTAGTTCTTTGCCTCCTAAACTTAAAGATCCTGGATCACCATTGATTCTAGTGACGATTGGTAGTGTGCAAATTAAAAAAGACACTACTTGATCTTGGAGCTAGTGTTAACATTTTACCTAGAAACTTGTTTGACAAACATGATCTAGGTCAGTTACAGACGACTAACATAATCTTACAATTGGCAGATCGGTCAACCAAGTGCCCAAGGGGTATTCTTTCAGATGTCACAGTAAAGGTTGAAGACTTTTACTATCCAATTGATTTCCTAGTTTTGGACACTAAAAGTTCACTAGGAGATAATCAACCTGCTATTATCCTAGGCAAACCTTTCTTAGCCATGATTAATGCACAAATTAATTGTCGGACAGGAGCTGTAGATATTGCCTTTGGTAATCGAAAACTAAGATTGAATGTGTTTAATGCTTAAAATGCAGCTGCTATTGATTCAGAATGCTATCTGATAGATATGGTGGACGAACTTGCGCAGCAGCATAGTTCGTTAATTAACACCAAAGATACTACTGAGTTATTTTTCGTTGAGCATGATATCGCTAAGGTAAATTCTCATGAGCGTAAGGAATTAGAGGTAGTTATTGAATCCACATTAGAAGCAAAACAACCGTCGCGGACCCATAAGACTGAAAAATTACCTACTGATTTGCCTCAATCAGCAAAACCTTCAATTAAACAACCACATGTTCAAGAATTGAAGGAGTTGCAAGTTCATTTAAAGTACGCTTTCCTAGGTCAGAATGACACCTTGCCTATCACAATTTCATCAGATCTGACTGAAGCGCAAGAGAAAACCTTACAGCAAGTGTTAATAAAATATAAAGAAGCAGTAGGATGGACTATAGCTGATTTAAAAGGAATCAATCCCACTTTGTGTATGCACCGAATCATTACTGATCTAGAAGCTAAACCAGTACGGGATGCACAAAGGAGACTAAATCCTAATTTAAGAGAGGTAATTAAAAAAGAAGTGTTGAAATGGTTGGACACTGGGATAATCTACCACATATCATATTGTAAATGGGTGAGTCCAACCCAAACTATGTCTAACAAGTCTGGGATCATAGTAATCAACACTGAATATGGAGGAAAAATAACTACTCACCCTGTAACTGGTTGGAGAGTTTGTATTAATTACAGGAAACTCAATTCTGCTACTTCTAAGGATCATTTTCCACTACCATTTATAGATCAAATAGTGGAGAAATTAGCAGGACAAAGGTTTTACTATTTCCTTGATGGCTACTCTGGTTATAATCAAATACCAATCCATCCAGAGGACCAAGAGAAAACCACATTTACTTGTCCATATGGCACCTTTGCCTACTGAAGGATGTCATTCGGTCTATGTAATGCACCCGCCACATTTCAGCGTTATATGACAGCTATCTTTTCAGATATGGTGGGTGGTTCTATTGAGATATTTGTGGACGATTTCTCCATATATGATAAAACAATTGAGGATTGTTTAGGACACTTAGAAAAAGTGCTAAAGAGATGCATTGAAATAAACCTAGTTTTAAGTTGGGAGAAAAGCCACTTCATGGTGAAAGAAGGGGTAGTTTTAGGTCACATTGTGTCCGAAAAAGGCATGGAAGTAGATAAAGCGAAAGTTCAATTAATTTCTTCACTTCCACCCCCCACCAAATTTAAAGGGCATAAGATCATTCCTAGGACATGCTGGTTTTTAAAGGTGGTTTATCAGAGACTTCAGTGAAATCTCCAGGCCATTATGCAATCTTCTATCAAAAGATGTTGAGTTTAACTTCGATGAAGCTTGTATGAAAGCATTTAAGAAGCTTAAATCAAAATTAACTGAACCACCAATTCTGCAATCTCCAGATTGGTCTCAACCTTTTGAGATCATGTGCGATGCGAGTGACTATGCAGTTGGTGCTGTATTAGGCCAGAGGTTAGAGAAAAAGCCAGTGGTGATTTACTACGCAAGTAAAACCTTTAACGAGACACATATTAATTACACGACTACAGAAAAAGAATTATTAGCTGTAGTGTTTGCCCTATATAAATTCAGATCATACATTCCGGGGGCAAAAGTAATTGTGTACTCAGACCACAGCGCTTTAAGACATTTATTGGCAAAGAAAGATGCCAAACCACGACTGATTCGGTGGATCCTTCTACTGTAAGAGTTTAATTTAGAAATTAAGGATAAGAAATGCACATAATATGTTGTTGTCGATCACTTATCAAGGCTCCAATTAATCCCAACAAACGCAACTAGTCATATTAGGGACTCCTTCCCTGATGAACAATTGTTATCGGTTTCCCAAATTCCCTGGTTTTTTAGTAGATTATTTCGTAACAGGAAGATTGTCGAAGCATTGGAACTCACAACAGAGAAAATATTTCTACGCTCAAGCAAGGCAACATATTTGGGATGAGCTTGATTTATTTAAAATAGGTGCGGATCAATTCATGAGAGATGTGTCCCTGATTCCGAACATGAAGATATTCTTAAACGCTGCCATGCATATACATGTGGTGGCCATTTCAGTGCAAAGAAAACTGGCCACCGGATATTGCAGTGTGGGTTTTTCTGGCCCACAATCTTCAAGGATGCCTATGAATTTGTTAAAGGATGCATAAGATGCAGCAATCAGGCGACATTGCGAGAAGGGATGAAATGCCCATGACCCCGATTTTAATTGTCGAAATATTCGATGTATGGGGTATGGATTTTATGGGACCTTTCCCTAAATCATTCGGGTACGAATATATCTTGGTCACAGTAGACTATATTTCCAAATGGGTGGAAGCAGAAGCTACAAGAACGAACGATAACCGGGTTGTCTGCAAATTTGTCAAAAGAAATATTTTTGCGCGACAAGGTATCCCGAGGGCTATCATCAGTGACGGAGGGTCACATTTTAAGAACCAACACTTTGCTAAACTCCTTAAACAATACGTAGTTAATCATAGAATAGCAACACCTTATCATCCGCAGACAAGCGGACAAGTCGAGATTTCTAACAGAGAAATCAAGTGAATCCTCGAAAAAACTGTAAGATCTGATCATAAAGATTGGTCACAAAAACTGGATGATGCTTTGTGGGCATATAGGACCGCATTTAAAACACCAATAGGTATGTCCCCTTATAGACTTGTATATGGTAAGCTTTGCCATCTTCCGGTAGAATTGGAACACCGAGCTCTTTGGGCAATTAAAAGTACTAATTTTAATTTGCACGGTGCAGGTGTCTAAAGAAAGTTCCAACTAAACGAATTGGAAGAAATTCGTAGAGAAGCATTCGTAGAGAAGCCTACGAAAGTGCAAAATTTTATAAAGAGAAAACAAAGGTTTTTCATGATAGAATTCTTAAAAATAAAATATTTACCAAAGGAAACAAAGTCTGGTTAATAACGCAAGACTTAAACTGTTTCCTGGTAAATTAAAAAGCAAATGGACAGGTCCATACATTGTAACTGAAGTTTACCCACAAGCTGCGGTAGAAATTCAGGACCCAAAAGGTGGTGAACCATTCAATGTCAATGGACATAGATTAAAATTATAGGTTCAATGGGCCAACCAATAACATGCTAGTCTCTGAACTCATCAGACCGGAGAATCCAAAAGTAAGCTAGTTTAGGACTAGTACGTCTGGCAGAAGACGTAAAACTTAACGCTTCCTGGGAGGCAACCCAGAGAACTTTGTTGGTATGTTTATGGAAACCCTCACGAGACAACACTCGTACACTCGGGATACCGAGGTGTTTAACGGCTTATTGCACGTGCTAAGTGCAATCATGATTCCCTACGAAAAGGTGGATTATTTGATTGTTTGATTTTATTTGTTTTGACTTTATATTTGATTATGTGTGTTAGTTGTGTGTACCCAACTAACTTGGGAAGGGTTTCTCCTCTCGAACTCAGTTTTTTTTAAGGTTTAAATTAAGTACTAGGAGCTCCACGTCAGAAATTAGAATTTTAAGCACGCAGACCGAATTATTTTAACCCGATTTAATAAACGTAAGTTGGGGAGAGTACCCGTAAAAATTTTAAAAAATTGAAGAAATGGGTTTACAGACTTGCACAGGCCCCAGATCAGAAATCCGGAGTCCCGGGCGCAGGGCTACGCCTAGCCTACGCCTAATCGCACTAAATTTCTTATAAAAACAGTGTCCTACGCCCTCAACGTCATAAACCCTAAAAAGCGACTCTGGAACGGCGATTGTCGATTTTATAAGCCTAAAACCTCACAAATAACGCTCGTTCTACGTCAGTTCTTCAATCCAACGCTACTCTTTTGCAAGAATTAGCAAGGTATACTTTTCTTAACGCCCTTAGCTTAAGTTTTCGCGAGTTTTTACGAATTTCATTATCATGCATGGAATGAAAACTTTTGGGGGGTTACATTATTGTTCATTGCAAAGGGTTAAAAATAATTTCATATATTCATATAATTAATAATTAATATATTCTTGAAAAAGTTTTGTTAAAAATCATAGCTTTTTCCAATATGCTTTATTTTTATATTTTTAAAAGTCTTATCTACGAGTTAATTTTTAATTGATTAAATTATTATTATTAAGTCATACATTTATGGGGTTAGTTTGGCTCACAATTGGCGATGAGAATTAGGTTAGTTCATTTAATGAAAAGGGGTTTTTATTTATTCATGCATTATCCTTTCTAGAAAACCAGATTTTTAATATCCTAATTTTCCGTATAATTACATGTAGATGTTGAGCCAATATAACGCTAACGGCAACCGTCCCGTAAACAATCGTTTTACCCAGACCCCTAGAATGAGAACCCACGACCCTAAGAACGTTCGCTTTGAGAAACCTCTCAATGCGGAATTTCCTATAATACCTCCGAACACCAATAACGGTAAACCACCGAGGCTATACAGTGGGAATTACCCTATATCCATACCAGTCTGATCCAGCAGTGGTTCGCCACTATTCGGAAAGCAGACGGATATGAGGATCATGACTTTGAGCTCACGGGTGTAGTAGGAAATAAGAGGGTAACCATCTCTAGGAAGAAGCTTTGCGATGAGTTCGGTATTGATGGCGATATTCCAAGACTTAGAGAATTTTGTCATCTTTGGACCTTCAGGGGGTAGAGCAAGAAAGATTAGCGATTGGGCTAAGAAATGGGTCGGGATGATAGCCACGGTATTCGGGATGTCAATAGAAGAAGCAGGAGAGTATATTCATTTTAATAGGGGTGATTTATGCCTACTGGCTAAGGTACTGTGGAAGTTTGTTATTTTTAACTTACTTCCCAGACACCAAGATACTACTGCTATTAGACCCCAAGAAGTCTTGTTAGTACATGCATTAATGATTGGATATCCGACCATATCTCTAGGTATATTATAATGGCAAAATTGTGGGAATGCAATGTTATGGGTCAAGAGACAAACTATCCACATTGCCCAATGTTGACTGAGTTGTTTATCATTGAGAAGGCGGTGTCAGAACAACTACAGATTAAGTACCTTAACCCTAATGAGATCTGGTTCACCAAGCTTACTATGTTAGGGCTAGTATTTGAGAGAACCCACCTAGGTTACCAAATACGCTGCCCTAAAACCTCGAGAGTGACCCTGATCCCATTCGTTGCACCTGATTACTCAGAGGAGAGGCGAAGCAATAAAGGAAAAGCTAGAAGGAAAGTCGATGACGAAGACGAGAGACCGTGGAAAAGAGTGTCAACCGTGGATTTGTTTAGGTCACATATTGATATTCTGAAGGACGTCATGGGTAGCCTGCTCAACGCAAACAAAGATCTGGTAAGAGACATCGAGAAACTGCAAGAGGAACAAAAGAAGACTGAGCAGATATTCCAAGTGCATTCCGATTGGCTGACAAATATCCAAATGACGGTTGGCGAGTTAGAAGAAGTCGTCATTCCACCGAAAAAGTTTTAAATTTTAATTTGCAAAAGTGTGTTTTGTTTGGTTGCGTGAGAAACATTAAGCTTTATTTGGATTGTTTAATTTCTGATATGGTGTGATTCCGGATTGTAACCGTATTTTATTATCTTTTTTGTTGCTTATTTTTAAATTTCAGTCTGGTGTGTTAATTTTAATGAAAAGTTTGAGTTTCCATTTATTTGAATTTTGAATTTATTTAAGTTTAATTGAGTTATTTGAATTTATTGTTGAGCAAGGAATGTATACCAATTTATTTTTCATAGTTAAGTGATTATAGTGCTCAAATGTGACGAGAACGTCACAAAGGTCTAAGTTTGGGAGGGTAGTGTTCTAAAAATAATTAATTTAGCCTCCACAAAAATTTTTAGACCACATTCTTAATCATAAATATGAATGATAAGCTACCTTGTGTACCAAAACCGGTGAAAAATCCAAAAATCGGAAGGATTGGGTGCAGGGGGGCGTAGGGCTACGCCAGCCTACGCTCCATCGGGTTTAAATTGCAGATTTGGCTTCCTTCTTCATTTTTCACAAACCCTAGATCACTTTACCCTACGATTTGTGTGTGGCCATACCTCCCTTGTGCCATTTTTGTGCTAAAATTTACAAATCCAAGCTCCAAAACACTCACATTACTACATATAGCAAAAATCTAGGCTAGAAAACTCTTCTTTGTGGGTATTTTCATCCATTTTGAAGAATTTTTGGTGAAGAAGTGGGTGAAAGAAAAAGCTAGATTTTTACCGTCTTTAAGCTTCCAATCATCAAGGTTATTGTTTTTATTGTATAAATGCAAGTTATTTCATACTTTTTGAGCAAAATGAGAGTTTGAGCTTCATGGTCATTCATGGAGTTTTCATGATGATTTTGACTTTTTAGAGGTAAACTATGTGAAATTGCATGAATTTGATAATAAACTTGATATATGTTTGATGAGATATATGTTTAGTTGCTATTATAATTAATTTTCCATGATTAATTTATAGGAATTAATTTGGATTTATAAAGTTGGTTGCCTAAATGTGCATATACATTATAATTTTTAAAGTTTGGGTAATTAGCTAGAAAATGATTTTTATGTGCTAAATAGATTTTATTAATATATGATATAAGTTTAGCACTTAAAATAATGGCAAATTATAGACTATAAATAAGATTTGTGCAAAATTTGAGCGTAAAAGTTTATATATATGCATCTAACATATTGAGCGTAATTGAAAAAAATGTAATTATAGGTTGCATTGTTTAATTTATCTCATACATATTTTGATTGATAACTTGTAGATGTCGAGAAGAACACGTCAACGAACCCAACATGTTAATGTGCCTATAGATTGGACCCCCAACCTTTTATTATCCCAACACCCTGAGAAAATTAGATATCAGTTTTTTCTGTACAAGAAATATTCTAATAAGGTGTTAGTAGAAAAGAGGGTGAGGAGGTCAGATTTTGAGGATTATGGGATTCCATACCTCTTTGATTACTTGGGTTGGGAGGGTGTGTTCGACTTAAGCGGCCCACTGATTCACCAGGCCGATGTAGTGGAGTGGATGTCTACCCTACGAAGGAAGACGGGTAATTCATATAATGAGCTGAGGTTGATAGGCACCGTCCATGGTAGGGACGTGGCGATGGATGCATGAATCTTTCACCAAATGTTTAATATAGATACTGGGGTAAGCAATGAAGGGTCTACCCAACGTGGGCTCTGAAACATAATATGACTAGGGCTTTGAAATTCTGCAAAATGGTAGAAGGAACAGTTGTTAGACCCCATGTGCTGAAGATGAAAGGAATTCTGAATCATCTTATCAGACTTGGGTATCCCGTGACACAGGAGATGACCACAAATCTGATTCTCAATTCCTTATTGAAGGAATTTAAGAAATTTGTGAATTATTACAATATGCATGGAGAAGATGATCAGTGGGTTGCATCAGATGCTCCAAAATGCTGAGGAATTGATTAAGGAGAGAAGATAGGGAATGAGACGGAAGGGAAAGTAAGTTCCCAAGCCGGAGGTTAAAGCTAACAAGTAGCTAAAACCTAGAACCAAAGAAGTTAAAGCCAAGGATGACAAATGCTTTGAGTGTTAGGAAACTGGGCACTAGAAAAGATATTGTCTCAAGTACTTGGAAAGGGTCAGGGCTGACCGCATTGAGACTTCGTGTATCTGAATCATTCACTTCTATTGTTCTTAGATATGTGATACCCAATTAAACAATGTTTTTGCATAATGTCTGCATAAAACCTAATCCTCAAAACCTAAAACCTAAAACCATAAATGATGATTATTGCGATCCCATGTTTGTCTAGACCAAAATTTTTAAATATATTTAACTAGTTTACCGACTAAACTTTAAACAATAAAAAATGATCATTTTGATTTATCATTTTATTTTATTTTTTTGCATCCACGTATATGTGACGTGAGTGTCAATTGAACAATCACTTAAATTGATAAAACAACAAATATCATGAGTTTTATCAAGATAAGGGATTTATGTGGCAAAAAAATAGTTGCAGGATTTATAAGACAAAATGATATAGTTAAGGGATTTATAAGACAAAATAATTTAGTAAAAGGACAAATTAATTTAGTTGGGGGACTTAATCGAAAAAATCATAGATTTATAAAATCCACGTCAGCAATTTGCAACCTGTGAATTCATATTTCATGCAATTCATATCAACATTAAACAATATATGAACAATTAACAATCCAATACAATATATTGAATGATTAAGTTGAGAGAAAGATATTACATTCGGTTCTTGGTGACTTGCAAAGCAATTCTCTCAACATGCATTCACCAGTCCACTTTCTATTCTGTCAGATCCCTTTATTCTATTATTCCACTTCCTATTTATACTCAAATATAACAATTAAATATTTACAAAACACACCCTAGAACTAATACAATATATTGTTTTCAACTCTATGTATAATTGTATCCAACAATCTCCCCCTTAGAGATGAAAACAATTTTCAATTAAAGTCTTGTTCAGGTTAACTCTTTTCTTGAGTCTTTTTCTTTTCTTTGATCTCCTCTGAGTCTTCAAATCTCTGTCTCTCTTCTCTTCAATCTGTGAATCTTCAGATAAAATATCCTTTATTTGTTTCTCTCTGATCTTCACATCTCTTCTTCTCTGATCTACTCTTTTCTTGTAAGCACACTCCCCCTTGAATCTTGAATATCTTTTATCTTGATAAGTTGTTGCAATTGTCTTCAGTTGTCTTAAATCTACTCAACCGTTGTCTCTGAATTCTAGCTTTTCTCCCCCTCATGATGATCATAAGAATTATGAACATCATGCAAAGTCTTCAGAGACATAAGTGCAATGATTTAACAGTAGAGGAAATACGACAACAATTACAACTCAGAAATTATTACAAATTGATTTTCTCCCCCTCAAATTGATATCTTTCCTCCTTATATTAAACAAATCTATCTCACTCCCCCTCAAAAATTTCACTCCCCCTCGAATTGATACTATATATTTTCAGAACAAAAACAAAGCTTTTCAACTTTGGGGAAAATGAAACATATTCATTTTGTGAGAAAACGAGTCCAGGTCCACATAGGATTCCTGTTTGCAGAATAGACATAATCTATGTGACCTACGTTCAGTGCTGGCGTGATGTTAACACTGGTAGGATTTCCAAATAGTCATCGTGAAATCCTTTATCTTCAAAGAATCACTCTTATTTGTTCCGACTTAGTCACTTTGGACTAGCAGTTGATAGTCACGCAGACTGATAGACTCGATGTGTCCTAAAAGTGTATACAATCAGCTCTAGACACAATGTGCATCAAATGAAGTGGGAGACCGGAGCAAATGTCTTCCTTGTTTTAATATCAATAATATCCGAATGACATATCGATAGAAATGTGTTATATCTCCGTGATTATTGAAACAAAAATCTTTTGAGAGATAACTGAGTAGTTGGTGGGGTTAAGTGCATACGTCACTGGGTCCATGACGTCTTTTTCAATATCAAGTCGCATAGGGTTTGATAGATTATGTGGATTACCCAGCCGACACAGTTTAGATAGGATTTACTTTTCTTTTAATCCTTTCTCAACTCTCAGCACTCAGCATTTTTCAACTAAGCTCCCTCCGGCTCACTTTTGAGAAATGAATTCAGTCAGCTTTATAGCAAAAGCATGATCTGATGCACCACCATCTCCTTTCAATATCAATATCCCTCTCATTTACAATTTATCTCTGCTCGACCCTGTCAGTACCCCGTGATAACTGACACTTCTCAACTAATAAACCTAAAGAACCCTCACCCGCACAATCTATAGATGGTTTGCTTCTTGGGTAGGTCTTCCGGTTCTGGTTAGACCATAGAAGCGATATTTATGCCTATCACTCAGATTGGTGCATAATTGAAGTCAGCAGAAAGATTTTCAGCTTTGAAGCTCAAGGGATATCAGAGAGATTATTATCAAATAATATGGGAGATATCAGAATGAAATAGAAAATCTGATATATAATATGAAAAGAACCAGATTTTCTTGAAAGAATTAGCATTTGGGAGATAACGGGAGAATCCAGTATAAATTGGAAAAGTTATAACAAAGAGAATCTCAGAAGAAATAAGATTATGAAAATCAAAGAGATTAGATCAATTAATCTCAATGATATATTCAGAGAATCAAACAAATATTTCTTTTCAGCTCAAAACTCCTTTTTAAGTGTGAATCAAATATTTTCGTGAAAAATCACACAGTTTTTGAAAAAATGTCATCGTCAAAGAATGTCTGAAACTCCCCCTGTAAATAACCACACACAGTTAGTCAACTCATAAAAATGAAATCAGGAGCAAAAAAACATAAAAATAAAACTCCCTCTAAATCAATGCAGCTTCAGAGTTGAATTTAGGGCAGGAATTCTAGAAATATTTGTCTTTCAGACTCGGGTTCTAATCTGAAGTGATTAGAAGCCATTTGTCGCATAAGTTTGGGTGTCAGTCTAAATGAACTGAAAACCATTGTCTCTGGTTCATTGAAGTCTGGGTTCTAGTCTGAATTTAACTAGAAACCAATTTTGAGTTGAAGCACGGGTCTTGACCTGAAGTAATCAAGAGCCTATTGAAATGAAGAACGGGTCCTTATCTGAAATGATAAGAAACCTATAACCTGCAAAATTTAAGATGTCTTTGGTATCCAAACAGATTTGGATCCAGACTTGTTAGAGCTCTTGGGTACCCATTTCAAAACAGGTTTTGGTACCCACTTGTACTTGGATTTAGGTACCCATTGCAAGGTATAACTATCAGCTTCTCTTTCAAAAGCAGATAACAAATTTCTTTGAGTATTTGAAAATTGAATATCTGAATTTCTAAAGAAACTTGAGTTTGAATGATCAGACTTTTGCAAACTCTTCTTTTTGAAAAACTGTCCGGTCCTTGCCTGTTTCTGATAATACTTGGTATTTTTCTGTGAAAATGTTTTCTGATTAGAATGACTAGTATTTTCAGAAACTTTAGGCAAATTGGACTTTGAAGATTCACCAGTGTAAATCTTTACCGGAAGTTGTTCAATGATTTTGTCTTTGCCTTTATGTATCTTGAGAAGATACTTAAGTTTCAGATCTGAAGATGAATCAAACTTAGCAGAGTTAGTTAGATTCACTTCACTTTCAGAAGACAAACCAGAGTGATCAACATTGGATTTTAAACATACTGAAGAAGGGGTCTTAACCTTTGACTCAGTTGATGAAGTAAACACATGTAATTGTTTTGTAAGATGAAGTATCTGATCTTCCAAACTTTTGATAATGACTAAATTTGAATTTCTGTCATGATCAAATGATTGGTAATCAGATTTAAAAGATTGTTCTTTGATTAAGAACATTTGTCTTTCATCTTCAAACAATTCAGATTTTGATTTAAAATCTTGTTCTTTAAGTAAGAACTCATGTCTTTCCTTCTTAATCAAATCTTTAGTTAAAGACAACTCTTGTTGAAGAGCAAAAAATTCTTCATTTTTGTTTAAAATACAATTATGACCAGTTTGTTTTGTCTTAGAAAGTGTATCTTCAAGATCCTTAACTTTCTTGTAAAGATCAGATCTTTCAGGCAAAAGATATTTCAGTTGAGTTGCATTCTGAAAATTTTCTTGTTTCAGCTCATCAAGTTCTTTAAGTAATTCAGATATTTTCAATTGATGAGCACAACTCTCAGAGTTTTGTTTTTCTTTTAAGCTGTTAATTTCTTCATTCAGTATTTGTACGTCACGTAACGCCAAATGTTTATCAGTATTTAACTGAACAAGAATGTCGTAATTGTTCTTACGAATCTTTTCAGATTCAGTAAGTTTGGCGATCAGCTCAGATTTTGAAAGTTGTTCATATGCCATTTTGAATTGCTTGAAATTGAATCTTCCAAGATCTTTTATGGAAAAACTGATTGAATTCTGATAAAACTTTGAAAAGCTATTTCAGTTAATGATAACTTGTGAAAAATCAGCTCGGAAATGACTTTTTGACGTTGAAATTTCAGCTTTTCTGCAGAAAATTGCCTATAACTTTTTTCTGGAGTGGATTTGGGCCTCGAAAATTTACCGAACCGGCTATGCCTATTCTAGAAATGTAGATCTTTTTTCAAGCTTCGATTTAACGTATGGTAGGCCTTCTAACGATGTTCCAGTCAAAAGTTATGGTCAAATTAAGCAGCAAATGTCAAATAGTCAAAAATATGATGAAATTCGAATGAATAAGTATCAATCTCGAACAATGAAGACTCAAACTCGAATGAAGAGTAATGAAACTCGAATGATAAAGGACTAAACTCGAATATGTAATGATCAAACTCGAAAGATATGAAGAGCAACTCGAATGAAGTTATGTTAAACTCGAATGAAATGGAAATCAACTCGAATTACAAAGAAGTGAAACTCGGATGAAAAAGGGTGCAACTCGATTAATTCTGAGGAAAACTCGATTGATAAATTGTAAAACTCGATTGTTGCATTGTTAAACTCGAATTAGTTCTGTTTGACTTGAATTAAAATGAGAAACTCGAATCAAAGTATGTGCATCTCGAATTTAAGTACTGTGTAACTCGAATTAAACATATATAAAACTCGAATAGAGCATTCATCAAACTCGATTGAAGGTCTTTCCCAACTCGAATATGTCTTGATCAAACTCGATTGAAACTAAAATTTTAGTTTTACCCGAGTTTAACCAGGTTTTTCAAAAATCCAAGTTTAAATCCCTATTTTCAACCAAAGTACATCCAATTGATTCCAGATTAAAATCGAAGCTGTGGTTTTCACACACAAACACTTTTTGTGAAAACAACTTGACCAATTTCAGATTAAAATCCTTGAATTTGACAAAAAACAGTCAAGAACACAAACTTTTCGAAAAAACAGAATAATCCAAATTAAATTCTGTGTGTTTGGAATTAAAATCTGATGTTTATCACATTAGATTCGACTTTAAATGCTCCACCTTCGTTCCAATTTTCACTTCAATTCATCCACAAAATCAAAAACCTCAATTAATTTTCTGTTTTCAAAAAACTTGATGTAACAGTGTTCGGAAAAAAAATAAAAATTTAGATTCAAAATTCAATCAATTTAATCCATATTAGGCTCTGATACCAATTGTGAATTCATATTTCATGCAATTCATATCAACATTAAACAATATATGAACAATTAACAATTCAATACAATATATTGAATGATTAAGTTGAGAGAAAAGATATTACATTCGGTTCTTGGTGACTTGCAAAGCAATTCTCTCAATATGCATTCACCAGTCCACTTTCTATTCTGTCAGATCCCTTTATTCTATTATTGCACTTCCTATTTATACTCAAATATAACAATTGAATATTTACAAAACACACCCTAGAACTAATACAATATATTGTTTTCAACTCTATATATAATTGTATCCAACACAACCCGCTCAACAGGTCACCGGTAGTTTTTCTTGAAAAAAACACTGAATTTGTGATTTTTATTTGGTTGAGGGACTTATCAGACAAAAAAAAATTGATTGAGGGACTTAATCGGAAAAAAAATTGTAGTTTGATGGTTTTTTACGAAATTTTCCCACATATATATATGTGTGTGTGTGTGTGTGTGTGTATATACGCATATATATGTCTATATATATATACATATATATATGTATGTATATTATGTATACATATATGCATACATATACGTATATATACATATATATACACACATACATATATGTGTGTACATACATACATATATATATATATATATATATATATATATATATATATATATATATATATATATATATATATATATGCGTGTGTGTGTGCACTTAGGTCTTTTAACGATTAAACAATGTTTGTCAAAGTTTTTAGTTTATATTATAAAATTGTAAGTTTTTTGTCTTTTATTTATCATTTTTAATTGAATTTTAATTAATTTGAAAGGGAGAATTTCATATATATCATTGTAAACTTTAAATATTATGCATATATCCTTGCAAAATTCCTTATTACATATATATTCTTTTACATATTTAAATCACACACACACACACACACACACACACACATATATATATATATATATATATATATATATATATATATATATATATATATATATATATATATATATATATATATATATATATATATATATATATATATATATATAAATGACTATTTTAAATTCATTTTATCATTTAAAAAAATTGTACCTAAACTACCTCTGTAGATACGGAGGTATCATACATTTTGGATGTTGTGTCGATGATGACCGGGTATCTATAAATAGTCGTTATGCTTGGATTGAAAACCTTGGTAGTAGTATGAATCATTTGGAAGTTGATTTTGATGATTGAAGTTATATACATGTATCTCGTTACTAAGTTAGAAAATCTATGTATTCCATATTTTTGGTGGACGTGATTAAGGGTTCTCAGGATTTATATTCTGTTAGTTGTGGTTTTATTGTGTTTTGAAAATATGGGTGTTTCATGTTACCCTAAATAACACATGACAAAAACCATGTATCACTAACACAACCTAATAGATTCAACACACATTAATCAATACACTATATACCCTTAGAACCCCAAACGGTTTAGCAGATTCTCTAAGGAAAGACCTAGTCTCAACAGACTGATCAGTTGTTTAATTATGCATTAAATGTCATGAATAAGTTAAACTTGCAAGTAAAACCAAAGCATGACCTAATAGGTCACACATGTCCATGAAATGCATATAAGATCATAAAGCCATTAAATCATGTCGCATCTAAGCTTTAATGTCTAATATGATTTCAACAAAGTCTGAATTGACACAAAAAGGTCAATAAATCCATACATGAGCTACAGAAAGTCAAAGAATTCATCAGAAATACACAATTATGTTGTGTAAAGTCAATAAGCTTATGTCAATTGATTTCCAAACACTGAACAGATTCAGCTAAATCTCAACTATGTAATAAAGCTAAAGTCAGTAAAGCCAACTAGAAAAGTCAAGCTAAAAGTCATTAAAGTCAAGCCAAGTCAATAAAGCCAAGTCAAAGTCAGAGAAACAAGTCAAAGCTAAAGTCTGTAAGGCTAAAGTCAAATCCTGAGATAACTCAGGTTGTGGATATAATCTGCTTGCGAAAGTCAAAGTCAACAGTCATGCGTAAAACAGAAACTGTGAGTTATAGATATAATTGTATACATGTTTGTCTTCCTGTGAGACATATTGTTGTTCTAGCTTTATTTGAAAGTCTATATGCTCAGCTAGAATGTGACATGTGCACACCTTGGTACGGTGATGCCCTATGGATCATGATAGCTTTTAATATATCATCCTGCACACATGTCTTTATAGTCTGAATTAGTCTTGGATATATTTTGTTGTTGCTATCTTGATTCATTATTTGAATGCTTTCAGTCACTTGCCTTGTTATCAATGCTTTTCATATGCTTCCGCACAATTTAAGTCTGAGTAAGTCTATGCCAGTCTATGATTAAGTCTACTCTGTTGTCCGCCCACGTTGATTTACTGGTAGCTAGCCCAGTATGTGGTTGATCCCCACAATTAAAAGTGTGTACATGGGAATAGACACATCCGATCTTAAGTCCTATTTCTCATAATGTCCGGCTGATAGCGGCAGCCTAGCTAAATCGCGCTTAAAGTCAAAGTCAGAGCTTAAAGTCAAAAGTCAAAAGTCAAGTCTCCGCTTAAAATTGTCATGGCATGTTAACTGTTAAATCTATAATCTCACTAAGTCCAAGGCTTACAGTTGTTGTTGAATCTTTTTACAGGTTTAATCAAAAGAAAAGGTCCAACCGAACCAAGTCCTTGAGTACTGCACGCCCGAATTTGAAGTCATTAGACAACTACTTTATCTGCAAATTTAACTGAATGAAGTTGTTAAGGTGGTGGCAAACAAAACCCATTTGCTTCAAATTGGGTTGTATTGGACATTTTTTTTAACTCTAATGGGTGTGTTTGGATTCCCCTAATTTTATATATGCGTTGATATGGGTGGAAAAAAAAATATTTGCGGGTTGAAATGGGTTTAAGCAAAACGCTGCGGGTTGGAAAATTTCATACAATCAAATGGAGAAGCATTAAAAGAAAGGAGCTGACATTAATTTGGAATTTATATATCTTTCAAAACATTATTATATTCAAAAAATTTTATTATTATTATATAAATATTCAATAGTATAAATAATTTACGGTATCAATAAAAAATCTTATTTTCATAACTGTATTAAAAATATATTATGATAATTAATAAAGTAAAAAACTACGAAGTTATTTAAGAATTATGTATCAAATGTAATGTTATCTATAAGAAAAACTTAAATAAAAATTCATATATTCACACACATACATTCAACGGTTCAAACCGGTAAAATAGGACCGGACCGAACCGATCGGTTTCCGGTACATCATATTTATAAAAATTGATTTTCGGTTCGGTTAGATCCGATCGGATTTCGTAATCTTTCATTGAAAAAGTGGAAAAAACCGGAACCAAATAGGAACCGGTACAATTCGTTTCGATTCTCGGTCTTAAATTTTTTGTTTCTCGATTTAGTTCGGTTTTGGACCGTTACACGCACATATATAACAATGATTTATACACACACACACTTATAAGAAGGTTAGTTTTTTATAAAATAAACAGAAAATGTAAGATTTATAATTTTTTTAAAGTGTTTTTATCTAATATTAGTAATAGTATTTTCATTTTATATAAATCTTAATAAACAATATTGTTTTTAATAATATAAAATGTTATTTATTATGATTTGAAAAGAGGTTACGGGTTAACCAAACTCGTTCAACCCGAATCTGTTTTAACACGCACCCGTTTTGATTCGTACTTGTTGTGACCCTAACCCATTTTGACCCGGACCCGTTTTGACCCGTTACCCAAACCCGACCAACCTGCCCGTTTTGCCTCCCCTGCGTAGAGGCAGAATTGTGTATGGAGGTTATGTAATAGAATAGTGTCCTCGTGCCCTTTTGTACTTTACTAGTTTTGTTTTAAACTTATTGTAAGTTAATCCTAATTTCTGTAATGACTTAATTTCGCACTTTATTAATTCTATCTTAGTTTTGATTGATGATGTATTGCTCCTTGGGAGCTAGTCGTCAAGGCTGCTCCGTAAGGGGTGGTCTTCACATTATTTGATATATTATTACTTTAATTAGTTACAAAAACCTACCAAAGTACTAATATTATAAAAATAAAATATTTTAAATAGAGTAAATTACATAAATGGTCCCTGTGGTATGTTACTAGTTATGGATATGGTCCCTAACACAAACTAAGTACATAGATAGTCCATAAAGGCGAATTGTTGTAACATTTTGATCCCTCAAACTTACAACCTGTGACACTCTTGCCACAATAACCACCATTCACAATACACCCAGGATTAATCACCAACATACAATTACATAATGATCTGATAACTTAATTAAAGTGCGGAAACATTAAAGTACATAAATAAAATAATACAAATTTGTCAAACACCCTACGGTGCTACAAGGTTACATGTCTAAGTCTACATACTCAAAAGTATTACATCATTCCAAATTTATTACAATAAACGTCTCCATAGATCTGTTACCAAGATAAACCGTAGATATCTTCAATCACTTCGAAAGTCGACCTAGCTAGAAGGTCCCGCAGCAGATTTCCCTTTTCCTGTAAAAATGCAACAACTGAGGGGTAAGCGAATGCTTAGTGAATACCAAATGATTTTACACATTCTGCAAATCCTTATGATGCCACCCAGAGTAACCGCGGTAACACATACCGTATACTCCACACGTACTCAAAGTACGCAAACCCGAGCCGCAGCTCCTTCGAGTTGACACTCGGCATAAGGAAAACCAACCATCTGAGGCAGACATAACATCGGGGATGACTTACTGTCTATCCTGACCACAGAGGTGTCAAACTCTTGGTCATATAGCACAGTATCATCAGAGTACAGATGCGACCACGCAGGTCCATCAATAGGATGCACAACAAATGAACGGACATGCAACAAGTATGAATGTGCATCAACATATATGCAAGTTAGTAGAGTGCCAAACGATAATGAAACAACATGCCTCAGCAGGCAAAGCAAACATAAAGCAGATGCAGACATGTTAAAATCAAAGGTACTCGCAGTGGGTGCGTTATTAAGCTTCAAGTTAATTTTATTTCTCCTCGGGCTTTCAACCGGATCCACAAAGTACCCCACTGTGGGTTAAACAACACCACAACGGACCTGTTAAGTCAGTTGTAACAACACATTGTGTCAATAATTTGTTTAATTTCATAAAACTTAATTTTATAAGTTTTGCAGTATTTGATCCCCAATTCGGATCCATGTCCGAATTCGGACCCCACCCAAATTCGGATACCACATGAATCCCAATTCGGTCCTATGCAAGTTCGAACCATGCCAAGTTCGGACCTTAAGTCAAATTCGGACCACATTCTAATTCGGACCCAACTATGTTCGAATCCCTTGACAAATTCGGACCCCATTACAAGTTCGAATCCCATCCGAATTCGGTCCCCAACCGAATTCGGACCTCGACCGGATTTTCAACACTTAGAAATTATTTTGTTATTTTTGAATACCAATAGTTCGGACCCATCCGAATTCGAATCATCCGAGTTCATCTCGGATCCGAATTCGGACCTACCTCATTCGAACTTGTGCAGTTTTTGTCAAATGTCAGATTTAATCCCATCATTTTTGGTACTAATTCAATACATGAAATAACTTATACCAGCTAAAATACATCTATTTTCAACACTTTTAACACTAATATTAACACTTTTATATACCAAATTTGAACACTTTTTGTCCACTTTTGTACACCCATCGAACACACACACTAAAACACACACAAATCTCCAAAAATCATACTTATAGTGTGAATCTGATGCTGAAATTTAATATGTAGCTTCATATACACTAGATTTAAACTAATCCACCACTAGATCATACATGCATTAACATTTTCAACACCAAAATTAGTGATTCGGTTTTAACAAAACCGAACCAAAATGCTTAAATTCGAAAAGTTTGAATAATGTTTACCTTAATTCGTTGATTGTAGATGATATAGTTCCTTCCTAGCAATCTTGATTCCAATTTCAGCTTCAAATACTAACTTTTGATGATCTTGATTGTTTAGAGAGAGAGAGCCGAGAGATGAGAGAGAGAGTGAACTTGGTTCAAATGTATGGAAATAATGATTTTCCCCCTTTTATTTCCTTCTTTCAAATCTTGGCACATTTAACTCCTCCATTTATCCGATTCCATTAAATACTGATTTTTATAAAATAAAGAATGTTATCTTTATTTTATTATCCTTAACAATTTAATAATTTTATTCACTTTAAATAAATTGAAATTCCTCAATTTTCCGAATAATGCAACCATCTTTATAATTAATCCAAATTCAGTACCAACTTTCAAAATCCAACTTAACTTACATAATTTAACAATTTAACTGATTAAACCTCAATTACAATAATTAAAATCTGAGGATGTTACACAACCATTAGTTTAGCCGTTAACTCTAACGGTATTTTTGTCTTTTCAACTTAACAAGGACCATTTCCGTAATTATTAATAAAATTTTAATTTTTAAAGTTTAATTATTAATAATATTATTATTTAGGTTCTTTAGAATCATCTGGCAATCAACTCAAAAGCTTCAATCATTAAAAATGATGTCCAAATCTTCTTTAGGGTTCTCTGAAATTATCAAGGAGTCTTTCAAAAGCTCTAACGTTGTTTCCTTGCTTTCCATGGACGCCCACGAAGAGATTGAGAGAACAGATTTGTAGGTATGAGAAGGATATGCTTGCATTCACAGGCTACAACCATAACCTAACAAAAAAAGAACTTGAAGAACTTGAAGCAATGAGATATAATGTTAAGCATTGAAAAGAAAAAGACATTAATGGCGCAGAAAAAAGACAACGAGGGTGTCCAATGTCTCTTAGGGAAGCTGCTTTGTTCCTTAAAGCCATGGGGTAACCATCACAGACCAGACTCTAGTGATGGTGGATTTTCTCCAACATTAATCAAGTAAAAAAACGACAGTTACTTGTTTGGTAACCGGTCAAATATATCAAATATATACTTTTGAATAAGACAAAATAAGTTTGAGAACTTAAACAAAAAAAAATTTAAAAACGTAATCAAAAATGAAAAAAATTAATGGGTTTTTTTTGGGTACTAACCCTGATTTATAACCACTCTTATTTGTAAACAAGAATAGATACTACAAGCTAGGGGTGAGCGACGGGTACCATTTCCCGAACCCGAACCGGTACCGGCACCGACCGGTACCGAATTAATATATTCGGTTCGGTATTCGGTTTTTAAATTAGCTAAAATTCGGTATTCGGTACTTTCGGTTCGGTATTCGGTTCGGTAATTAGCTAAAATTCGGTATTCGGGACCGAACCGGCACCATATAAAATTATACGGTTCGGTATTCGGTTCTTCCAAAACTAATAATTCGATTTCGGTATTTTCGGTATCGGTACCGGTTCGGTTCGATACGGTACCGAGCTCACCCCTACTGCAAGCCGCCTCAACTTTTTATTATTTGATATTTAATTGTATATAAAACAAGCAGCCTATTTGGTGAGTCTACATAACCAAACTACAATTTATGGTCCTACTTTGAATTATTTATTACTTTTTAATATTTAATGTTTTACTTAAAAAGTTCTTTTTATGTTTAATACTTAGTTAAAAATTATTTAATTTTATATTCTTGATTGCATCATGTTATTTGTTTATTTTGTGCTTTTTATATTTTTAGCATCAACCTAAATAACGGATTTTAACAAATCACTTTCATATAAAGAAACAATGTGTCAATTAACAGAAAAACATTATATAAAATTATAAATACTAAAACATAAAAAAATTTAGGGTTTATTATGAAAAAAACCAACATGTTTTTATGATTTCTACGTTTCGTCTCTTAACGTTTTTTTTTTCCAGAAAAGTTTTCAACTTAAAATTTTATTTTAGTTTTATGAAATTTGACTATTAGAGTCCGATTATAATTGGTAAACCGGGTTCTTTAAAAAGGGTTTACTATGAATAAAACCAACATGTATTCATGTATTTTGGTTCAGTGATGTTTGATGAAATAATTTCTACTTCAACATTACCAAAAAAAATATATAGGTTTAAAACTTAATCCCAAACAACCATTAAAAGAAGGGATATTTGTGCAAAAAAAAAACCCACAATTTGATCCATTTTTATGATTAAAATCTTCAACAATTACTCATTGTACAAAAAATCATCAACCGATAAATCTCACAGAAATGATATATTATCCATTGTAACCGGTTGAAAGTCACAGTCCATCGTCGACAAGTCAGACCACTAAAATTTTGTTAAAAATAATTCCAACAAAAAACTATAGATTCGAACAAAGAGATCAACAAAAATTATGAATTTGAATCATAAGATACAAATAAGTGAGTTTGTTAAAGAGAAGGTTCGTCAGAGACGAAGGGTTGGGTTGGTCAGCAGATTGCAACCGATTCATCAGGTTGCAAATCATTTTTTTAAACAGCTCATTGATATAAATTTTAGTCAATTGAATGTTTTTTGTAAAATGAAATTGGTTAATATTTTAATCGTAAAATTATCTAACTTAAAAGTTTTTTACGCAAATTTTCATTAAAACAAACGATTATCTAATTTAATAAAAATAAATTAAATTAAATTAATTAATAAAATGATTTAAATATGTAAAAATGGTACTTTGCTGCACACAGTCACACACCCTCTCTCTGTGTTGTTGCTCTGGTAGTTGATCTGTATTCATTATTGGAGGTTGGAAAAAGTTGTCACTTTGGACTTTAGCTGTAAACTCCCATTGTTTCTAGCGACCCTTTCTTCAATCTTCGTATATTTTTTAACCAAAAACCGTTTGATTTTTGAATTTACAATGGGTGCTTGTTATTCAACAACCGGCGCCGGCCGGAGGTCTAAACACGACGCCGGCAATGATGACGATGATGATAGATGGTGGAACTCCAAACGTCGTGGTAGTAAGATCAGTCGTACATCTACGGATTTTAAGTTAATCTTCGGTGGCGCCGGTAACAAGGCGGCGGAGGAACTTTTGCTCCACCATGTTCCCGGTAGGATGATCGGTAATGGCTTCTCCGCCATCGCCAATTTACATACGCAACAAGGAAAGAAAGGAACAAATCAGGACGCTATGATCGTTTGGGAGGTTTGTTTTTTTTTTTTTTTTTTTGTTTTTTGCATGTATGGTTAATTGTGTATTTGAATTTGATCCTCCTACTGAAACAATTTGATCTGTGAATTAGGGGTTAATTTATGAATTAGGGTTTATTAAGAAATGGGTTATTAATTAGGGGAATTTGTTTGGATTTTTGAATGCTTGATTGGAGTGAAGAATTCCGTGGAGAGTGTTTGTAAGGTGCTGTTTGATTACTGAACAGTGAATATACCTCTGAATGGTTCAGTTAAGAGGTTATTTTCTGCCTCTGAACAATTATCATCACCATTATAGCACCTTAGAAAGATTTATTTTAGCATTTTAGCATAACTCATGTTTACTGTTTTGCTTTTGCTTAATAAATAATGTTGCACCTTTTAAGCCGAAATGACTGTAAACGAGTCGAGCTTGTTAGCCCAAAAACCGAGCTTGAATAATTTAACGATCAGTGTTTGAGCTTTTAATAGCTTGGCATGAGTACCTATTGACCTTTACAAGCCTTAATATGTATGTGTGTCTATGATTGCAAACGAATCAAGATCTTATCGAGCAACTCAAGCGTATCGAGTAGTTCAAGCTCTAGCTATATTGAATCAAGCTTTTATGGAATTCAAGCTCGACCCCTGAAAAGAAACTCAAAAAAATTAGTTTAGACATCAAATATAATGTTAATAACTATTTTTAAGCTTTTGTAGCTGAGCTTGAGCCAAATTTGAGTTATTCTCGAGTTGTGCTCAAGCTAAATTCAAGTTATTCTTGAGCCGTACTCGAGCCTACATATTGAAAGTTGATCGAGCTATCGAACCAAGCTCGAGCTTGGATCGACTCGTTTGCAGCCTTAGGCGAAACTGAATCAAATTGTATGCTAGATACGTTTCCTACACGATTTGCCATGACCCCATTGCTCCACAAATGTAACAACTATCGACCAATTGCTCAACATTTTATGTTGTGATGCAATTAGATTATCAGCAATCTGCATGTCTTCCGATTTAGTTTGTGATCATGAAAATGCTTTTTTTTTCTTTTTTGTGTATCTTCAGAAATTCAACTCAAAGAGCGATGCAGTGTTCTGTGGAGTATTTGACGGTCATGGTCCATACGGCCATATGGTTGCTAAGAAAGTTCGAGACTCGCTTCCAGTTCTCTTATCCACTCAATGGATGGAAAACACGAACAGCATTCAAAGTTGTGATAATGAGAACGGGAATGCTAATGGAAGCATACCTGAAGAGGAACTTTTAGAAGAGTATTGGTATGAACGATCAGATGCTGAAGAGAAAGAGACGATCCCCGATAAGTATTTGCCGCTTAAAAAGTCGATATTGAAATCGTTCAAGTTAATTGACAAAGAATTGAAGACTCATCCGTCCATAGACTGTTTCTGCAGTGGAACAACTGCTGTTGCTTTGATCAAACAGGTATCTTTTGTGCAAATTTCCTAAATAATTTTAGAAAATGACATGATCTTCATGACAATAATCTTTTGGTTCAATAATTGATATTGATTGCCCAACAAAGAAAGGAAGTGAACGTAAAATTAACGATAGCAATGAACTTAAACATTCAGGAAAACCATAACATTAAATAAAATATGATAAATTTGATTTCAAGTTTTCACATTGACAAGTGTTGGTGATTTGGTGTTGTCAATCATCTTCGGTAATTAAATTTGCCACGGACCAAAGGGATATCATGTTAAAGCTTCAAACGGGTTAGGAGGTGTGGGTGGACGCTCGTAAAAGCTAAAATGAATACATGATCCCCGGCCCGACTAAATGTGAGATCAAAGGAGGTTGAGCCCCTGGCATGGTTAGGGAGCAGCGTCCCTCTTGACCCTAAACGGTTTATGCTAGTAACCTTAATATATTGTAAGGTTTGGTTAACAGTTAGGCATTGTTTGTTTTTGATTAAGATCCTCTTAAAAGGGTCTGAAGTCTAAACTTCAGATCTAGAATGAATTAAGATTGTTTGTTTAGTTTCAGAGTTAAGAGGGTGGAACCTCTTAATTTACCTCTTAATTTTAAGAGAAAAGCTTGGGTCTGAAAAAGATTAAGAGGTTTTTTTTTTAATTTCTTAGTTTCCAAACCCTAAAACTATTTATCATATTAATTATTATAATCTTAATTGTCTTTTTATGAAGTGTTGATTAAAATATAAGTTCAGTTAATTCTAATTAAAAAATATTTATCATATTAATTTTTATAATTTTGTTTTGTTTTAGTAAATTAATTAATTATAATATATAAGTAATTAGATATAATATTTTAAAGCAATATTTCTCAGATGTTTCATATTACGAAACAAACAATCTTAAGACCACCTCTTAATTTCAGATTTCAGATCTTAAGACCACCTCTTAATTTCATACGTGGTTTTCAGACTTCAGACATTTAACCTCTTAAAAAACAAATAATACCTTACTGACAGTTAATTCCTTCAAAATTTAGCCACCATTTTTCCCTCCAAAACAACGGTTTGTCCCAAAGTCTCACGAGCATATACATACTCTTTGTTTTTTCTATCATTTTCAGCCAATAACAAGAGTGCGAATTTGAACTATCCTGAAAAAGATTTCATGCAAGTCTTGGCATAAATATTGGGTCGAATACTATTAACGAAAACTGAATTGTACACTAACCATCTATCTATCCAAGCATATATTGATCATCACAAACTCATTTCTAACAATAATAATATTTATTCTAGTTAAAGGAATCCTTTAAAGCACTTGCATTAGAGCCTTTTTCGTATTTAGTGATGCTCGGTAAAATGCTATAGTTTGTTTATGCCATATGTTACCAAGCTGACAATTAGATTCTTTGTTGGGCTTTAGGACCATAAGATCCACGGAAACATGATGATCATGCATGCCCTTTTATCTCGATACACTAATTCCCAATCTAATTGTTGGGCTTTCAGGCTCAGGATCTTATAATCGGAAACCTTGGTGATTCCCGAGCAGTGCTGGCAACCAGAGATGAAAACAACTCGTTAGTTGCTGTCCAGCTGACCGTTGACTTGAAACCTAACCTCCCAAGTAACTCCCTTTTTTCTGTATCTGTGACTTTGAGTACCTGTTTTTATTCAAGATTTATAAAGGACTCGGAATGATTATTTGGTTGGTGTTTAGGAGAAGCGGCTAGGATCGAGAAATTTAAAGGAAGGGTGTTTGCATTGCAAGATGAGCCAGAGGTTTCCCGAGTATGGTTGCCTAACAGTGATTCTCCTGGTCTGGCAATGGCTAGAGCTTTCGGGGATTTCTGTCTAAAGGACTTCGGATTAATTTCTGTCCCAGATGTTTTTTATCATCGGATTACCGACAGAGACGAGTTTGTGATTCTCGCGACTGACGGGGTACCTTTTTTTCCTGCTCACTTTTGTGTTAAATTAGGAACTTTCTATATTTTTGTTAATTTGTTCACTCTGTCATATTTTTTCTTAATTTAGTCCCTATAACTTTTTGTCACACTCATTTTGGTCCATTTACCTTGAAAAAAAAAAAAGTGTCGGAGGACCAAACCGATAAAAATGTGAAAGTATAATGGTTTTTATTGCTCATATGCCATTGGAAAAAACACATCATACTTTAGATTTTTACCAGTTTGGTCTCTTCGTCTAAGGTAGAGAGACCAAAGTGAGCACAACAATGAAAGAATATAGACTAAAACATGGAAAAAGAATGACAGAGTAACCAAATCAGTAAAAATGTAAAAATATGTTGGTTTTTACGATATAAATCCGTTAAATTATTGCTCGACTAGTTGTCCTAAAAGGTAAAGTAATATTGCGACAGGTATGGGATGTTCTCTCTAATAAGGAAGTAGTGGACATCGTGGCTGCAGCACCTAGCCAATCGACTGCAGCCCGAGCTCTTGTCGACTGTGCCACAAGAGCATGGAAGCTCAAATACCCGACTTCCAAAAACGACGATTGTGCTGTTATCTGCCTATTTCTTGATCAAAAACCCACACCTGCTTCCCCCGAGACTATCAAGGAAGTGAAGAAACCGGATATTGATCTTGTTACACATGACGTGAAGGAGATCAAATCAACAAATCAGGAAAAGAACGTCGATCAAACATCTCAAGAACCTGTTCTTGAGCATTCAGGAACGATTAAAGATTCTATTGAAATTATGCCTGATATTGATTCAGCGACAGAAAAGCAACTCGAAAAGAGCCTTGGAGGGTCTAAAAGAAGCCTAGCCGAATGCATATCAACTTCTGAAGAAGAAGAATGGTCGGCTCTTGAAGGCGTGGCTCGTGTCAATAGTTTACTAAGTATTCCCAGATTCTTTTCTAACGATAAAAGATCAACCAGTTCGAGAAAATCCTCTTCAAAGAATTGAAATTCGATTGCAACCAAATCTTTTTTAACGTTATGCATTTAGGTATCAGCTCTCGGGATTCTGATCGATGTACATCTCTCCTTCGTTCATCGAATTCGAATCATTTTTTATGCATTGCTGCTAAACGAAAATAGAAACATCCAAATTTTGTTGATGAAATTTTATTGATTTTCTTGTATTGTTTTCCTGAGATTATGATTTTGGGTCTGGAAATCATTAAATTGGGCTTATTCTGGCCCAGATTTGGAATTTCATTAGCCAGTAATTCATATCAGTAAATAATTGTATTTATGAAATGTCACAATCTTGTTACCATTTGCCTCCTTTTTATATACTGACAACTCAAAGCATCACAAGAAACTACTGCAAGTCTGACAACTTAAAGGATCCACATATTTTCTTAAAATAAAAATAGTACATGTATTTAATTCAAGAGATTATTAGTATTTAGTATTATCTAAAATTTTATATGTTTATTATGAAAAAACTAATATGTTTTTATATTTTTAAGTTTTCGGTCCTTCCTTTTATATATATATATATATATATATAGATATATAGATTTAGGTTCAAGTGAGTACCACCTCTAATGCAGCGCACCAGAAGGTACCACCCTTAAAAGTAATTTTTTTGAAATTTTTTTTCATGAACATGTTCTAATTAACATTACATAGATCATATGTGAATTTCACACAAATCCGAACACTCTAAGTGCATGAAAACACACATCACATAAATGCATGTTCACATGTCTTCAAAATTTTGTAACTGTGTGTTCACATCATTTTTTAGGAGCTACGAGATGTGAATGTATGTGAAATTTACATACGATCTTCATAATGTTAATTAAAACATGTTTATGAAAAAAAAATTTTAAAATTTTTTTTTTAAAGGTGGTACCTTCTGGTGCGCTGCATTTGGGTGGTACTCTCTCGAACCATATTCTAGATATATATATATATATATATTCTAAAAGGTCTTTAAGTTATTTTTTTTTTGGTTCAGTGAAAATTGTCTATTAAGATCCGGTTTACCAATTATAACTGGGCTCTAATAGCCAAATTTTACAAAACTTGGAAAAAAAATTAACTTGAGAGTTTTTCTGTAAAGAAATAACAATGAGGAACGAAAATGTAAAAATTGTAAAAACTTGTTGATTCTTTTCATAATAAATCCACATTTTATCTTGTTTCAAAAACTACTTGAATGCATAAATTGATGTATTATGTGTCAAAGATTATTTTATTTTATTATACAAACTACTTTACTCAAAAACTAGGTTTGTACCAATATATTACGTGGGTTGATTTTAAAAAATATTGGATTTGATTTAATATAATTAGTGATTTTAGTAAATAACCAGACCATTTGAGAAAATGATAAATTACAAATTAAATAAGAAAATGTCAAGTGACAAATTAAAAAAGAAAATGACAAGTGATCGTTTTTTTATTCTTTTAATAGTATTTATAAAAGATTATAGATTAAATATTTATGTATTACGTAGGTATTACATGTGTCAAAGGGTTTTTGGCCTAACGATATATCAGCGTAAATTATGGTTGGTTCCGGATGTCGGTCCAATATATAGGCTATGTTTGGTAGAGAGTTTCTAAGAACTTTTAAGAGCTTTTAGAAGCTTTTATTTTGAATAAGCTCTACTAAAAAATAAAAGCTTTGTTTGGAAGGATACATAGAGCTTTCATTTTTTAAAAAATAAACTCTTTTTTAAAAAGCTAGTAGAATTAGCTTTTGAAAAGCTCTGGAGCTTTTAGTCAAACATATTTACTTTTTTACCATTCTATTAATCATAAACTACCACATTCAATTAATATTAATGCCCTTTTAAGTAATTTAATACTATAAACTACAGTTACAGCTAGTTTTACCAAACACATTTATAAAACTAAAAGCTCTAGCTCCTTTAAAAAGCTTCAGCTCTCAAAAGCTTCAGCTACTAAAAGCTCTACCTCTATTACAAAAAACTACAGCTAGTTTTGCCAAACATACCCATAAGACTACGTGTTAGCTTGTAAATAATAACATTAAAACAAACATTGATCTATGATAATATATCAAAACTACCTTTTTTCCATCAAATTATAGATATTTTTCTGGCTAAAAATATAAAGAGTCATTTAAATTGTAGAACATACATATTACATTGAGTAATATTTTCACACCAAATTAAAACCTGATTCGTGCAATTGAATGTATGTTTTAACTGAAAACTAAAAAGGTTCTTATGAGAAAAAACCAACATGTTTTTATGGTTTTTATGTTTTCATCCATCTATGTTTTTTTAAAGAAAACTCCCCAAGTTAATATTCTTTTTGTGGTTTTGTAAAATTTAACTATTATAACCGGTTATAACTGATAGATCTAGCTTTTTAAAAACTGAAAATCAATTTCTAATAGCCAGATTTAATAAAACCAGAAAAATTAAATTAACTTGAGGCTTTTCCCTTGGATAAAAAATTTGAATGGACGAAAAATACAAAAACCACAAGAAAACATGTTTGTTTTTTTCATAATAAACTCAAAACTAAACACCAAAACGTATTTTTAGTAAAAAACAGTTTCTAAAATTATTATTGAAATATTTTTAGAATAACTAAAGTGTTTTCTTTACTAATTTTATGAACTAAATGTTAAAGTATTATAAATGATTTTTTTAATAATAATTAAATTAGTAAATTGCATATATTGGAAAATTTACGATTTTTTTTTTTTTTTTTGATGTAATGTGAAAACACGTGCCATAAGTTAATTTCCTGTTATCAATATATAAGGATCGATAAACATGAGAAATATTGTATTATAAACATGTAATTAACCTTTATTGTAAAGGGTTAAATGCATAAAATAAAACATAACATTATTTTCTGAAAATTGTCGAGATCAAAATCTTATTAGGCATCATTTTTATCTGTATAAAATTATTATCATAAAATTAGATCAAGTCAAGATTAATATGATGTTAAATCAATAGAGTATTTTAAATTTAAACACAATAAAGTGGCTCAATAATATTTATAAGAATGTTGATAGTTTCAGGAGATTATTAATACTTGTAAGTTGTAATTAAGGGTATTAAACTCTTAATTATTGAGCCACTTTATAGTGTTTAAATTAACTCATTTTAATTTTAATATTATGTTTACGTCAAAGTAAAAAAAGATTAGATGTAGATGTTAAAATCACAACTAAGATTTCATGCTTCTTGCTCTCAATAAGCTTTATCGTAAAATTATAATAATTTAAAATCAAGATCAAAATATTAACAATCATATTTTTCTATTATTATAGTAGCGAATTTTAATTTTATATCATTAGTTACAATATGGTTTGCAAAAACCCATGTCGTAAGAACGTTTGATCTAAAACCTGAAAAAAAAACGATAATAACGATAGAAAATTGAGAATAAGTTAATTGTATATGATATGTTTAAAAGTACGTTGATATAAATAATAAAAGATAAACTATAAAGAGTATAAACGATTTATATTGAAAAAAAAATCATGTTTTTATAGTTTTATCGGTTTGGTTGTTAATCCATTTTAGTTATTATGTTATTTTTTCTTACTAAAATGGTGAAATTACTTATCACAATCATTTGGTTTGGGTTAAAAACAATATAACATTTTAATTAGTTTAATGTTTATCCCGAAAAAAGAAAACAATCATATTTTTTAGTATTTTATCATTTTAATCTCTAGAGCATTTTTTTAGCACAAGACCCACATAGAAAAAATATGTTTAAGCAAATAAATATAATGTGTTACTAACATTATAACGTTTTGAATTTTAACTGGTAAAAAACTCGCAAGGGACCAAACTGAGAAAATGATGATAATACAATGTTTTTTGTCACTCCATATTATTTTTTCCAGAAAAATTTCTCAAGTAGAATTTTTTTTTTTTGGTTTTAAGAAATTTGACTATTAGAGTCCAATTATAATTAGTAAACCGAGTTTTTAAAAACTGAAAAACCGGATTCTAGTAATAAAATTTTACTAAACAAAAAGAAAAAAAAAATTAACTTGATGAATTTTTTTGAAAAAAATAACATGAATGGATGAAAACACAGAAAACGTGAACATGTGTTGGTTTTTTTAGTAGTAAACCATTTTTTAAATATAAATATGAGCATAAAATGAGGCAATTGCTATATGTACATCATTCTCTCCTTAGGGCGCGTTTAGTTACCGAGAATTTTCAAATTTTTCATATCACTTTTCAACAAAAATGAAAACTTGTTTACTTAACAACAATTTCATTAATTTTCATTTCACTTTTTAAAAATAACACTTTTTATATTCTCTCTCTTACTTTTTCTATTACCTACCATATTTCTTTATAATACTCTCTTTCTCTCTCTTACTTTTCCATCACATATCCTATTTTTCATATTTTATAATCACTCATCTTATTTTTCATAAAACAAAAACTTCATCATCTAAATAAGTTTTCACTTTTCACAGAGCTTTTCTTTGTTTTTACAAACAAAAAAAAAAGTTACTAATCATTCATGTTTTAAGTTTTTTCGTATTCTAAGCGTAAAAAGCTACGAAAACCAATCTATTTTTTATTCTTTTCTGCATCAAAAGATTCAACCAATTTCGATTTTTTGTTTTGGAAAATGAAAATAAATACAAACAATTTTGTTATTAGTTTTTGCAAAAGAAAAAACTACGAATAATTCTGATTTTTAGTTTTTCTAAACAAAAAAAATCATTTTATTTTTCTAGTTTTTCGAACCAATCCATTACCTTTTATTTTTATTCTTCGAACGAAAAACTACGAACCATTACGTTTTAAAGTTTTTTCAAAAAAATGAAATAGTGTCTCGCATTTTTGTTCGGAAAAACTAAAAAAAATGGAATGGTTTGTAGTTTTTTACGATTGGAAAAAGGTTAAAAACGAAATGATTAGAATAACATTAAAATCGAAAAAAAAATCTCATTTTTTGAAAAATCGTATTTTGTACGTTTGGAAAAAGCTAAAATATCAAAATGAATCTATATTTTTGTTCGATTTTTATGTTATTCTAATCTTTACGTTTTTTACTTTTTACAATCGTAAAAAACTACAAAAAACTTCATTTTTTTTGTTTTTCCGAACAAAAAGGCTACACACTATGTCACTTTTTTTAAAAAACTTTAAAACGTAATGGTTCGTAGTTTTTCGTTCGGAGAAAAAAATAAAAAGTAATGGTTTGGTTCAAAAAACTATAAAAATAAAATGATTTTTTTGTTGGAAAAACTGAAAATCAAAATTATTTTTAGTTTTTTCGTTTGCAAAAACTAATAATAGAATTTTTTGTATTTATTTTCGTTTTCCAAAATAAAAAATCAATATGGGTTGAATTTTTTGGTGTAGAAAAAAATAAAAAACGGATTGGTCTTCGTAGTTTTTTATGTTTTAAAATGAAAAAACTTAAAACATGTATGGTTAGTAACTTCTTTTCGTTTGAAAAAACAAATAAAATCTTAAGGTTCAAAAGTTTTTGGTTTGGAAAACTACAATATAAAATGTTTGTATTTTTTCATTCAAAAAAATTAAAAAAGAAAATGGATTCTAATTTGATACAATTGTTTATAATAAAAAAATATATAAGTTTGTAATTTAAATTAAAAATATATTAAAATATAAGAAACTTAATAAACAAAAAAATTAATACGTAAAAGATTAAATTAATAATAATAATAATAATAATAATAATAATAGTTATTATAATTATGATAAATAATAATAATAGAATTAAATAAAAAATTTACTTGAGGGATCAAAACTAAAATGAACTCTAAATTTGAGGGATCAAAATGTTATCAAAGAAAATGGTAAAATGGTCATTATAAAAGATTTAACCATTTGATTGTTAAAGTTAACGGCACATTGACCATTTTTGCAAGTAAACAGTGAAAATAAGGACCGTTTATGCAAAATTGAAACCACAGGGACTGTATCCAAAGTTTTATGCAAACCATAGGGACCATTTCTGTAATTTACTCTATATTTAATGAATAGAAATAGACTCGAGCATGTCACATCAAAATTGCAAAAAGTTAGTGAAAACCCAAGAACCATAGCAGCTTTTTTATTCTTACACTCCAAATCCAAAAATAATAATTGAAAAAAGAAAACGACATTCCACTCTCGCAGTCTAGCATGTATCACATCCTCAATTTCATTCAATACACAAAAATTCAAAAAAAAACCAAAAATTTAAAACAAAAAAAAAAAGCAAAAAAAGTTAAAAAGTTAAAAAAAAAAACTGATTGATATCGACTTCATGTTAGTTTACTTTGATCTGGTTTTTGTTTTTTCTTTAACTTTTCGATAAACAAAGTAAAACTGGACTGAAAAATACTAAATTAGAATTGAAATTTTAAAACAAAATCGATCCATTCCAATTTGATTTGGTCAACTTTCGTTATCATTAGCTGATTTTTTATTTTAGTTTTGAGTTCCGCATACCCATATCATAAATGGTTTTATACAATCTCACAACGACAACCAGTAGCTAGCTGAATCAATGATGTATGTCATACCAATTTTATTATGAAATTGTTCATTTTATCTTAAATGAATGTTTGTATTTACGTTTAAAAAAATGAATTTTAAAATATTACAAAGTGCGTTAAATAAAATAAATTCATATATTATAGAAATATGTATTGGGGATAAAAAGACAATGGTAAATATGATTTTGATTTATAAAAGAATTTTTATAATTATGATTTTGAATTTATGATTGACAAAGGATTATTATTTTTTTTTGTTTCGTATGTTTAAAACCTAACTATTTGAAAATCATTCTTATAATATAAACTAGTTTATTACCAGCGTATAACGCGGATATTTTTAATATATATAAAATATAATAAATAAATAAATATTATTTTTTAAACAAAAGTATATAATATGATATTATTATTTATTATGACCTATTGATTTTGTATATTTCTAAATATATACGAAGGGTAATTATTTTCTTATATATATTTTTTAAACTTTTATTATATATCTTATAATTAATAAGTTAGTAGATTATTAGATTTTGTTTGATTTGATTTGATTTGAATTTAAAAGTGGATTACATTAGATTTGGATAGATTTAATTAATAAGTTAGTAGAGTATTAGATTTTGTTTGATTTGAATTTAAAAGTAGATTATATTAGATTTCGATAGATTTGATTTAAAATTCTTTATTATTTTTAAAATCTATAAATGTCACGTGTCGATTCATGGTGACGACACGTGGCTTCACTAGAGATGAGTATAGTTACTCTTTTAATAGTATAGATAGAATAGATGTAACGGGTTTAATATGAAAAAAAATCAACATGTAACATCCCAATTTCGAGACAATTGCGTGTAATTGTTTTAGTGGATATTTAAATAATTATTATCGTGTTGGGCCAATGAGATCCCGATTAGTGGATATATATGTGTCGGGTTTATTAGCTACGTGTCTCCGGGTAATTAATTTAGTGGATTAATTATATATTTGAGTTCGTGGAGTTAAATGGGTTAAAAGGATATTAATTGTGAAAATGGGGTATCGGGTTCGGATTAATGGGTTCGGGACCGGTTGAGATAGAAACATACGCATATATGTTTATCCTTTCCTTCTCTCTTATCCATTTGGATTGAGAGCCAAAAAGGTGTGTGTGTGTGTGTGTGTTTTGGTGTGGAACTCCAGCAGAGAAGGAAGCCAAAGTCTGAGTTTGAGTGTTGAATCTGATCCTCTTCTTTCCCCTTGAGTTCTTGAAGTGTGAAGGTAAGAATCTATTGGGTTTTGGTGTTGAAATTGTATGTGATTGTTGTAAATTCGTGAAATTTGATTCTAGAATGATTGAGTAGTCATATATGCGTTTCGTGAGATATTTTGATTGCTGGAGTCGGGATTTGGGGGTTGAAGCCCTTGGAGCTGCCATGGAAATCGAAGTGCAGGGATGGAGGCAGGCGCATGATCGCGGCGCGACGCGCAGGGGGCCGCGGCGCGACGCGCAGAAGGGCAGGGGCGCGGCGCGAGGTGCAGGGGGCGCGGCGCGGCGCGGTCAGCAGCTGAGCCGGGTTCTGCGTGGGGGTTTTAAGGTCTCGTTGGGGGTTGCCTTCGAGTCGGGCCTTGTTGGGGATTTTGGGGTCGGGTGTTGATCGGATTTTCGGGGTTTCCGATTGGGATTGTTTCGGGGGTTCGGGTCTGTTATGGGTCGTATTCTGATTGGGTTTTCGGGGTTCTATTGGGGATTGCAATTGAGTCCGAGTCGGGTTCATGTTCATTATGAGTTTGTGATATATGTTCGTGGATTTGTGTTAACGAGTTGGGATCTGTGTGATTTCAGGGACGAGTCAGCGAGCCGAGCCGAGTCAGAGATTCCGGGATTAGTGGATCGATCAGGTGAGTACCCGAGTTCCTTTTCAAACCCGGGACCGTTTTACGAGTCATAACTGTGTAGCTAGCTTCGTGTATGTGTATATTGTGTATTGTGAATGAGACAGGGACGTGGGCGCCAGGTATGATTCTATTTCCCACGTATGTGTTATACGTGTGCATGAGATGAGATCCAGTCCGGGGGTCCGTGATGAGTTCCATACGGACGGTGATTCGCGATGTGTGATCGCGCGGGTTGACTGTCCCTAACAGTCCTTGGAGCGTGTATACACGGCAGAGCCTGTAGCCGGTTCGCGCCCGCGCTACATGGTTGTGGCTAACCACCGGTGCGCACGGTCGTTAGCTGGGGAAGGGTCCCCCTCAGTGATATTGTGTGCAGAGCTTCGGATCTCATGTTGAGTGTTCATACCTGCTTTATACTGCTGATTGCCAGAGACAGAGATTGAGCTTGTGTTGTGTGTATGTGCTACGTGTTCGCATGCTATGTGTTTACTATGCAGAGTCTAACCCTCGAGTACTCACGAGCTTTCGAGCTTACGTATTCGAGTCTTCCGTGTTCAGGGTTTCAGTGAAGGATTCAGTAGCCGTGCTTGTTGATCTGGGATCGAGGATTATTTGAGAAGCTTTGTGTTAGTTGTGTATAATGATCAAATCTGTGTTGTTCATGTTAGTATCTTTGGGGATCATATAATCTAGTGGATTATGTGTAATGATATTTGTGCGAAAGTTTTAAATTAATAGTGATTCTGAGTTATCCTATGACATATGTGTAATTGAGTTATTGAGATGTGCCACCTGTATATTGTATTGACGTGGCGTTTCCGGGATCGGGGAGGGTGTTACACAACATGTTTTCATGTTTTTTGCGATTTAGTCCTTTCGTGTTATTTTTCTTAAGAAAGTCCTCAACTTATTGTTTTTCAGAAAAGTTTTGTTTTTTTTTCATAATCAACCATGAATTTTTCCATAAAAACCATCGTGTTTTCACTATTTTTCTCCGAAAAGTCCATAAACTTGAAAACCTTTTTGAAAAAATAAAGAAAAATTGCAAAAATCACAAACAAATATATTACTTAAGGATTTTATTGGTAAAAAATAGCATGAAAGTACTAAACCGTAAAAACGTGAAAAACATGTTTGTTTTTTTTTTTTTTTCATATTTACACTTAAATGTAAATACACTTTTTGAAAAATAAAAAATAATATATCTTATTAAATGAAATCCCATCTAACCATAAAATGTGTTTCTTATATCATTACTTCATAAAATAAGTGTATGTATACTCAATTTTGATAACTAGTTTTATTATTATTGTGTGAAAAAACTTGGTTTGATTATGACATCGGTGTATATAAACATGTTTTTAGACAATTTTCAATTATTAAAAAAAAAAAAAACTAAATTGGCTTATGTCTAAATTGAGAAAAGTACTCAATTTTAAACACATGTGTTTTAAATATTTTTAATAAAATACAAGCAAAATTCATGAATATTAGGGACATCATAATCAGAGTCATTTTTAGAATAAAAACCGATTTCAAATGATCTCATTATTTTGTAACTTTAATTGGTTGTTTAATTAATGATATTACTAGTTTATAAACCCATATATAACATGGGTATAAATTTAAAATTTTAATTTTATTAATCTTGTAGAATAATTTCTAAATATATTTTATCAAATTTATAATATCTATTTATATAATATAATAAATATAAATATATAAAAAAAAATTATCATTCAAATTCAAATTTGAGTTTTATATTAGATAAGATTTAGATTTGATTAGATATTATTTAAATTATTATCTGTCTATACTAATATAAGAGTAAATATACTCAAATCTCATGAAGCCAAGTGTCATCACCATGAATCGACACGTATCATTTATAGTTTTAAAAAATAATAAATAATCTTAACTATATCTATCCATATCTAATATAATCTACGTTTAAATTCAAATTACATTAAATCCAACAAAATCTAATACTCTAATAACTTATTAATTATAATATAATATAATAGAATAAAAGTTTAAATTATTTTAAAAAATAGTGTGTATAGAATTATACAAAATTAATAAGTCATAATAAATAATAATATCATTATCATATATTTTTGTTTAAAAATATACTTTACCTTTTAGTTTATTATATTTTATATACGCGGGTAATAAACTAGTTTATATGGATTAGTTATAAATTTAAAAATGGCAGTAGGAGGTGATGACACATGGCAATAACAAATGACGACACGTGGAAAAATAGTTACTCTTTTAATATCATTTATAGGTAGATTGAAAAAAAGAAACAAATTTTAAAATCAGCTTAAATAGGAAATTGTTAGGTACACGTGACAATCCCATGTTTAGCCAATTGGCACTCTATATAGATGTCATGTGGCATCTAGTTACTTATATAATAGAATTGATGTATATAACGTGTAGAAGGATTTCATCATTTCATTTGACTAATATCATATAAAAGAATACTGAAATAGAATTTGCGACAACTTTGTCCATGGGGATGACAAAAAAAACCAAACCTGATGGGGAAAACCAATTAAAATGGGACGAGTTTTCCCCAAACCCGATTATATAAAACGGGGATGAGATTTATGATATCCCTCCCGTTAATCCGATTAAATAGTCGTTTACTTTTTACATAATAATAAGTATTTTATTTATATTTTATATTATATATGTATGTTTTTATTATATTTATATCATATAATAATAAGCATTTTTATTTGTTTGTACACATATATATATAATTGTTAGTCAAATTTATAATTGTTCTATTTATGATTTTATTCATTTTTGTATTTGTTTATGGTTTGAATCACTATAAATTTTACTCATTTAGATTTAACAATGATCTCGAAATAAAATTTCACCATTTAATTAAACATATGTTATAAATGTTTTCCACGAATCCTTGCGTTTTTTCCGCCTACCCGACGTGGATCCCCGTTAAGACGCCGCGGGTTTTAAACGGGGACGGGATGACCAATTCCTGCCTGGAAGCCGCCCCCTTATCATCCCTATTTGTCCATCCAAAATATCATGTACGTTGTATTCATTTATTTCTTTTTTAATTTTATGTATTTATTAAGATAATTCTTTCTTAATAACATATGAATTTTTATAACTAACATCTTCTTTATATAATTCCTTAGAGGTAACTAAGTGCACAAAATCTATCGAACGGGTGAAATATATTATTGAGATGTCTTCTTGCTAAAGACATATATATATCCAACACAATAATGCAATCCCAATTTGGTTAAAAGAACATCTTTTTTCTGAAAATATAAATCACTAGTTAAGTCATCGTGATGGTAACCTATTTCAATTGGAGAAATATAATTTATTTTTATTGAAGAAATATAAGTTATATATTAACTCACTCAAACTAGAAGAGCACATTAACCGTGTCAGACCGGTTCTTATTTAGGGTTACTGATAAGCAACTAACGCCTATGCCTTGTTCTAATAAAGATAGACTAAGGAACTAAGTCAAACCCGATCCTTTAAATGTGGATTTGATAATTAATGAGTCTTTTATAATGACTCTTCATGCCTCTCGTTTAATGAAGTTGTAATAATTTAGCAATCTTGGACAAAAAAGGAATAACGGGTTTTAAGAATCAGGTTTGAGTCTTAAAAAATCGAGCCAAAACAAGTTGGATATGGTCAGCCTAGGATTAGTTATAAGCATGGACGTAAAAGTGCATCTTTATTCGGAATGGTAGCCTAGTGGCTAATAATATATAACTTATAGTTCACTAAGTCCTTGGATCAATCTTGAAACGTTCATTATCCATTGATGGTGGTTGTACGATTTACATTATCCATATAAATCGTGAGACTATTAGTGGCGAACCCAACAATTGAAAGGACATGTTACATAAATTTTTGTCGCATTACAGTTCACAAATTCAAACGATTATCTAGGTAGGATCGTACCAACAAATAGATATTTATAGCTTAAAATAAAACATATGGTTTTAAGATAATAAACTAATTAATAGATAATTAATAGAAATGAAATTTATAGATGAATATAAGTTAACAAGTCATTTCGCACTGCTGCTCTCTGCAAATTTTCATCTTTTTGAATCGATCAATAACAACTTCAAACTTCTTATTTTTTCTCTTTGGTTGGCGTGATAATCTAAAATTCATGGTCTATCAGAGGGATCCAAAGAAGATCGTTCATGTCAATTGTAACTAGGGTTGAAAGAATTGAAGGATTCGAAAGTTTTGATTGTGTTTGTGGTTGTGTGATGTAATCAGATTCGTTAGAATTATTTAATCAAATCTTGAAGATTGGTCACTTTCCAATAACTTTTTTATCCAACTATAGACATTATAAGATTTCCAATTTATACTATATATAATAAGAAAGCCACTTGGAGTTTCTGAACCATTGGATGGAAAGAAATCAATGGTCCAGATTAATGACAACTCATAATTATTTATGAAATGTGTCTTATACTCTTAATTCAAATCAATAATTATACATATGCCATTTTTATAATTCATTTTCCAAATTTACTACCTTAACTTAATTATATTAAATTTTGATTTTAATTTGGGATAATTACAAAAATAGCTATTTCTCAATGGTTTATTCACTTTTTAGCCACTTTTTATGAATTTTACCAAAATAGCCACACTTTACGTTACCACATTTACGTGATAGCCACAATTTACGTGACTTGTACTTTTTTTCATTTTTAAATGCATTACGTTACAAAAGTAGTTTGGTCACGTAAATTATTGTACTTTACGTGACCACTGATTTGTACTTTTTTCATTTTTTTAATGCATTACGTTACAAAAGGTGTTTGGTCACGTAAATTGTTGTACTTTACGTGACCATTTTTGCTCCTTCCCAATAAATGTTTGGTGAGATGTCTTGTCATCTTCTTTCTTCACTTTAACTTTTCTTCATTTCTTTCTCTCTCTTCCTCTCTTCTTTCTCCTTCTCTCACTCTGTCTCTTCCTCTCTTCTTTCTCCTTCTTTCTCCATTTTTGCTCCTTTGTAAAGAACCCTAATCCAAAAAAGCGATTGAGGAATAAATGCCCACAAATTTCGAACAGGTTTTGGACTTCTAGGACATGAATAATCAATCAAAGGGTTCCGAATCCCTCAGATTCATTTCAAAATATTGGATTTTCGATTCTCTCTGTTTTATTTATTTCATGGTTTTTGTCTCATAAACAATCTCCATCAGTACTACTAATCTTCAACTCTTAGCGTCCATTAATGCATCAACAAAGAAGGAGAAAGAAGAGAGGAAGAAGGAGAAAGAAGAGAGGAAGAGAGAGAAAGATGATGAAGAAAAGTTAAAGTGAAGAAAGAAGATAACAAGACATTTCACCAAACATTCATTGGGAAGGAGCAAAAATGGTCACGTAAAGTACAACAATTTACGTGACCAAACACCTTTTGTAACGTAATGCATTAAAAAATGAAAAAAGTACAAATCAGTGGTCACGTAAAGTACAATAATTTACGTGGCCAAACTACTTTTGTAACGTAATGCATTTAAAAATGAAAAAAAAAGTACAAGTCACGTAAATTGTGGCTATCACGTAAATGTGGTAACGTAAAGTGTGGCTATTTTGGTAAAATTCATAAAAAGTGGCTAAAAAGTGAATAAACTCTTGAGAAATGGCTATTTTTGTAATTAGCCCTTTTAATTTTTTCATTAATGAATTAATATTTACCTAAAATAAATATGTGTCATTATTATCCTTAATGATCATAGTTAAATTCAAATGTAAAAATTTGGATTTAAAAGTAGAAAAATAGTAAATAAAGTTAAAAATTTTTGTTAATTATTTTGCTAACAAGATTTAAAAAGTTAACTGATAAAACTTCAATTGTGAATATGATAAATTTTGATTGTTGATTTTCAGATATTCCATTTTTATATTTTATCATTTTCAAAATATATACACATTCACATAATTGAAGTTTTTTGTTTCTTACATTGATATTTCATATTTGAAGTTAATAAAAATTAAAAGAAACATTTTTTTACAAAACACATATTATCTGTTTTTGATAATACAATATAATAATATTTTTTATTTAACATCAAACAACTAAGTATTTTTTTCATCTTTAATTTAACCAGCTTTCAAATTTTTTTTATTTTAATTATATATAAATTTTATAATAATTTATAAAAATATAAAAAAATATGTATTTTCTAAATCAACCCATGTAATACATGAGTTGATTAACCTATATATTATAATAAAACAAAACAATTCATGTCACATGTCACTTCTACAATACAGGAAAATTTTATTTTTCCACATCTTTTTTCAAATTTAACACCTTAACTTAATTGCATTAAATTTTGACTTTATTTTTTTCATTAATTAATTAGCAATAACTTAGATTTTGTAACATTTAAAATTAATGTTTACCTAAAATAAATATCTATCATTATTATCCATAATAATCATAATTAGATCCAAATGTAATAATTTGAATTAGTTGTGGAAATTATTATTATTAAGTATAATAAAGGAAAACATCAAATGTCACGTGTCACCTCTACGTTCACCAAAAAGATAATTACAACTTATAAAAAATAAAAAATAAATACAATTAATATTTTACAAAAGATAAATATACTTTATTTTTTAATCTGTAAATAAAAAAAACAAATACATACTATTTTTGTATGTTTTTATTTTTACTCATATACATTTTATATAAATAAATTTAATTAAAAATATCCACGTAATACGTGGGTTATAAACTAGTTAACAATTAAAAAGCAAGAGTAAACTAACTAACTAAATACATATATTCAAGACTCAGATTTCAATAATTCAATTATTAGGAGACACGAGACTTTAAGTTCAACTAAAAAAATAATTGGAATTTTGGTTTTAATTTGAGCTTAAATTATTGTGTTCTATTTGTTGTTCTAGTTTTATTACTTAATTAGTTATTTAGGCATATAAGTTTTAATTTTTTGTTTCATTTGAGGTATAAATTTTTTTAATCAAGTTGCACACTTAAACTTTTTTATTTTTTTAACGACGTAAGTTTCACAATTAAATTTCACATAAATTTAAAAAGAATTTAGGGTTAAAATCATACAAATGTATCTTACTTTACTGAAATTACTCAAATGACTAATCTAGTTATTTTTTTATGCCATTGATACTTGTACTTAAAATTTATTGTTGAGATGGTACTTTTGATTACCGGTTCTACCGGTAATGATCTTATATTTGTGTTTTTAAAAGTATGAAAAGCATCTATACACTTATGTGGATATTCTAAATTATTTATATAGATCAAAATCTACGTAAATCCACGTTGTACTCCAAAATAACTTGTCGATATGGTACGTGTAACTAGTAACTATGTTGATATGGTAAATCCATGTAAACATCATGTCATTAAAACCTGCTACGTTGTCATTTGAATCAGCAAAAACTGTCATATCAACATAGTTACTGATTACACGTACCATATCGACAAGTTGTTTTGGATACAACTACCATCTGGTAAAAAAAAATTAATTAGTCATTTAGGTAAATTAAGAAAATATGTTGCATTTGTACGACTTTAACCCAAGAATTTACGCTACGATAAGATTATAGTAGAAGGACTACTATAGTATTCGGTACTCGGAATGGGCTCAAAAAG
This sequence comes from Centrapalus pauciflorus, assembly GCA_020465985.1. NCBI lineage: Eukaryota > Viridiplantae > Streptophyta > Magnoliopsida > Asterales > Asteraceae > Centrapalus > Centrapalus pauciflorus. The sequence goes on along the minus strand of JAANYP010004991.1, from coordinate 246,004 downwards.
TGGGCCCCAAAAGAAATTCTATGTTAAAAACATTATTAGGATTCCTAGGGATTTATGGGAGGCCCTTGCCTATCGATATTGAAGATGATGGTCGGCTTAAATATTAAATGAACAAATAGGATCGATCCTAAAATGCGTGTTGTAGGTTTCGCCCTAAAAAATTGTTGGACCATATATTTCAAATTATAGTTTTTAACAAATATTTAATCAGTATTATTAGATTTTATCAAATTCTAACAAATGTTTATTCAATATTATTAAATTTTAACCAAAAATGTAAGAAGGGTGTAAACAAGCCGAGCCGAGCCCGAGCTCATTAAAGCTCTAGCTCGGCTCGTTTAAAAAGTATCAGGCTCGAGCTCGGCTCGTTTAAAAAAGTATCAGGCTCAGCTCGTGAGTAAGTATACAAGCTTGAGCTCGGCTCGTTTATTATATATATTAATTTTTTAATTAGTTTTTTATAATCTTTTGTTATATAATTGTTATATATATTATATTTATTAATTAAAACTATATTTATATACGAACTCGTTTACGCTCGTTTAGCCTCGCGAGCTCGGGCTCGAGCTCGTTTATTAAATGGGCGCATATTTAGGGTCGAGTCCGACTCATGCTCGTTTAACTCGAGTTTTTTTAAGCTTTTAGAGAGTCGATGCTCGAGTAGCTCGGCTCATTTACACCCTAAGGGGGCGTTTGGTTCGCAGATTTTTTTCTCTGAAATTTGCATTTTGTTAAAGGATTTACATTATGCAGCATTTGCATTTCTCAGGATTTTGTCAAAAAATCCGCATTATCTTTTAGAAAAAATTGCTAATCTGAAAAATGCAAGGTAACTGGGATTTAAAATCCTAGGGGGGAGGCTGAGTTTTTAAATAACAAAGAAGAAAGGAATTCCAGAAATCTTGGGATTTTAAATCCTTACTAAAATCTGCGAACCAAACACAGGATTTTAAATGCAAATCCCAGTGAATCCCTGAAAATCCGCGAACCGAACGCCCCTTAAGTGTAACACTTTTGTCATAACAAATTTATTATATTATAATGTTTCACTAGGTTATTACCCATGTATTACATGGATTAATTTTAGAAATTGATATTATATATATATATATATATATATATATATATATATATATATATATATATATATATATATATATATATATATATATATGTATAATAATTATATGAATACTAAAGTTTACCTAATTTTAGTTAGTTAGTTATTAAATTAATTCATATTAGATTTACATAGATTTGATTTGCTTTAAAATTTAAAAATAAAATTAGTAATGACGTGGCAAAAGGAGAGAGCGATATGTGGCAAATTTAATGAGAGCATGCCATGTAGCATTTAGTTACTCTTTCAATAGTATAGATAGATATTTGATGAAAAATGATATGTGTTTTTTTTTATTATATATTTGAAGTTTTTATATGCTCTATTCACTAATATTTGAGCCTCTGATCGATCTATTAAAAAAATAGATCATTGATCAAACTTGAAATAGAAAAAACTTACTTGGATGATATTGTATATCATGTCTAATCACTATCCATTAACAACTTATCGGTTTTTGAATTTTTAAGGGAGTAATATACAAGAAAATAAGAGAATCATTTGGATATTTTCATCTATGTTTATAAAATTCTTAAGAAACATACCATTATCTTTGGGTCTTTATGTATTTTCTATCTAAAATTACCATAAAAACCCGTCAAAACGTTGTTTCTCATGCACTTAACCGCCAAAAGGGTGCAAGTGTGGTGTGCTTAACTTTTTGCACACGATCACTTTGGTTTTTCATTTTTGTTTGTGGTCTGCAGGGCTCTGCTGTTAGGAACCCACAAGAGGTGCAACCCATTGATATAGCATTATGTACGATGTACGGTTTGGGATTACGATATCGATTATACAAGTATGTATACCGTAGCTTTAAATACATTCTAGCACAAACTAAAATCACTAATATCTAGAAAATTACACTAAAATCTTTAACAAAATCTTTTAATCTGGTATTATCTTACTGTATGATATGATGATGTTTAAATAAACCTACCGATAATCATGAGAAAACAACCTACACACTTCTTGTATGATTAAGGAACCTGACCCATTTAGTTGATAAAAATTTTCATTTTGAGTTTTCAATAAAAATGATATGTGCTGCTATTTGCACCAGGCGGTGCAAATAGGAATCCGCTTATCTTCCCTCTCATTGGTACGCCCCTCCACGTGTCCATATCCAGATTTTCTCTAACATTTTCAAATGGGTCTTGTTAAACTAATACTGTCACATGTCTGGTAAATTAATCGATTAGTTAAATACAGAACTATCTTAATAAATAACATTTAAAAATAAATATTTATAATATATAAATAATAATAATAATAAATTAGAGTTTATATAATTTTGATTAATCAATTCTTATATTAGTTAAGTTATATCTCTGGGATAATTACAAAATACCTAAAATTGTAATCCATTTCTCAAGTTTTACCAAAAAAAAAATTCACCTAACCATTATATATTTTCCGCATTATGAAGCAATATATAAGTAAAACCCATATGTACAATAAAATTTCGAAAAGTTAAAATTTTTAGTTTCAACACGTGAATATATGACATTTTTAGTATACCGTTGTCGTTGTTTGATTTTTATCTACGTTTCGATATAAAAAATATGAAAGGTAATTATTAAATAAAAAAATTATTTAATATTACATGTTAGTTATTTTAAAAAAACTGTATAAAGTGATTATTAAATAAATAATATTTAATGTTATAAAGTTAATTATTTGGAGGTAATGAAAAATAATTATTAAATAAATTAATGTAAAAGCTAAATAAAAGATTATTTAATTATTAATTAAGTGTGAATGCAAGGTGCATTTAGCACTTTTAAGGTGTAAACAGAAAAACTCGTTTTGTTGAAAACACATTTTAGAAATGAGAATGTGTTTAGATGTGTTATAATAGTTTTGCGTTTCCATTTTTCACTCCCCTTTATAACATAGATTTGAGTAGGGGTGAGCAACGAGTACCATTTCCCGAACCCGAACCGGTACCGGTACCGACCGATACCGAATTAATATATTCCAGTTCGGTATTCGGTTTTTAAATTAGCTAAAATTCGGTAATCGGTACTTTCGGTTCGGTATACGGTTCTTAAATTAGCTAAAATTCGGTATTCGGAACCGAACCGGCACCATATAAAATTATACGATCCGGTATTCGGTTCTTCCAAAACTAATAATTCGGTTTCGGTATTTTCGGGATCGGTAACGGTTCGGTTCGGTACGGCACCGAGCTCACCCCTAGATTTGAGTGACTTGATTGAAAACAATATGTGAAAATCTCAAAAATGTGTTTTCAAGTTTACTTGTAAATTTAAAAGCTAAAAACTAAAAACATCAAAAACCAATTTCTAGAAACCCTTGTTTCTGCAAATAAAAATTCACCGAAAACAGGTTAACTAAACACCCGTAATGCTTTTAGATTTGAACTTAGAAGACATTAACCAATTGGTTTTAACCCATCTGGTATGAGTGGCGATATGCAAGTGAGAAGTTACAGGTTCGACTCCCGTAGAAGGCAAATTTGAATTTAGATGGTAAAAGTAAGTTCTAAAGTTTTCATTCAAGACATAGAGGTTAGGACTAAGAGTATATTAGTTTGAAGTTAAAAAAAAGACATTATTAATATGCCTAGTTTCATTTATGATCATAAACATACATATATAGTTTGGGGTTGCATTTAAGGCTTTGCGTGTGTTTGGTGTGCCCATTTGGAAATGGGGGTTCCGCCACATTCCAACATTAAATGAGGCGAAAATATGAAAAATTACAATGAAACTAGTAAAGATTTTTTTTTTAAAATGAGCAACATCATAAATAATGTGAATGGTAAAAAAAATCATGTGAATGGTCATTCACACCATTCACATGGTGTGAAATGACTATTCAGATGAATGACCATTCACATAAATATGCATTGAGCATTCACATGATTTTTTAGGACACAGAAAGTGTGAATGTATGTGAAACTCATATATCATGCGTATAACATTAAATTAAACATGGTTATGAGAAAAAAAAATTAAATTCTTTTTAAAGTTGGTACCTTCGGGTGCACTTGATTTCGAGAGGTATTTTTTTGAACATGACTCTCTTTCTCTCTGTATATATATATATATATATATATATATATATATATATATATATATATATATATATATATATATATAATAGATATATATATATATATTATATATATATATATATAATTATATTATATATAGATATAGAGAGAGAGGGAGAGAGAGAGAGAGAGAGGAGGAGAGAGAGAGAGAGAGAGAGAGAGAGAGAGAGAGAGAGAGAGAGAGAGAGAGAGAGAGAGAGAGAGGTTCAATAGATAACCACAATGCACCTGAAAACTTGTGAAAACCGCAGTGCACCACCACAAATGCATCAAATTCCCCGCGTGATGCATCATCTTATTTACGATCATGCCACCGCGTTTTTCATGAAATGTACCAAATCAGACGGTATGCGTAGGTTTCCATAGTTTTCAGGTGCATGGTGCTTTTCCACCCCTATATATATACATACATACATATATATATATATATATATATATATATATATATATATATATATATATATAACTGTTAAAATTATTATTACAAAAATACCAAAAACATATTAATAATGAAATAATATTAATTTTATTTAACAACAATTATTAAATATATAAATATGCAATTAAAAATGATAGATACAAATATAAACAGAATCAGCCTTTGAAAAATTAAATGTCTGTAAGCATGTTTAATTAACCTAATATTGTTCAATTTAAGAAGAAAATATGGAGGAGAAAAAAATTATCCTGTAATATTATGATGACATGCGATAATAAAATTATTTTTATTAATATACATAGATATAAATATAGGTTTTAGTTGTAAAATATTTCATCAAGAAAATTATTAATTAAATTATTATTAATATAAGAGAAAATTACTCCGTTGGTCCTTTATGTTTACACAGTATGACTGGTTTAGTCCTTTAACATTTAAAATTACTCCAACGGTACTTTAAATGAAACTTTTGCACACCATTGGTCCTTTAATCAAACGGACGTTTGTGTTCAACGTTAAATGTATGAGAGAGGAGGGCAAATTAGTCTTTTTATGTGAGGCGCCTAATTTAATCATACTATTACCCGCTTAAGGAACCCATCTTCGACGTTCTTCATACCCTTAATCGGAAACCATCTTCGACGTTCATACTGCCGTTAATCTTAAACCATCTTCCCCCAATCTTCAGAGAAATGGTGTCTTCAAACTACAGAATCCGACGTAGGGGTGAAATCTATGACACTGATGTCCTCTATTGTAAGTTTCTTTTTACTTCGATGTACTCCATTGCTTGAAGTTGAACAATGTTGTAATAATCTTGTTTATTTTTTTGTTTGTTACAGTAGGGCATCCAAACTTGTTTTCTATAAAGCTTCACCATGGTGGGATTTTCACGGGATTTCCAGGAAGGAGGTATGTGGGTGGTAAAATCGACTATATAGACTTGGTGGATATGGATTTATTTGCGGTTCATGAAATTGACTCTGTTATGCGAGACTTAGGGTATATTGATGAGGACTTGAAAATGTATTACCATTTTCAAGTTCCAGACTCTGATTTAGACTTTGGTCTTCAAGCTTTAGGTAATGATTCTGATGTGTGTAACTTGTTTAAACATGTACCTGTGAAGAAATTGATTTGTGTTTATACTGAACATTGGGCTACTAGGGTTCACACGTATTTTACTTCACCATCAAAGGTAATAATCAATGAAATTGAAGAGGATACAAATGGAAATCATAAGGGCAAGGAAATAACTACTTCAGGCAAGGAAAAACCTACTTCTAGTAGGAGGTTAATGTTAGAATGGTATGATGAACATGAAAGTGAACAGATAATTTATAATCAACTGGATAGTCAAGTTCATCATGAAAGTGAACAGAGAGTTGATGATAATCAACTGGATAGTCAAGTTCATCATGAAAGTGAACTGAGAGTTGATGATACTCAACAAGAATGTCAGATTGAACCTGAAAGTGAACAGAGAGATGATGATAATCAACAAGAAAGACAGATTGAACATCAAAGTGAACAGAGAGTTGATCATAATCAACAAGAAAGTGAGATTGAACATCAAAGTGAACATGCAATTGATTTTCAACCTGAAAGTCAATTTGAACTTCAAAGTGAACATATGGTTGATCATAATCAACAAGAAAGTCAGATTGCTCATGAGAGTGAATATCCAATTGATTTTGAAGCAGAAAGTCAAATTAAACATCAAAGTCATAGTATTCCAGTTAACGTTGATGATTTGTTAGACTTTGATCCTTTTTTCAATTCCCAGTTGGATGAAATTTTACATGATAATGAATCCATTGTTGATAAAGGGAAAAAACATGTTGAATCTGAAGTTGGTGAGGAGAACAGTGAGAGTGAAGATAGTGATTATATAGTAGATGATGAGCACCTTCTAGATGAGATTGCAGTTGACATGTCACATTTTCAGTTACATGTAGACAAGGATGTTGAAGTTGATTGCAATGTTTCAATAGATGATGAATATGGGGCTGATATGGATGTTGTTAATGATGATTCATTTTCAAGTGCAAGTGATGACAGTGAAGATACAGTGAAGAAGGCTAGGAGGAGGTTATTGAAAAGCATGCACAAGAATAAACAGAAAAACAGTGATGGTGAAATCTTTAAACATAGTTTTCATGTAGGGCAGAGCTTTGGTAGTGCATCTGAAGTGAAAGAGATGATAAAAAAACATTCAATTGAAAGTAGAAGACAACTAAAGATTGTAAAGAATGATAAGGAAAGGATTAGAGTTGTTTGTGAGGGCAAGTTACTATCTTTTAACAAGGAAATGAGTGGTCTCAATGACAAAGAAAAAGGTAAATCTGATGTAGGTGGGAGTGGGGCAAAACAAATGAGTGGTCCCAATGACAAAGGACCAAAAGTGAAAAATGTTGGTGGTAGGGGGAAAAAGACAAATCCGGATGCTTTTTTATGCCCTTGGGTACTTCTTGTTTCCAAATTGAAGGGCAGTGAGACATGGTTGGTCAAAACATTAATTGATGACCACAAATGCCTCCAGTCAAGATCTATAAAAGCTTGTACTTATGAGTTTCTTTCAAAAGAAATTGTGGATCAAGTAGAAGGTAATCCAGACATACCTGTTAAAGCAATTCAAGATCAAATGCAGAAGAAGTTTGAAATAGGCATTTCCAGAATGAAAGCATTCAGGGCAAAGAGGAAAGCTAAGGGGCAACTACAAGGAGATTATACTCAACAATATGCTTTATTGAGAGATTATGTGCAAGAACTCATGACCACAAACCCAGGAACAACAGTTAAGATAGAGGTACAACCTGTGACAGATCCAAATATGGAAACAAGAGTCTTTAAGAGGATCTATGTTTGTTTGGGTGCCTTAAAGAATGGGTTCAAAGCAGCTGGTAGGGATCTGCTTGGTTTAGATGGGGCATTTATGAAGGGCCCATTTCCAGGCCAAGTGTTAACAGCAGTCAGTGTGGACCCAAACAATGGAATTTATCCTGTTTGTTATGCCATTGTGGAAGCTGAAACCAGAGACTCATGGACATGGTTTTTGACTTGCCTTGGTGATGACCTGGATCTAGCAGTGAACTCAAACTTTACATTCATCAGTGATAGGCAAAAGGTAAATATGTCATTAATTTTTGTATTAAACATGTAACCTGATTTGGATAATATAACTAACATGATTCTTGTGTAACAGGGTATTCTTCAAGCTTTAGAATCTGTTTTCCCTAGTGCAGAACATAGATTTTGTCTAAGACATATACATGAGAACATGAAGGGCAAGTGGAGGGGCCAAGCCTACAAGAACTTGCTGTGGAAATGTGCAAGTGCAACAACTGTGCAAGGATTTCAACATGCAATGGATGAGTTGAAAGATTTAAATCAAGATGCCTTTTTGTGGTTGTCAAATATACCACCAAAACACTGGAGTAGAGCTCATTTTTCTGGTAACAAACACTGCCCTACATACTATTTACTTATATATTATGTTCCATTGCAATTTGTTTATGTATTTTCTTAATTTTAATATACTTACAGGTAGAGCACAAACTGATGTGTTGTTAAACAACTTATGTGAGGTATTTAATAGGCAACTTGTAGATGCTAGGGACAAGCCTATTATTACAGCATTGGAATATATTAGAGAATACCTCATGAAAAGAATTGTTAATGTATTACAAGTCATTGACAAATGTGAAGGACCTTTGACACCATCTGCTACTAGATTGTTTGACTCAATTAAAAAAGAGGCTGGACAGTATACTGCTTTATGGAATGGGGGTGATAAATTTCAAGTCAGTGGTCCATTTGGGGGGGATCAGTATGTTGTTGATGTCAAACAAAAGACTTGCACTTGTAGGAAATGGGAGATCACAGGAATTCCATGCAAACATGTTGTTGCTGCTCATTGGAACATGGGACAAAATGGAGAACATGAAGGAGTGCCAGAAGAATGGGTAAACCCAATATATAGGTTAGATAATTGGAAACGTGTATATAGCTTCAAGGTCAACCCCATCAACGGAATTTCAATGTGGTCTAAGTCAAATGTTCCAACAATCCTCCTACCCCCTTTACACCACACACAAGTGGGCAGACCAAAGAAAAAAAGAAGAAAGTCTGCAAATGAAGAGACTACATCAGGTTCAAGATTGTCAAAGAAACATGGAACCGTGACATGTGCCAAGTGTGGGAAAGAAGGACATAACCAGAGGACATGCAAAGGTCAAGGAAATGTCAAGGAATCAAACAAAGCAAGCAAATCAGCAACTGCAAGGAAAGGATGAATGCATTAACTTCTGTTTTTTGTTATGTTTTAAACTTTTGGATTCAACTTTGGATGACTATGTATGGTTAATGGATTTGTAAACTTTGGATGTTAAGTTTCTGCTTTTTTGTAAACATTGGGTATGGCTATACTCAACTTGGTTTCAATTTCAGATTTGTGTAAGAATGGATTTGTGTTTTGCATCCAGATTTGGTTTTAATTTCATTATTGGTTATGGTTATACTCAACTTGGAGAACATGTAAGAATGGATTTGGCTTTTTCATCCAGATTTGGTTTCAATTTCATTATTTGTTATACTCAACTTGGTTTCACTTTCATTAAAGGTTTTATTACAGAAACAAAATAAACAAGTTTGATTCATCAAAAACTCAAAATATTCATTAAAGATAAAATATAGATAACCTTACAATCCAACACATCATCACCTACATTACCATGAACACCTACATTAACCTTACAATCCAACACATTACAGAGAACAATTTCACATTAACCAAACCGTAAAAAAAGCAAACCCTATCCAACTAAGTAGCAGGTACATCTTCAATCTTCTTGCTTGTTCTTCAACAACCTTCAGTTTGGTTTCGAGGTTGTTCTTCGACTTCAATAATCCAGGAATAATCTCCATTGATCGTCGACACATTACTGGATCAAACCAGCCTATAAACCTACAGTTTGATCCCTGATGAAAATTGAAAAACAAACTCTTAGAAATGCGTAGAAATGCGTAGAAATGGGACATTCAAGATTTTGAGACGTCCATTCAAGAAGGAACCCACAAAACTCTTACCTCTTCGGGACACGTGTAGAACCTTCTTCCTGGATTTTGAGACGTCCATGATGTGCGAATTATAGCATTTCTACCGCAGAAACAAAACACCATCTCTTTTGTGATTGCTCTTCGGTTCGGTTAGGGTTTTAAGAAGAAATGGAGGTAATGAAAAAAAGCTGATGAAGGGAGGAAGAAGACATAGGCGCCTCACAGATTACTAAAAAGGAAGAAGATGACATAGGCGCCTCACATAAAAAGACTAATTTGCCCTCCTCTCTCATACATTTAACGTTGAACACAAACGTCCGTTTGATTAAAGGACCAATGGTGTGCAAAAGTTTCATTTAAAGTACCGTTGGAGTAATTTTAAATGTTAAAGGACTAAACCAGTCATACTGTGTAAACATAAAGGACCAACGGAGTAATTTTCTCTTAATATAATTAATTTGGTATTTTAATTGAGTTGCATAAATCAGGAAAGAATCTAAAACAATTATATGTACTTTTTATTGAATTAGATTAATTGAAATCATGTTCTAAATTAGTAAAAAGAGCAGGTAAACGAAAAAATAATTTATTAAGAGAGTAACACTTGTCCAAAATTAATTTCTTTTATTAGTATATATAGATCAAGATAGGTCTATTTATTTTTTTATTTGTTTTTTAATTAATTTTTTTATATCAAGCATATTTGATATATTCAATAACTTGTTACCCGATTATTTGTTACAAATCACTTATTTTTACTGTCGTGTCTGGTACATAAAATGTCATATGTTTAAAGATGATAGACTAATTATGTGTGGCGAGGATGATGATGATGATGATTTATTTTATCATAATTATTGTGTTAGTTGTCTAAATATTTCAATTCACAAATCGTAAACAAAATTGAAACAAATTGAAAATTGGTTCAAAGATCATCAAGGAGTTCAACAAATTGAAACCCAAATTTGAGCAGCAGCCTTGGTGCTGAGGAAGAATGAGAGCGACAACGTAACGATGGTTTATTTTTTAAAAATGGAAAGCCATCGATAAATGTTACTTGAGATTTTATTTTATTATTATTTTTCTTGAGAGGGGAGGGGGGGGGGGGTGGGTGGGTGGGTTGTTAATATGTGTCTCTTTTGTGGGGTGGATTTTATATTGTATTTTTCCTTCTTGTGAGGCAATTGGTTTTTGGTATTCTCCATCTTAGGGGACTTCTCTTTTTTGTAATCTGATTTATTTTCTAATAATTTCTTTGGGTTCTTAGTAATTTTGCGGCGATGACAATGCCGTAGCTCCTTCGTAATATTGAAAACATGACATTGGGTTCAGATTATAGGGTATTGGGTTGCCAAAAATAGAAGCCGTATATATGTCCTCCTTTTCAAACTCATTCTCTATTAAGAAAGCTGAAAAGAGTGTTATGTGTGCGTGGGTGTGGCCGGAACAGAGAACAAGACATCAAAAGCGAAGCAAAGTGCTGTGAACCCATCTTCTTCAATCTTGTTAGTGTTCTTGAGCCAAAAGGTAAGAAAGTTCGTATTTGGTAGCATGAAATCGTGTTATATGTTGCAAGTTGCGGGAAATGGCTACTAAGCTTGTAGGGTAGAAGTTTATATTGATTTTGTAAGTTTTAATATGTGGAATCAACTTGGAATGGGGTTTTAACCCCCTGGACAGGCATGAACAGCGAATAGGGGAAACCTGTTCGCCCAGGAGTGCGGTCACGATCCCCTCGCGGCCGCGATGGTTCATGTGGTGTGCGGGTCGAGTACAACCAAGATTAATGGCGCGGGCCGTGATGGTCAGCGTGGCCGTGATCAATTGTTTTTTGCCTGGTTTTATTTTGAGCTTTTTGGGGCCGATTCAGTTATGGGTTTAGTTTGTGAGTATGTTATATGTATCTGTGGGTTGAATTAACAGTCTGGGATCCGTGTATTTACAGGGACGAGCAAACAGCGAATCGGGCCGAAACAAGGATCACAGAGTTCGGTGAACTGGTCAGGCTAATCAGGTGAGCACTCGAGTTCTTTTCCAAACACGTGCCATTTTTATGGGTCTTATCTGTGTAGATATTGTGTATCGTGTATGAAACGGGAACTATTTTTACAGGAATTTGCTAACCCCTATTGCGTGCGGTTTATTAGTCGGGGAAGTGTCCCCACAGGGATTGTGTTTACAGGGCTTCGGATCTCATGCTCTTTCTTGATCATATATGAGATGTGTTGTTGATTGCCGAGGATTGAGATAGAGATGTGCCATCTGTGTTATGTGCTATGTGTTTGTGTTATGTTTTTATTCTACAGAGTCTAACTCTTGCGTACTCACGAACTTCCCAGCTCACGATTTCGAATCTAACATGTTCAGGAAGTCAGAAACGGGAACAGCAGCCGCAACCGCCGAAGTAGGAGTTGGAATCGCTAGGGGGACCGTGTATTTGCTACTGTATGCTGCCATTGTGCTTGGGGGATTTTGCATAAGTGACTGTATGATGACAACATCTTTTGTGAAACTGTGATTTTGTAATTTGTTTATATTCAGCATGTATATCAAATAGTTAGCGGTGTTATATTAGATTATGGGGATTTGATTGTGTGTATTAACTTGTGATTACACTATTTGTATGAAAGTTTTAAATCATAAGTGATTTGTATCATCCTCCGACATGTGTTATATGTATTATATGCGTTATTGCCACTTATGATATGATAATGACACACACACACACACACAGCTATATATATATATATATATATATATATATATATATATATATATATATATATATATATATATATATATATATATATATATATATATATATATATATATATATATATTGGGGTTCAATGGGAAACCTTGATGTATTGGGAACCACTGAGAACCAAAAATGTATAATAAAATACTAAGGGTGCACCAAGGGTAATAGTGGATTACTTATTATATTAAAATTAATTAATTTTTTAAAAATATAATAAAACTAGATTAGGAAGGTAAATCTAAAAATTAACAACATTTTCTATTTATCTTCGTCTTTCTCTCCCTCACCTCTCTCTTTCTCTCTCTCCCCCTCTCCATCCATGGCCGCCCGCCTCTCCTCTCCATCTATGATGATTCCAACATAAACCCGTTGAAGATGAACACGATGCATCCGCCTATTTCTCTCCCTCACCTCTCACTTTCTCTCTCTCCCCTCTCCATCCATGATGATTCCAACATAAACCCGTTGAAGATGAAGATGAACACGATGCATCCGACCATGATGATGAACATGGTGACGACGAACACGATGCATGATGATGACCGAATATTACAATAAATTTATGGCCAAAGAAAGATGATGATGCATGGTGTTTATCCGATATTTATGGAAGACGAATCCGATGAATCGTGTTTATAAAGATGATTCATGTTTGAAGATGAATCCGATGAAGATGCGTCATGATTTTTGATGAATCAAATGAAGATGTATCGTGTTTTGAAGATGAATCCGATGAAGATGCATCACCATTTTGATGATGAATGATGGTGGGATGAAGAAGATGATTAATATGGCCGAAAATGAGGATGAAAAACCAAGATGCATCACGAATTGAATGATAAACATTAGATGCATCGACATCAAATCATCCTTTTTGAATTTGTTTAGATTTTGTAATTTTGGAAGTGTATCAATTAATTTTATTTAGCATTTCTTGTTTAGCTATTTGATTGAATATTCAATTAATATAAAATTAAATTTATTTGACTGGACACATTTGTTTTTCCCACAATACCCCTATGCACACCAAATACGTGCATCGTGTGATGCACCAATGATCATTTTATCTAAAGGCTATGGTTGGTACTTTTTTTTGGAACCCGATGCATATGGTTTCCCATAGAACCTGACCATACACACACACACACACATATATATATATGTATACATACATACATACATATGTATGTATACATATACATATATATGTATGTAGTATACATATAGATATACCTCTATACATATAGATATACTCGTATACATAGGTACATGTATATATATGTATATGTCTATATATATTTAAATATATATAAAAGGCTTACAATATAGTAGTTTTGTATATAAAAATAACGAATTAATTTGTTTTATCGTATGTATAAAAACAAAGTGTTTGGGAAAGTTGAAACATATTCTAAACACTTTAACTTCGAAAGACAATTGATGTAAAAGAACATCTTAAACAGCTCGTTGAAAGGTCGTTGTTGTATTGTTGCTGAAATGAATGCATTAGAGTATCAAACACTAAAAGTGTTGCATTTTTTATCTGTCCACCTGCTTATATATAGTGTATTTTAACACATACAAGTGACAATAATTACAGAAAGAGAAGTATGAATGTATACTTAGCCAATTTTTTATAGATTAATTCTGTATTACTTGAACTAGAATTACTATACGAAGTGTTTGCAGGAAAAAACAAGATAGCCCTATTCAAAACACTTTGGTTTGGATGCTACTTAAGTTCATTAAATTTCTTGGTGAAATCTTCTCAAACTTATGACTTGTTGAAGTAGTTTTGAGTGATTCACTGATAAGCAGAGAGATTAAATGTAATTGTGTTGATTCAGAGATCTACTCACATAGAAAAATGACATTTAATGCTCTCAATCATAAATTTACGTTGTCATCTTTTTATTCATTGGACATGTAAAGATTAAATGACATGCTATATAATTTGACTGTCAAATGTAATTGTATTCATTCCGAGATCCACTTATATAGACAACCGGTATTTAATGCTTTTTTTAACCATAAGTTTGCCTATCTGTGTTAGGGTTTTTAAGGTGCGACATGACTTTATTCTGGCTTCTACTCAAATCCAAACTGATGTATGTTTGTTGATAGGTTTTGTTAAATAAAATTTAACGTTTCTAATAAAAATGAAAGAATATAATTTTTTCCTTGAAATTTCAAACATGTTATCGAATGAGTGAGAATGTGATTCAAAAATTACTATTGGGTTTGAACTTAAAACGGGCAACAAATGGAGATGAGATTGTTGGATTCCAAGGGTTCAACAAGAATAAGGGGGCGTTTGATTCGCTGGAATCTGACGGAATGGAATGGAATCTGTCAAAGAAATGGAATTCTGGAAGGAATGGAATCTGTCTGAATCCAAATACTATAGTTTGTTTGATTGGCAGGAAAGGAATGGATTTCAGATACAATTCCTTAATTGTTTTCCGTTTGGTTGATAAATCTGTCAAAATGAATTTTTTTCTTGAAGTACAAAAATTTTTAAAACTATGATTTATTTAATCAATTTCTTTATAAAATAAATTTTTTATATTGCAAAGTCACAAATCAAATATCTTAAAATGTTACAACCAAAATAATATGTGATATAGTACAAAAGACAACAAAAAACATGATTATAATATATCTGGTCATTTATGATAGATAATTTAAGTATTTTATATATATATATATATATATATATATATATATATATATATATATATATATATATATATATATATATATATATATATATAATAGTTATTAAATGATTATCAACTTTTCCAACAAAAAGTACCCACGGTCCTGGTAGTTTTTAAAAGAAAACGTGGTAGTGGAACCAAAAATAGGAGGTGAGCTGGAGGAGAGGACGAGCAAAACCCTAGTCACCGCAGATGGAAGAGATCGGCACCGGAGATGGAGGAGATCGGCGGTAAGACGTCCAGCGGCTAGCAGATCGGCACCGGAGAGAAGAACAAGTTTTTTTTTTTGTGGCCGCTAGGGTTGAGAGTGAGCGGATGGTTGTCAAAAGGTAGGGGAGTTTAAAACCGGATATCCGAAATTTCGGATAGTGATATTTGCTATCCGAACCCGAAATTTTGGATATCCGAAATTCTGGATTCAAATATCGGATTATCCGAAAATTCATATTTTTAATTTTTTTTAAACAATTAAATCAATTTTTTGAATATCCAAAACACAAATTTTATATATCCAAATACGTATTAAAGATAAATATATCACAAACTAAATGTATCCGGAATTATTTTACCCAAAACGACTAAAAAATATTAAAAAAACTAAAATATATAAAATAGTAGTTAATAAATCTGTAATATCAAGATAAAACTCAAAAATATACATTAGAATAATAATAATAAACACTCAAATATTATGTAAATAATCAATACCAAAGATATAAAAAGATTTAAAAATATAATTTTTTTTTGGATTTTCGGATATCGGATTATCCGAATATCCGAAATTTTGAAATTTTACTATCCGAATCCAAAATTTCGGATAGTTTCGGGTCGTATTTTTGGATTTTATTTCGGATGCTCGGATTCGGATTTTTATAACACCCCTATCAAAAGGAATTGAGTATGGAATTTAAATTCCTTTCATTTTGCTATGGAATGATCATTCCTTCAAAAGGGGTTTTTTTAAAATGTGGAATGGTCATTCCATTCCTTTGGACTACCAAACAACCCATCAGAATGGAAAATCTATTCCTTTTCCACCAGATTCCATCAGATTCCAGCGAACCAAACGCCCCCTAATAGTATTCATAGATGACCTAAGGCGGCGTTTGGTTCGCAGAATGTTTATTCTTGGAATGGAATCTGTCAAGGAATGGAATTCCGGAAGGAATGGAATCTGTCGGAATAGAAACGGGGGCGGGTGAAGATGAAGTCTAGGGTTTGGTTTTAGAACTGTCAAAATCTTTGAAATAGAATTTGAATTTCATGGCACTAACCCAAGGAAAATAGATTCCTTTAAAAGTGGTGTTTTTTCTTAAAAAAGGAATCTTCATTCCATTCATTTTTACTGCCAAACAGCACACTGGAATGAAATTTTCATTCCAATTCCATCAAGATCCATCAGATTCTGTGAACCAAACGCCTCGTAAGATTCATAGATCCCATGAAATGTGACTCGATCAAGTTTCATATATCCCATGAAGCGTGTGTGTGTCTATATATATAAATATATAAAGGACTAATTGCTAAAAATAAAAACATCTTTATGTATTTTTAGCATGTATAGTAACATTATTTATTTTTTATCATTAACAACATCAACTTTTATATATTTTTTTTATCATTTATAGCAAAACTTAAATAAGTAGTTGTTGCTATAAATGATAAAAATAATACAAAAGTTAATACTATTAAGGATACAAAATACAAAAAATTGATGTTATTCATATGAAAAATACAAAAGTTGATACTATTAGTGTTAAAAAATAAATAATATTGCTATTAATGATAAAAAATCAAAAAGTTACTATTTTAGTAATTGACCCTACATATGGCTCAAGATTCATAGATCCAAGAATATACCCTTAGGATTAATAAGATTCAAAATTTTTATAGTCTTATCCGTAACAAAATTCATAAGATCTCAAAAACCAATTGTTTATATCGTTTACATTTAAAAAAGTGTTCACAAACATCATACATACATATATATGTTAATACATACATATTTACACACACACACACACACACACACACACATATAGGATTGGGTTCACATGAGAACCCCTCATTACCGTGAGAACGTGAGAACCACTCTAAAATTTGTGCATCCAATGTATAAAATTGTGCATTTGATACTAAAATTAAATGTTTTCGATAAATTTATGCATTTCATGTAAAAATTTACGCATCTCATGCTATAATTTATCCATTTTATGTACGAATTGTGCATTTAAGAAAATTTGTGCATTTGATGGTCAAATTTGTGCATTTAGTTTATAATTTAATGAATATAATTTTTGAATGTAATTTTAGTGTTAGATTATTATATTTATTAATATTAAAGGCTAATAGTGGTTTTAAGTAAAACTTTTAATTTTAAATTTGTGCATTCGATGTACAAATTTGTGCATTTTAGAGTGGTTCTCACGTTCTCACGGTAATGAGGGTTCTTACCGAAACCCAACCATATATATATATATATATATATATATATATATAGATTTGGGTTCAAATGAGTACCACTAGTTTTGCGGAGTACCGAAGGTACCTCGCTTAAAATCATTTTTTTTGAAATTTTTTTTCATAATCATGTTTAAATTAATAATATAAGACTACTTGCAAAAAATCACACCTAAACACACACTAGAACTATGTGAAACGTGTGTGTTCACATGAACTGCACTGTTGTGAACGTGTGTTCACAACTAAGCAAGTTCACATGAATTTTTTCACGTTCACATGACTTTTAAGATGATAGAAAGTGTAAATGTATATAATTTTTTACGAATAGCCTTATATTATTTGTATCTAAATGAATATGAAAAAAAATTCGGGAAAAAAAAAAATTTTCAGAGCAAGTTCACATCTGAAATCCGTGTGTTCACAGGTACTCACGGTACTCTGCATTTTTTAGGTACTCACACGAACCATATTCTATATATATATATATATATATATATATATATATAGAGAGAGAGAGAGAGAGAGAGAGAGAGAGAGAAGAGAGAGAGAGAGAGAGAGAGAGAGAGAGAGAGAGAGAGAGAGAGAGAGAGAGGTGGTATGATTGAGTGTGGACGATAGATGTATAGCGGGTATAGACATAGTATAGTAGTTGCTGACAATTGATAAGATGGTTTACTAGCAAATGTTAGATCCCGCACGCAAGGCACTGTCATGCACATGGCCTACTGCTTATCCTTACACCCATCCATGTGGGTTTTTTTTTTTTTTTTTTTGCCTCTCTCTCTCTCTCTCTCTATATATATATATATATATATATATATATATATATATGTATGTATGTACCAATGCCATGCATAACCCGTCCAACCATACATACATACATGATACATCCATCCACACATGCATGATGCATGCATGGGGTTCAGCTTTCTTGAACGAAGAATGCATGCATGCTTCTTCAATTCATATATATATATATATATATATATATATATACATATATATATATATATATATATATATATATATATAGAGAGAGAGAGAGAGAGAGAGATTTGGGTTCAAATGAGTACCACTAGTTTTGCGGAGTACCGGAGGTACCTCGCTTAAAACGATTTGTTTGAAATTTTTTTTTATAATCATGTTTAAATTTATAATACAAGACTACTTGCAAAAAATCACACATAAACACACACTAGAACTATGTGAAACGTGTGTGTTCACATGAGCTGTACTGTTGTGAACGTGTGTTTACACTAAACATATTCACATGAAATTTTTTCACGTTCATATGACTTTTAAGATGCTAGAAAGTGTGAATGTATATAATCTTTTACGAATAGTCTTATATTATTTGTATCTAAATGAATATGAAATTTTTTTTTTAAAAAAAAACTTCTTTTCGGAGCATGTTTACATCTGAAACTCGTGTATATATGTGTGCGTGTGTATGTATATATATATATATGTATGTATGTATGTATATATATATATATATATATATATGTATGTATGTATGTTCAAGTGAGTACCACTTATAATACAGTGCACAAGAAGGTACCACTCTTAAACTATTTTTTTTTATTAAACATGTTTTAATTAACATTACAAAGATGACCTATAAATTTCACATACATTCACACATTCTAAATATATATAATCATGCATCATATAAATGTACGTTCACATCTATGCAAATTTTTGTAGGTGTACATTTACATCATTTTTAAGGAGTTAGGAGATGTGAATATATGTGAAATTTACATATGATCTTTATAATGTTAATTAAAACATGTTTATGAAAAATTTTCGAATTTTTTTTAAAGGTGGTATCTTCAGGTGTGCTGCATAACGAGTGGTACTCTCTCGAACCATATTCTATATATATATATATATATATATATATATATATATATATATATATATTTGCACACTCACACATATACACACATACACATCCATAAACATATATAGATTAATTTAGGTTCAAGTTAGTTACACTTATTATTCAACGTACCAGAATGTATCACTCTTAAAAATATATTTTTAAAAGTAATTTCATAATCATGTTTTGATTAACATTACAAATTGATATATAAATTTCACGTTTCACACATCCTAAGTGCATGAAAAATTATATATCATATAAATGTACGTTCACATACATACAAATTTATGTAAGTGTACGTTCACATTTTTATTAACGAGTTAGGATATATAAATTTTTGTGAAATTTACATATAGGTATCTATAAATAATAATAATAATAATAAACAATATAATTAATATATAATTAAAACGTAGTTTGGTAAATAAATATTACAAATTTAAAATAAAAAATAAAAATTAAGAAAATGACCACACTTGAAATAAAATTAAATAGTGGAAGGACCAAACTTGTTATTGATAAAAGAGTAAAATCGTCATTTTTAAAAATTTTAGAAGCAGAAAAAATATTTCTGCAAGTAAAGAGTGGTTTCAGGGACTACAACTGCAACTTCAACAAATTCAATACGTACCACAAAATCAACAATCTTCACAACAATTCTCATAACCTTTCTTGCTGAACACTTTAACGTGGATTTCGACGCATTCTAGGTGGTTACTGTGAACCACAATCTAACGACGATGAGTCGATGAAGCCATTCTTGAGATACAAGAATTTTTAATACGATGACGACTATGAACCGGCACCATTAACAGTTCCAAAAAAAGGTTCTGCAAAACCTACAAAGTGGACGTCTCTAAAAGAAAAAAACATTGGCGGAAGCATAGATTGATACTTCTGATGATCCAACAATTGGAAACGCTATAAGACGTTATGAATTTTGACCGTGAGTTTTGAAGAATTTTGGAAGACGATTATCTAGAACGACCCGTAACGTCCATCAAATAAACTCAAAATGGAAGGATATGAATGAAAAATGCAAAAAGTTCAACGATTTGTTTAACAACAACTGGAACAAAAGATGGTTCGACGAGAGGAATACGACAATTTGAGGAAGAAACAAGAACAATTCGATAGAAACAACAAAAATAGGTTGTTTCCACACAACTCGGTATTGAATGTGCTTGCCAACATCCAAACTATAACAACGTACCAGACATGAACGAGTTTGTCCAACCCTAACGTAAAAAAACAAACGAGTTTGTCCAACCACAACACGACTTAGAACACCGTCGTTGGATGTTGCATTCTTATGTATTTTAGAAGATGAAGATGGTGAAGAGTCGGAACCACCACGCCGAAACGGAAAAAAAAAGTGGTTTCATCATCAAGTGGGCGAGAGGTTTTCAAACAATTTGGATTTTTTACAACTTTCCACGTTGATGGTGTTGAAGACAATAATCAGCAGCGGTGGAGACTCGAAGAAATAAAAGAATAACATATTAGAAGCAAAGAAATGAAAACTCAAACATACGTGGGGTTGATGAATGCACAACGACAACGAATATATTTAGAGTTTTTTTTCATAAAATCACACGACTATTTACATGGTGTCGCATTACAACTCGCACTAAAAACAAAAATAGAAATTGTGATGAGTTGGATTGAGAATTTTAGTTTTTTGTAATTTTTAATTTTTTATGTAATAGTTTAAATTAGTTTTTATGAAATCAAATATTTAAGTTTTAATCAATAATTATAAATGAATTTTATTTTTCAGTAAAAAAAATTAAGAAATAGACAATGTTGAGAATAGTGAGTATTTCAAAAGTTTTAAAATGAGAATGATCGAAAGAGAAAAACTGATGTAATGGTAAGTTATCCAAAATGACGATTTTTGAGAATGGTGGGTATTTCTGTTAGATCCTATTTGTAATTAATGAAATAAATAAGTCTAGGGTTGAAATTGTAAATAGTGCATAGTTGTATTTTCATATAAATAGAAAATAGATTTTTGTAAATGTCAACTCTGACATTCTGATTTTGGAATTGCACGGAAAGCTAGGAAGAACAACTTTTAGGGCTACATTGCAATCGAAATTCCAATCTCTGTAAACCATTTTGGATCTAATCAATCATTCGGTTAGTGTTTTATTCTTGTTATTAATTGTGTTCTTTATGATTGTTGATTGATATTTTTGATTAAAATTTTGATAATCGGTTACTGTTTTATCGCATTTTTCAGGAATTGAAAAATCTAATAGGGTTTTTGATTCAGTGGTTTATTGTTTTTGATAATTGGATCGAATGATTAGATTTGAAAAACGAACAGATTGAACATAAGATTAATCTGTAATTCGATACACTTAAAAAGATTCATCGATTTTTCTGAAATTTTGAAAAACTCATTGTTTTTCACTGTTCTTGTGAAAATCAAGGGGTTTAATCTATGTTTAACCATAGTGTTTTCAGAAAAAGTGTTTGTAATTGAAAACCTTACCATCGATTCCAATTTGGAATCAATTGAAGCAATTTCACTGAAAAATATTAAAATCTGGACTTGGAATTTCAGAAAACTCATAAAACTCGATTATCACATTGTTCATAGTTTAATCGAGTTGTAGCTTGCCTTTATACGAGTTGCATATCATTTAAAATCGAGTTGAAAAGTGTTACATTTGAGTTGAATTAACACTTCAATCGAGTTGTCTTGAAAAATTATTCGAGTTGACTGAAAAGATCAATCGAGTTGAACTAAAGAATCAATCGAGTTGAACTAAGAATCAATCGAGTTAACATCTATTCAATTCAAGTTGGCAGCAAGTTGAATTCGAGTTTTATAAAACAACTTAGCTGAATTTCAATTTGAATCAAGTTTTACACAAGTTCAATTCGAGTTTAATCAATCTTCAGTCAATATCATTCGAGTTTACTCTTATTTGATTAGAGTTGACTTTCATTTGATTCGAGATTCATAGAAGTTTCATTCGAGTTGCACTATCAATCTGTGATTGATTTTTTCTAGATTCGAGTTTCCATCTTCATTATTCGAGTTGATCACATTCTTTATTCGAGTTTTTCTCATTCTTTGATCGAGTTGAGTTCATTCATTGATCGAGTTTTACTCTATAATCATTCGTTTGATCAACTTACATTCAAGTTTGATCAATTTTTCAAATTAAATCAAAATTTCATTTAAAAGATCTCGGAAGAATCCTGTTATTCAGTCAATATGTCTAAAGACGCACTAACCATGGGGTCGGAAACAAAACCTCCAATTCTATACAGAGGTGATTACGTACAATGAAGGGAGAGATTTCTTGAGTTTATTAGTTTCCATGACCTGTCTGATGAGATGTTGAAGTCACTCAATGACGGACCGACTGTCTTTCTTGAGACCATACCTGTAGTACCAAATGGCAATCCAGCTATCCCTAAAAGAGCAGTAGAAATTACCAACCTTAATGAAGCACAAAAGCGTAGAAAACTGGGGGACAAGACAGCTAGAAAACTGTTGCTGATATCTATACCAAATGATATATATACTTGTCTGACAAATACCAAAATAGCCAAATCCATCTGGGATGAAGTTTGTAAGTTGATGAGGGGTTCAGACAGAGCAGCAACAAATAGAGCCCGAAACAGTTTAATGACGTTTGAGAACTTTAGAGCTGGAGAAGGGGAACTGCAGGAGAGTACATATCTGAGATTTGTCAGCCTAGTTAGTGAAATGAAGAGGAATGGTGTCATAAAGTCCAATATAGACATCAATGTTAAATTCCTGAACGTACTAAATCCGGAGTGGGATAAGTACGCTATGATAATTCAGCAAACCAAAGATATTGAAGACATGGACTTTCACATGGTATTTGAAAACCTGAACAACTACCAGGAAGTTGTTTTAAGGAAGATGTCCGGAAAGAAGAAGGCTGAAAAAGAAAATGTTGATCCTTTAGCTTTGTTGGCAGACAAGAAATACAAATACAAGCTAAAGAAGGAGAAACGAGTAGTAGTAAGCAGCAGTTCATTAGAGTCAGACTCATCGGACTCCTCAACTGATTCTGAAATTGAGGAAATAAAGAAACAAATGGCCTTACTGACGAAGGCATTTCAGAAGAAGTTTTACTGGAAACCAACCAACAACAAGATGAAATACAAAACAGGCTCACAGAAGTTTGAAAAGAAGGACAGATATGACAAATCAGGAGTGAGCAGAGGCAAGAAAGCAGATAAATATGAAAAATCTGAAAAGTTAGCCAAGAAAGACTCTGAGCAAAAGTGCTACAACTGTGGCAAGCCGGGTTATTATGCTAGAGAATGTAGATTGCCTGTAGTTAAAAATTTAGAATACTACACTCGAAAGGCACTACTAGCAAAGGAAAAGAAGCTGGCAAAGCTCTAATGGCTGAAGATGATCACTGGCTCCAATTATCTGAAGACGAAGATATCTTAGATGAAGATGCACACATCTGTCTGAAGTCTGAAGTTTTTAATGATTTAGAACTTAGTGATTCTGCGATGTTAGCAGAAGATGAAGTTTGGGTGGGTTTGATGGACGATGAGAATGAAGAGAAAGAAGAGTCTGATGAAGAAAAGGAACCGACTGAAGAGGTAGCACTGATGGCAATAGGAGATGCTGGCTGCAGCAAGGATAAGGAAAATGATGTGTAAGGTCACCTACCTACGGATCCAATCTTGACGTGACGCCGTCCAACGAGTGCGGAATCCTCGTTAGCGGTTTAACGGATCGATCACTCACACGAAACACGGAGACACACACGATGATAGACGTAAACACGAACGTCCCGACACGTGATTCTCTCCAAGAACACACTGAAAGGTCTCTGCAAGTTTGTAATCGCCCGGATGATTAATTCTGCAAAGATTCGTTCACCCGGATGCTCTGTTTGCTTTCAAGTTCGACAGAACCTCTGAGACGTCAAAGATTACTGAATTCACAATGATAAGTTCAATATATAGATGATAAGTTCGTGAAGACGCTCCTCACGAACTTGTAGACGCTCCTCTTGAACTTATCTTTGAACTTATTCTAGAACTTATTCTAGAACTTATTTCTAGAACTTATTCTAGAACTTAATCTAGAACTTATTCTAGAACTTATTCTAGAGCTTATTTCTAGAACTTATTTCTAGAACTTAATCTAGAACTTAATCTAGAACTTATTTCTAGAACTTATTCTAGAACTTATTCTAGAACTTATTATGATAGTCTAGAACTTACCATGCAAATGTAAACATCATACACAATCATGATATCTATAACAAAACTAGACTGCTGTCGTCACACCGGATGTACCAACAGACTCCCCCTTGACGATAGCTTCTAGTTGTTGTTCATTGATCGTAATAGACTATCAGATTCAAAGACTATGAATACCAAAACTAGACAACTATTGTCACATCGGGTGTATCAACAGACTCCCCCTTGACGATAGCTTCTAGTAGATATCTATTACTCTATGAATACCGAAATCACCTTTTCTTCTTTGTTATCCATGACTGCCTCTCCAATTTCGCTGTCCTCACCGGTTTGTAGACTAACTTAGTCCATGTCCTACCAGTCAGAGGATTTATTCTTATTTGAACCACAACTCTTCTACCAACTCTTAGATTAACTTCTCAAATCTTCCAGAACGACCCTCCCTTCTGATAGTTTTTGCAAACACCTCAGCATAAGAATCGTCTTCCTAGATTTATAAGGTCCTTCCAAGCTAAATCAAGCACTTCACACTTCAGAATCCGATTCATCATTTAGTGCAGATTTCAACATCTCTAGATCTATCACATTCTGATCTTCATTCATAACACTTTCATCGAGTGACTTCCAATTAGGTATATCTTTAGGAGTAAACGCTCATTCCTCAAGATCCTCTTGTTCTAAGTCATCTTCGAAGACGAACCTCATTTCATCCAACCCTGACAATGCTCCGATCCGACCTTATCTTCAATTACTTTAGTCGTATCTGAATCCTTGTCTTTTCCCTTGTCAGCGGCTATGGACACCGACTCCCCCTGAGGATCAGCAAGCTGAGCAAATTGTTGTCTTGAAAGATCTGCCAGCTCACTATTCGGGCCATCTTCTTTGACTTCTCTACAATTTCTCCCCCTGAGATGGACGATCTTTCAACTATTCCTCCAGTATAGCCTCCAGATTTGCAATCTGCTGCTGCTGATCAGTCTTTGTCTGATCCAACTGGGCATTAAGATGTTGAAGTTCACGAATCGCCTTTGTCGGCTGAAGAATCTGTACTTCTGTTAAAATTCCAATTCTAACACTGTATAGACTTAATCAACATAGGAAACAAGTCATAAAATGTTAGCTGGACATCCAAATCCATTATTCAACGATAAAAATGCAATGAAACTCTCCTTACTTACATTCTTTGATGGGTTCGAAGGTAAGCCAAACGCTAGAATTAAGTTCGATAGAAACAGTCACAAAATCGTAAGTTTTGAAAAACTTTGAACAATTTTCAACTTTTTCAACTTATCTCGGAACCCTTCACTTTTAGCAACAACAATTTTTCAACCTTTTCAATCACGCAAATTTTGTTTTTCCAACTAGAATGCATCCTAGTAACTTTGACCTTTATCCTACTTAAAATAAGATAAAATAAAATAAAACAGAGTGAACCAAAATTAAATATACTCAAAAGTACTTTAAAAATTACCACTTATACTAACAGAATATTTTTGCGAGATAGTCAAAGAAGGTTCAATTAGATAGCGGTGTCAAACACACTTTCAGTATTTCACTATCACACTTAGGAATTTTTTATTCCTTTGATTGTTTGTCGTGATATACCTTCCAAGTCGATTGTCGGTATGTTTTTCCATTTAAACACTCAACACTTTGGAGATTCCTTTGGCCTTTTTATTTATCAAGAAACTACCTTACGTGTCCCATACTTAGACATACTTCAACGATCAAGGCAGACACACAATGATTATGACTTTTTGGTATTTGCAAATTATCTTTAAAAGGCAAACATCGGACACAGTTTTGTATTTACATACAACAGAGTGTCTTGGTTTGTCTTAGAGTTCCTCTTATGTTAGCAAGACAGCGGTGACAGGTCTGTACTCATGTACAACAAAGCGACTTATCTTGCTAGTTTAAGTCAAAACAGCGGTGACAGGTCTGTACTCACGTACAACAAAGCGACTTGTTTTGACTTCCCTTATCTTTATAAAACCTTTTATTTCTTTGTTTAAGATGTATTTTGATGTTGCTATACATCCCCCAGATAAATTTGCATACCTCATTCATAAACATTGTATGTATGTCTCTCACATAGAAATTAAGACCTTTTGATCATACATCTAAGTTAGTTACACATATGACATTTTCTTGATTATTTTATTAGCTGTTAGGATTTCCTTCATGTATTATGCCTACCAACACATCAAACATGAAAGTGTATGTCACTTAGAATTCAAGGTGCATTATGTGTGAAAGCTTAACACTTAGAGATTGTTTCGACTGTGCTAATATTCATCACTTTGAACCTTAGACTCTAAGACTTAACTCAATTTTTTGATATTCTCTTTTTTTTTTTTTGAAATTTTTATGGTTTTCTCTCTTTTTTCTTTTGTTTTTCACTTTTAAGATAAATAAGCTGATAAACTAAACTGATAACTTACTATGAAAAGAAAGAAAAACTACTAAGGTCAAGTTACTCTGGATTACGCATGCCATTTAGTTGAACTAACAACTCAAAGCGTGACTTATCAAATGCTTTTGTGACTAGATTCGCATAGTTGTTTTTACCAACATTATTATATCAATTACCACACTTTACCCTTTTACCGTAAGCGTCCTCAACTTGGTCTAAGGACCCACTCAACATGCCTGCTGTTTCGCCCTTTGTACCCCTGTCATGTGTCAAGAGCCACCACTATCCTCAAACCATTTGTTGTTTGGACCTGTAGCTAACTCCTGCACACTAAACAAGACAAGTTAGTTATCACGGGGAACCCAAACCATGACTGACTTGGTAATACCGTTCTCATCCACAAACGTGAATTCTTTCAAATACTCATCTCTCCTTTCAGGTGACTTGGGCTTTTGATCAAGAATAGGTTGTGGATTCAAGTGAATAACATCCACTCTCGGCCTTTGGGTAGGTCTTTGTTGTTCAGCCCTTGAATAATTTCTGTTATAATACATCTCAGTTTGATAATTCAGGGCTCTACCTGGTGTCTTATGTCTATTAGGAGAATTAGACCTAACTAGAGTGTGACTCCTCTTAGGTGTACTATTCATAATGATGGATTGGGGGCCAGACATTGATTGACTAGGGGATCTATTCGGTGAATTATTCCTAAGTCTGTCATTTTGTTTGAGAGACACCGGTGGTTGTCGACTACCTAAACGTGACTTCACAATTGAGTTCTTCTCAGAAATTTGAGAACTACTCCAGCTTGTATCACTAGACGTTGTTTTTAAGGTTTGCTGCTCTTGTTTCCCTATGTTTAGAGAAGACTCTGACTTTTTGTAGGGACAACCTGAAGCAACATGTCCTTTCTCATGACACTTAAAGCAAGACATCTTGTCAATAGATTTCTTATAGGCACTCTTTAACCTAGGTGTCTGACTAATTCCCTGATTGTTTATATCAACAACTTGGTTTAACTCCCATTTGTTATTATTACTTACAGTCTTATCTTCTTCTAGTTTTGGCTGACAACTAGACTGCACACACTGTACCATTTTTTTAACCTGAGGAGTAGTTGAAGATACTTTAGAAGGCTCAGTTACCTTGACTACCTCTGATTTAACCGTAACCTTGGTCTTATCATGAGGAATAGGTACATGGTTGCTATTTGCCTCAGCAACCTTAGCCCTAGACTCAGCTAATTCCATATCTTTAAGAAAGATCTCTTTGGTCAGTGACTCTACATGCTCATAAATTAGTTCATCCTGACACTTTGTTCAATAAGTTTGTCATTTAGAACTATCAAATCTTGAGCATCATTTCTCAGTTTGGCTTGAAGATCTTCCTTAATGTCTAAAAAATTAGCATTATCTGATTTTAACGATTGAATTTGAGCAGTCATAGATGAATGTGTTTCTAGTACTAAATTCAATTTATCATTCAAAGTAATACATAAAACACATAAACCATGAAAAGTAGAAAAGTTTAGAATTACCTTTTTCCGATCGGATTTGTGTTGGCCATTTGAGCTGCAAACTCCAAAGTAGTTAGCTCCTCAGTAATTTCCAGCACCAAAGGATCTGAATCAGACTGCTGCGTATCCTCTTTCTTTTCCTCTTCTGCTCCCATATCCGTTTTTGTCACTTCGGCCATGAAATCCCTAGTATTCGCCTCTGGATGTGTATTCCAATCATATGTGCCATCTAACTGTTTGTTAGACCCCACATTAGTAAGTAAACCAGCCACTGAACCCTGATTTCTTGATCTCTGATTCCCTGAACTGGCTAAATATTGACGTCCCGAGTTCTGATGATTATCCATTTTGGGTATTTGACACTCTCTTGCAAAGTGTCCCAACCCTTGACAGTTATAGCACCTAACTTTTGACTTATCGAATCCTACATTGTTCACACTTAGATTTCTTCCCGTTCTTTTCATGAACCTCTTCAATCTCTGTATGACCATAGCCAATTGCCATTGTAGGTCCATTTGCTCCAAGTCATCCGGATCCACCTGCTCATAATCTTCTTCCCATAGAGCTGGATCGTTTATTTTCCATTGAATACAATTCCCGTAAGCTGCTACAAACGATGCTATAAGCTTTAGTTGCTCCTCTGCAGTTTTAGCACTAATTGGCATTTTTGTGTATCCCTGAGACGATGATCCTGAAGTAGATGTCTGCGGCTGATCATCCGGATTTGAAAAACCCAGAAAGGCCCTACCATAAGATACTTCAGCTTCCCTTGGTATGCCTTCTTGTTCTCCAGAATAGAATGCTGTAGCTTCCGACGTAGATGCACAAGAAGTAGAAGTATTTGATTTTCCGAAGTATATTTCAGGATCTTGGACTTGATCAAGTTCTCTCTCCTTCTTCTGCATTTTAAAGTTATATGCTCTCAAAGTCCCGATGACTTCTTCCAGTGTGAGAGTTTCTAACTTTTCCTCGTCATGCTTTATCAGTGCTGTGTACATCTCCCATTTCACTGGTAAAGCATCAAGAAGCTTTTCTATCTTTTCTAACTCTGAATAATCAACACTGTGATTATCAAGTTCTGTCATTAGGTGATAGAATCTAGTAATCGTTTAATCCAATGTCTCATTCTTCAGGGCCTTGAATATTGCAAATTGCTGCTTTAACATCTCCGTCCTCCCTTTTCTTACCCTAAGATTTCCTTCACATCTCTTCTCTAACGCTTCCTAGAGCTGTTTAGAAGTTCTATGAATTCTGAAGGTGTGCATAATTTCCGAAGGTAGTGCCATTCTGATCAATGACAATGCTCGATTCTCGGCTTCATAAATCTTCTTGTCATCATCTTTCATATCTTGATATGACAAAACCTTTAATCGACCCTCGAGTTCTTGTGTTGGAGGAATGTAGCCTTCGTCGATGCAAATCCACATGCGCATATCGTTGAAACGAGCAAAGTCAGCGAACCGATCCTTCCACCAATAATAGTCTTCCAACTTCATCAGTTTTGGCGGTGAATTTGCCTTGCCGACCTCATGATCCATTTCAATGAATTTTTACAAACTTGACATCCTATCTAAACTTTTTGTTCCCGAACTTACTTAATTTAATTTAATTTAAACTCTTTCGAACTTAGGTAAGTTCAAATTAGTTTAATATTAAATTCGTTTGAAATTAAATTCGAATTTATATAAGTTCGAAGATCAACAAATTCGACTGAGTGACAAGTTCGAAATACTCTGATAAGTTCGAACCACTGACAAGTTCGAATAGTACTTAATTTTCTGACAAGTTCGAAATCATCAAGTTTGAATTTCTGCCAAATTCGAAGGAAGCCCTAAATTTAGTTCGAGAGGAGCGTATTTCTGACAAGTTCGAATGAACCCTAATACCCCTATGTTCGAGCGCCGCAAGTTTGAGAAACGGTCAAAAATTCAATTTTTTTCAAGTTTTCAGATTAAACCAATTTTTTAAGGTTGAAAACAATGATTTCGACTGAAAAAGTGAACCAATAAGAATTTTTCTCCGTTACTTTGCTTGTATAACTCGAAAAACTATAAAAAAATGTGATTCTTCCGTCACAAACGCCAAGAAACCAAGAATGTTTAAGATGAACACGAAGAACACGATGAACACCATTATAGCTCTGATACCACTTGTAAGGTCACCTACCTACGGATCCAATCTTGATGTGACGCCGTCCAACGAGTGTGGAATCCTCGTTAGCGGTTTAACGGATCGATCACACACACGAAAAACGGAGACACACATGATGATAGACGCAAACACGAACGTCCTGACACGTGGTTCTCTCCAAGAACACACTGAAAGGTCTCTTCAAGTTTGTAATCGCCCGGATGATTAATTCTGCAAAGATTCGTTCACCCGGATGCTCTGTTTGCTCTCAAGTTCGACAGAACCTCTGAGCCGTCAATGATTACTGAATTCACAATGATAAGTTCAATATATAGACGATAAGTTCGTGAAGACGCTCCTCACGAACTTGTAGACGCTCCTCTTGAACTTATCTTTGAACTTATTCTAGAACTTATTCTAGAACTTATTTGTAGAACTTATTCTAGAACTTATTATGATAGTCTAGAACTTACCATGCAAATGTAAACATCATACACAATCATGATATCAATAACAAAACTAGACTGCTGTCGTCACACCGGATGTACCAACATGATGACTCAGATTCAGATACATCAGAGAGTTCAGAGATACTTGAGGTACAAACTAACTCTAATTCTGTAAATGATGACTCCTATATGCTAGAACAAAAAATGACGCAAATGGCTTACATGTTAAAGAAATTTGAAAAATTATTAAAAGCTGAAAAGATAAATGTCCATTCCTTGGAAAACAAATTAAGTCAAGAACATGCGTTTCCAAGGATAAGGCATTGGCGTTACGAGCTGTATCATATCTACAAGATAAAGCAAATGATTTTCAAAGTCAAATTCAGAAACTGAATAGCAATATATCTGACCTAACAGAAAAACGAATTTAGCTGAATTAGAAGCATCAAGTTATTCTGTGAAATATCATGCCATATTTGATGAAGAACGAAACTTTACGGGAAATTAAATCATTGGAAGATGAGTTTATAAAACGAGGTCAAACAGATCAAATGATATATTTAAATTAACCTAAAAATACCGAATTTTATAATTCTAAATCAGGTATAGGTTGGACTAATCCTAAATATCTAACAAAAGCAATTTCAAATTCACCTACTTTATATGATGTCAGATACATGAATTTAGGATTACAAATGATTTTCATGGAAGGTTCGGATGAAATAGAATCAAGTGAAGATTCAAAAAGGTTGAGATCTGATAAAATGCAAAATTCTGTTGATTATAACATAATAAATGAATCTCATCAAAATTCTTGCATTTATGAGGAGTATATTCAGACTTATTCTGACAAGGATTTATCTGAAAATACTACTCATTCTCAAAAGTCATAAATTTTTGAGAAGATAAACTCTGATCTTGAATTGAAAATAAAACTTTTGAGACAGAAAATCAAAATCTTAAGGCTGAAATCAAATATTTGGAAATAAAGCTGCAGCATCAGCCTGAAAACAAATCTCAATCAGATAAAAAACCTTCAATTCAATTTGATTCTATTAATTCTGAACAAGATTTTGATCTGTATATGAACTCGGACTTTAACTCATTGGAAGAAATGTTTGTCAAAATATATAAATTTGTTAAACCAGTACATGACAAACAAATTGAGAAACTTAAAGAACTTGTTATTATTCTGAAAAGAATATCTACAGTTTCTAAGGATACATCATAAAATTCACCAGTTTTACAACTGAAAAAGGAGAAAACAAAAGTTCATTTTGTGACTCCAACATATGAAAAAGGTGAAACATCTTCCTCAAATGACTCTATTGCACAGAAGGTCCATACCTCCAAAGGTAAGAGAATTTTACAGGATAATCATATTTCTAAAACGACTAATTCTCGTGTTTCTATTATGTCAGATAATATTGTGAAAAGTTCTCGGAAGAAAGAATGGCGCAAGAAGCAGCGAGAAATGAAAAACAAAAGTTTAAGACAAGAGTGGAGAGACAAAGAAAATCGTGTTATTGATAGGATTAGTCACTTTGATAATTTTGTCTGTAATAATTTTACTGCTAAACGATGTAATAAATACTCTAGAACTGATTTACTTGATTTAAATTCTGCTCGTTGTCATCGATTGCATATTTCAAAATCAGTTCCACACCGAACAGTACAAAAATGGATACCTACACATACTGTTAAAAAGTGGGTCCCTAAATTAAAGGAATTATCTTATGAAAAGATAAATAACAAACCACATGATTTACCGAAATCCAAAGTACCCAACTAAAAGTGGGTACCTCACGTTTTCTTTCGTCTTATAGGTAAATCATGTGTGGTACCTTGACTCCGGCTGCTCAAAGCATATGACCGGACAAAAAGAAACTCTCACTAACTTTGTTGATAAGTTCTGTGGGACGGTTCATTTCGGAAATGATCAATTCTGTCCGATCAAAGGATATGAGAGTCTTGAGTACGACAAGATAACGATACAAAAAGTCTTCTACGTTGATGGTCTTGATCACAATCTGTTCAGCATTGGACAACTATGCGACAAAGGATTGGAGATCAATTTCAAAGCGAATCGGTGCAACATAAGATCTGGAGAGGGGAAGGAGATCCTTGCAGGGAATAGGAAAACAAATCTGTACTCGATAGACCTAGCCTCAATTAATCTGAAGAAAGATGTTTGCTTATTATCCAAAGCAACATCTAAAGTTTCTTGGCTATGGCATCGCCGTCTTTCTCACTTGAATTTCAAATAGTTAACAAACCTTGCAAAAGGTGGGTTAGTCAAAGGGCTTCCAACTCTCAGATTTCAGAAAGTGCAGTTGTGTGCAGCTTGTGAAAAAGGAAAGATGGTTAGAGCGTCTCACAAGTCAAAAGCTGAACACTCTTCAACGAGAGCATTGGAACTGCTTCATATGGATTTGTGTGGACCAATGCGAGTACAGAGCATAAACAAAAAGAGATATATGTTAGTAATAGTCGATGACTACTCCAGATACACATGGGTATTCTTGCTGCGTTCCAAGTCTGATGCTACCGAAATCATAATCGACTTCATTCGTAGAATTCAAGTCAAGTTGCAACTTTCAGTTCTAACCATTAGATCAGATAATGGGACAGAATTCAAGAAAAAATCTCTCAAGACGTTTCTAAATTCTATGGGTATAACTCATCAATTCTCAGTAGCTCGCACTCCACGGCAAAACGGTGTCGTTGAACGAAGAAATCGCACTTTAATGGAATCTGCAAGAACTATGCTGGCATATTCAAACCTTCCATTATTCCTTTGGGCTGAAGCTGTAGCAACGGCTTGTTTTACACAGAACAGATCCATAATCAACAAGAGATTCGGAAAGACTTCGTATGAATTAATAAATAAACGAGTACCTAATGTCAAATTTTTTCATGTCTTTGGATGCAGTTGTTTCATCTTAAACGACAAAGACAAGGAAGTTTAGTCAAAAAGCAGATGAAGGAATCTTCATTGGCTATTCAAAGGAGTCTGTAGCCTTCCGAGTCTACAATAAGAGGACAAAGACAGTTAATGAAAGCGTTAATGTTAAATTTGATGAAGGCGTTGTAATGGCTTCTGAACATACAAGTTCAGGACTCCATCTTAACCAGCCGACTTCTATGACATCATCTGAACAGAGTGCAGAAAATAATGATTTAAATAATCTGTTCGAGAAATTTCATGAAGACTACTGTGAACAGACCAAACCTAATGTTTCAAATTTGGTGTCTGACAGGATTACTGAAGATCCAGTCGTAGTCTCAGATTATTCTCAACAACCAATTTCGGAAGAAACTGGAGAGGTTTCAACAACAGACGTACACTTACCTGTTGACAGTGTACAGCCCATCCAACCTCCAGTATCTTTTGAAACTCCCTTACCTTCTAAAAATTCAGAAACCGCAATCTCAGTTGACATACCATCAACCTCAGAAGCAAATCCCCGAATTCCTTATCTGGATTTAAATCCCAATCAAGACCAACTTCAACCTTACCCACATACCTTTAAATGGACAAGGAATCACCCAACTAAAAACATCATAGGTGATCCATCAGCCTCAGTTAAAACCAGAAGAGCAACCATGAACGAGTGCATATTTTCAAATTTTCTGAGTAAAATTGAGCCAAAGAATGTAAAAGAAGCTCTTCTAGATGCTGACTGGATAGTGGCTATGCAAGAAGTGCTAAATCAATTTGAAAGGTTGAAGGTCTGGGGATTAGTGGAGCGACCAAAAGACAAATCAATCATTGGCACGAAGTGGATCTTCAAGAATAAGAAGGATGAACACGGTGTCATCATTCGAAACAAGGCTCGCCTCGTCGCCAAAGGATATAGTCAGCAAGAAGGAATTGATTACGATGAAACATTCGCTCCAGTTGCCAGGATAGAAGCTATTAGGATGTTTTTGGCCTTTACGGCTCATAAGAACTTTACTGTTTATCAAATGGATGTAAAAACTGCGTTTTTAAATGGGGAACTGACTGACGAAGTATATACATATCAACCCGAAGCGTTTACTGATCCTTCGAAGGCTGACCATGTATATATTTTGGATAAATCCTTGTATGGCCTTAGACAAGCGCCTCGTGCTTGGTATGATACACTCTCAAACTATCTGTTGAAATGTGGATTTTACAAAGGTGCAATGGATACAACCCTGTTTATAAAACGTCAGGGTCTAGATATCATAGTTATACAAATATATGTAGATGAGATAATATTTGGGTCTATTAATCCAGAATTTTGCAAGAAATTTGCTTTCTTAATGTCAAGACCGTCCCTTACGGGGCAGTCCTGAATGACTAGGTCCCAAGGAGCAATACAACATCAATCACAACTAAGATACAACTAAGATAGAATTAATAAAATGCGGAATTAAGTCATTACAGAAATTAGGATTATTTTACAATAAGTTTAAAAGTAAACTATAAAGGGCACAAGGACACTAATCTAGTACATAACCACAATACATGTCACTGCTTCTACCCAAACCACCATCATAATCAATTCATTTGATACCAACTTCAGCTGAAGTAATGGTCTAGTGACTTCCATTTCGGGCTTGCAGATCCTAAGGACCTGGTTCAGCTGGACCTTTTCCTTTGATCTTTCCTGTAAAAAGATTCAACAACAACTGTAAGCGATGCTTAGTGATATTATAGATTTAACCTAACATGCCATGACAATTTTATGCGGAGACTTGACTTTGACTTTTGACTTTAATCTCTGACTTTGACTTTAAGCGTGATTTTGACATGACTGCCGCTATCAGCCGGACATTGTGAGACATATGACTTAAGATCGGATGATGTTTAATACCATGCACACACTGTTAATTGTGGGGGCCAATCACATACTGGGCTAGCTACCAGTAAGACTGTAGGTCCCAAAAGGTTTCCCGAGTGTATAGCTCTAAGCTGTAGAAGGGGGGGGGGGGGGGAGGGTGAATACAACTATTTAAAACTTAAACACTCTTTTCTCAATGTTTGTATGTATTATCAACAAAAGTAAACTACAAACAAGCTTGAATGCGGAAAGATTCAAGCTGAGATGACAGATACAACAGTTTGTCAACTAATCTAAAACACACTCAGACTAGTTACAATGATTACTCTCACTTAGAGGCACTCACTGTTTTAACAAGACTCAGATGGACAACTTATACATGAACAGCTTAGACACACTCTACTGTTTTATATAAGCAGACTTGCATGCATGGAATAACACACTTCAATGCACGTACTGATTGTCACACTCTTGATTATTTCATTATCCTTAGAAGCTTCCTGTTATACCCAAAAGGAGAATCTCAGTGAAGCTTCCTCATTGGACAGATGAGATAGTGGAGAGTCTTTCCAAAAAGACAAAACACCTTTCTGCATGTTCTGATAAAGTATCTTTGTCTTCACATGGCAGAATCTTTGTCTTTTTCTTTTTGTCACTGTTGTATACGGCTTTAACCCAAAGAGGAATGTCAACTTTGCATCTTTCTTCTTTTGTTAATGCCATTTTGATATAAGAAAAGGTCTGTCACCCTTTTCAAATATCTGATTGTCTTCATGTATCAGAACAGCGTGGGCAGGCTGTGCAGTTCTGTTTTCCACTTTGTCTTCGACTTGTAAACTGATCTTGTAGCCAAAAACAATACATGAGGACTTGGAAACATATTCCAAAAAGTGTTTAACCTGTTCACAAAGAACATGTTCTGTTCACAAAGAACAGGTTCTGTTCACAAAGAACAGAACACTTAAAAACTGCCCAAGCTACTCGAAAGAGGAGAGCAGCGTAGACAGTTTATGTCCAGCCTGTTCAGCAGACAGAACAGCTTGGACAAACTGTCTTTGTTGCAACGAATGCAACATGGTAAAAAGCTTTGAGCTGATATTGCAAATCATTTTCAGGTTTCAATAAGGCATATAACAGGCCTTAAATTCAACCTTCAAATCTATCAGCGGGTTTGACTAAAAATCTCCCCTTCAGATGTACAACAGGTTTGACTGAGGCCTTTTTGTGCCTAACAATCTCCCCCTATTTGCAATAATCAGTCTAAGCTGATTTAATCAATAATCACTATACATTTTTACAATACATCTTGTTGAAAAGGAATTACAACATTTAAGTAAAGTAAAAGATCAGTTTATATATACTGATTTTGATTACATAACAACAACATTGTTTTTACAAGAGTACAACTAATGTACTAATGTATATTACAAACTGATGTAAATAGATAAAGTTACAACATATGTAACAGAGTACAACTAATGTATAAAGAGTTCAACACTTTGGACTGTTGATTTTGGTAGCAGATAATGGCAAGCCTGTCCAACAAATGGACAACTTCCATTCTTCACCTACAATGATGGTAGATGGACTTTACTCCAGTGGTGGTGGTCCTTCAAATATCTTTTCAAGCTCCTCCCTTGTTTCTTCCAAATCTTGGATTTCAACTCTGAGGATCATAAACTTGGGATCTTGAAGTTCACCTCTTTCATAAAAGCATCTGAGCTGATCCAAGACGGCTGCTCTCCACCTGCTTGATTGCCTGAATGAAGCTGCAAGTCTGAAGGCTGCAAGCTGTCTTAGATCCACCTTGTATAGATCTGATGCTCTCTGAAAGCATTTCTTCTGTGTTAAGGGATCTACAAAAAATGCCCCCAAATCAGGCTCTTCAATTATCTTGCCTTCTTCAAACTCTACTCCACTAGGCAGGCTGTAGTCAATTCCTTTCATCTCAACAGCATAGTCACCCTGTTCAATTAAGATGAGGAGTTGTTCAAGCTCAGTATCCTTCCTTGTCCTCCTGGCCTTTATTTTGGGGTATGTCACAGAGACACCCTCACTGACTTCTTTTGAGATCCGGCCAAGATCCTGCACTCTCTCCATCAGCTTCTTAATATATGCCCTGATAGTCTTAGCCGTTTCTGACTTAGACTGGCTCAGGGCAACTGCCAGCTCAACCCATTCCCTGTACCCCATCTGTGCAACTTCAGTATAGTCATAAGTTTCCAGCTCTGGGCCTGTTGCACCCATTCTGGTTATCTGCAATTTCCACTGTTTGCCTTTTCTTGCTATGGGGACAGCTTTGACAATTGCTTCTTTGGCAAGCCTTCTATCAGCAACATCCTTAAACTTTTTCCTTGCCAAATTGTCAAAATGGAACTGGGCCCTTGCAGAGGATGCTTGTTTTGGTTTGGTCACAGAGACCAGAGCACCCTTAACTTGTTCACTTTCCTTTTCACCCGCTGATTCCTTAGCAGCTTCCATCAGTTTCTTCTGCACATCCAAAGAGGGCATTTTACTTTTGCTTGCTTCTTGGAGTGCAAAAGATTTGGCAGCTTTGACAGAGGCTTCTTCTTTTCTTAGTGCTTCCAGGGCTTGAAGCTGTTCATTTCTGAACTCATAGTATTTATCCAAGAGAAGACCCATTTCCTTTGCCCTGGCTTTGTGAAACTTTAACTCTGCTGCTTTCTGCTATTCAGGATCAGATGCTGCCTTTTCTTTTCCTTTAGCTGTTGTAGTGATAACAGCCTCAGGAGTGTCTTCATCATCTTCTTCTTCCTCTAAAATGAGATGCCTCCTTCTGCTGCTTGGCCTGGCCTCAGAAATGAATTACTCCCCCTTAGACTGAGCAGGGTTTGGAGATTCAGCCTGAGTAGGCTGAGCAGCTTGAGAGGCACCTTCCATTGTACCTGTTGCAGATGCTCCTGCTGGTTGACCAGTAGGTACTGATTTCTCCTTAGGAGAAGAAGATTTCTCCCCCTTAGACTTGGTCTTCGAGGCAGATGACTTCTCCCCCTTTGAAGGAGATGGACCAGCACCTTCAACACCTGGTCTGCCTGAAGACACGAAGTCAGCAGGCATGCTAGCAGTTTTGGCAGCAGGCTTGGGACCAACAAGGCTATGCACTAAGAAAGCCAGGTTGTCCTTCACCTCTGCAAGATGGGAAAGACAGTGTTGAAGAGAGGAGGATTGGGTATCAGCAAGGGAGGTCAGCTTAAGAATGTTTTCCCTATCAGAAGCTGTGAACAGCAAAGTTTGGAGCTGTGCAAGATGTAACTCAAGAGAGTCCTGCACATCAGCAAGATTTGATGACACAGAATTTGATAGAGAGCCTATTAAGGTGTTTAAGCTGGCCTGTGAAGACCACCCCTTACGGGACGGTTCTCACTAGTCTAGGTCCCACATTATGCAATACAATATCAATCAAACTAAGATAGAGTAATTAAGTAGGGAATATTAAATTACATGTACAAGCTTATTAGGATTTAAGTTTAATATAGATTACCGATTTTAAATTAAACTTATAAAGGGCACAAGTCTAATCTAATTCATGTCATCACATAATCAAAATAAATCTACCCAGATCACCATAATATCATCATCCAATTAGTACCAAAATGGGTTCGCTGAGTAGAGGTCTATGATACTTCTGTCTTGATCGTGTAAGACCTAAGAACTAGGTCCGGCAGGTGACTTTCCTTTGTCTTTTCCTGTAAAAATATTAATGTAGCAACCGTAAGCAATGCTTAGTGAGTAAATAGATTTTCAAATTAACATGCATGTCAAGCGGATCATCAGTCTAGCGTGATATGTCTTGGCTGCCGCAACAACCCTCATGATTGAGACATAGAAGTCATAGAGTCGGATGATGCTCAGGTCACGCTCACGCTTAAATCGTGGGGATCAGCCACATACTGGGCTAGCTACCAGTAAATCAACGTGGCGGAACATCGGAGGTCATTACCAAGTTCAATAGAACTAGTGAAATAGCCAGGTCTAGAACAATAGACCAACAAAGCTAATCAAGCTGAATCAATGTGTCAAGTATATGCAATGATGAAGCATACGTAATCAAAGTCATGATAGCAGTAGTCTCAGAGCAATATCAGAAATGAACTATAAATGCAATGACATAAGAAATGATAGTCAAATAGCTATCATGATCCACTGGGCAACACCCAACCATGGTGTGCACAGGTCACAGTCCAGCTGATAATATGAATGTCAATCAATCTAACATCATCAATATGTCTCAACCGGAAATTCAAGCATGTTAAATCTGAATATCTATAACTCACAGATCTGGGTCTTTATCAAACAGATGTAAAATCTGCCACCTGAGTTATCTCAGGATTTTATCTCAATCTGTTCTCTGTCAAATCAAATCTTTGACCCACTTTATATATCTTTAAATCTTTGTTCAGAATTTCACTGAACCTGTCCAGAATTTATCGTGTCAAAATCATATCAATATCATTATCTTTCAGTCTTTAAATTCTTTATTTTATCTGATTCTGATAACTTGTTCGTTCATAAATCATTCTTTGTTTTATTAATATTCTCAAAAGGTCGGTACATATATATATTAATATATATAATCATTTTGCTAATTATCTTGTTAATTTTATGCGTTGTCCAAGTGTTTTATTCAATATATTCGAATTTAAGGAGTGAGTTTCGAATTTATATAATTAAATTCGAATATATTAATAAATTGAAAGCTTTAAATTGAATATGAGAATAAATTCAAAGCCAATCTTGATTATAAACCATAGGAACAAAATTCCAGATTTCCATACTTTGACTTTGACATATTCAAAATCCATGGCTTCAATTAAAGGATTAAAATCGAATGTGGAACTTAAATTCGAATCACACACTAAATTCGAATTATATATTTTCGAATTTAGTGGCAAGCACAAACTTTAATTCGATTTTAATGGATAAATTCGAATCATATATTCGAATTTAACTACAAAATCGAGTTTGTTCATACATTTCGTGTTTGTTCTTGTTATTCTCGAATTTGTTCATATTTACAGCTTTAAATCATGAATTTCAAAGCCATAAATCACGAATATAATGAGTATTAAGCCTAGGTTCGTTTATTTTATACTTAATCTAGTTAAAAATTTAGGCTAAATTAACTTTAATCATACAAAATAATTAAATTCGAATTTATTCTTAAAACCGAAAATATAAAAGCTTAAAAATATCGATTCTTACCTCAAATTCGTACAAAATCACGTATGGAATAGCAGACTTATGTTGAATTCTTCGAGATCTTTCCAACGATATATAAAACTCGATAATCGGCCGGTCGGTTTGGGAGATTATTTAGAGAGAAGGTAGAGAGAGAGTGTAGAGAGAGAGAGAGTGTGTGTAGAGAGAGAGAGTAAAAGTGTTTAAATGAATAATAAATCTCGTTTATATACTTCATCTAGTTATATTTGCTAGTTAACCCACTTTCATTTTTGTATATTATATCTCTTTTATTTAATTATCTTTAATAATTATTATATCATAACTTTAAATATTTATATAATTTAATTAAATATCTCATAAATTAATTAAATTATAATTCAAATAATGTAATAATATTATATTATCGGTTCAAATACTGAATTTAAGACTAGATCAAAAAGTTAGGTTGTTACAGAATGGGCTCCACCACGCACAAACTTCGTCCCCGAAGTTAGCTATGTTCGAACAGACTGGGATATGTTGCTTTCATGACATCTTCAGATTCCCAAGACTGATGCGAACCTTTGTGGTGTTTCCACTGGACGAGCACCATCTGTATATCTTTATTTCTAAGCTTCTTGGTCTTTGAGTCCAGAATACGTTCTGGCTCTTCAACCACTCTAAGCTTTTCATCAATCTGCAAGTTAACGGGTGGTATTTGAACTTCTCTTTCGTCTGCTAAGCTCTTTCTCAGATGACTGACATGGAATACAAGATGTATTCCAGATAAGTCCGCTGGCAGTTCAAGACGATAAGATTGATTTCCTATCTTTTCCATAATCTTGAACGGACCGATGAATCTCAGAGCTAGCTTGTTTCTCTTTATGAATCTTACCACATTCTTCATTGGAGATACTTTCAGCATCACCCAATTGTTAACCGCAAAGCTGATAGATTTGTGTCGATTATCATAATATGACTTCTGCCTGCTTTGAGCTTCAAGAATATTCCTTCTGACAAGTTGAATCTTCTCATGAGTCAACTGTAGAAGGGCAGGTCCTGCTATTGGCGATTCACCTGTTTCGCGCCAACAGGTGGGAGTTCTGCACTTTCTTCCGTACAAAGCTTCAAATGGAGCCATCTTAATCGTGGAATGATAACTGTTGTTATATGAGAATTCGACCAAAGGCAAATGGTCATCCCAGTTACCACCCAGATCAAGAACACAGGCACGAAGCATATCTTCAAGAATTACGATAGTACGCTCACTCTGGCCATCAGCATTAGGATGATAAGCAGTACTCATAGAGATCCGAGTACCCATCCCGTCTTGTAGAGCTTGCCAGAATCTAGATGTGAAACGACTATCACGATCAGATACGATAGACTTTGGCACACCGCGACGAGACATAATTTCAGTGATGTACATCTGTGCCAATCTATCGAGGGAGTATGTTTCTTTCATCGGTATGAAGTGAGCTGACTTCGTTAATCGGTCCACGACTACCCAGATGGAGTCGTGTTGTCTTTTAGTTTTCGGCAACTTCGTGATGAAGTCCATTGTTATATGCTCCCACTTCCATTCAGGAACTGGCAGTGGTTGCATATCCCCGAAGGGTTTCTGATGTTCTGCCTTAACCATCTGACAGATTTTGCAGCTCTCAACATATTTATCGATGTCTTTCTTCATTCCTGGCCACCAGTAATCAGCTTTCAGATCAAAGTACATCTTTGAGCTGCCAGGATGAACAGATAATTTGGACTTGTGAGCTTCAGATAGAAGAGTGCTACGGATTGAACCATACTTAGGGATCCAGATTCGGTTTCCCTTGAGACAATGAAGTCCCAAATGATTCAGAGTTAAAAATTGTAGCTGCCCTTTAAGATTTTCAGAACAGATATTCTCTTTTTTCAGTGCTTCAGCTTGAGCAACTCTGATGTCTTCAATAAGATCAGAAGAGAACATAACCAGAGTTAGGGCATAGCAGCACTTTTCTGGATAAACTTTTCTACTCAAAGCATCCGCGACAACATTAGCTTTGCCGGGATGATATAGGATCTCGCAATCATAGTCCTTGATAAGCTCTAAGGACCGACGCTGTTTCATATTCAGATCCTTCTGAGTAAAGAGATGTTTGAGACTCTTATGATCGGTGTAGAGCTAACACCGAGTCCCATAGAGATAATGCCGCCAAATTTTCAGTGCAAAGGTAACGGCATCCAACTCAAGATCATGAGTTGGTGCACTTTTCTCGTAGTCTTTCAATTGCCATGAAGCGTAGGCAATTACTTTTCCCCTTTGCATTAAAACACATCCTAAGCCAGTACCAGATGCGTCGCTGTAAATGACAAAATCATCATTGCCTTCTGGTAAGGCTAGGATTGGCGCTTGAATTAACTTCTGTTTCAAAGTTTCAAATGCCTCTTGCTGTTTATCTGCCCATACGAAAGGTGTATTCTTTCGTGTTAGCATCGTAAGTGGCACAGCAATCTTCGAGAAGTCCTTTATGAATCGCCAATAATAACCAGCCAATCCAAGGAAACTTCTTATTTCGGAGGCATTGCGAGGCGTTTGCCATTTTTGAACGGCCTCGACTTTAGACGGATCAACGGAAATACCTTCGCCAGAAACAACATGGCCAAGGAATTGAATCTATAAAAGCAACAAATTAAAGTTTCAAGTTTTTGTTCAATCAAAGAACGCTTAAGGAATAGCTCAAGACAATATAAAGTTATACCTGTCTGAGCCAGAATTCGCATTTAGAAAATTTTGCATAGAGTCTTTCTTTTCTCAGTAACTCTAGCAATTGCCGCAAATGAATAGCATGATCAGCCTCCGTTTTGGAGTAAATCAGAATATCGTCTATGAATACGTTAACTGACTTATCCAGCATCGGTCTGCACACGCGATTCATGAGGTCCATGAACGCCGCTGGTGCATTCGTTAAACCAAACGACATCACGAGAAATTCGTAATGACCGTATCTTGTTCGGAAGGCTGTCTTCGGAATATCCTCATCTCTGACTTTTAATTGATGATACCCAGATCGAAGATCGATTTTCGAGAAATAGCTGGCTCCTTGTACCTGATCAAACAGATCATCGATCCTGGGCAGAGGATATTTATTCTTTATAGTAACTTTGTTCAACTCGCGATAGTCGATGCACATACGGAAAGTTCCGTC
The DNA here is from genome assembly GCA_020465985.1 of Centrapalus pauciflorus. Classification (NCBI taxonomy): domain Eukaryota; kingdom Viridiplantae; phylum Streptophyta; class Magnoliopsida; order Asterales; family Asteraceae; genus Centrapalus; species Centrapalus pauciflorus. The sequence goes on along the minus strand of JAANYP010004991.1, from coordinate 201,565 downwards.
TTTCTTTTTGACAAATAAGACAGGTGCACCCCACGGAGATGAACTCGGTCGGATAAACCCCTTTTCCAACAGCTCTTGCAACTGCTTTGACATTTCTTGCATTTCTGCAGGTGCAAGTCTGTAAGGAGCTTTTGCAATGGGAGCCGCACCATGAACTAAGTCAATGCCAAATTCGACTTGACGTTCTGGTGGTACTCCAGAAATATCATCGGGAAAGACGTTTGGAAACTCACAGACGATAGGAATGTCAGCTAGGGTTTTCTTTTCAGAGTTAGATTCAGAAGAGACGTAGCACAGATAGGATTCGTGACCCTTAGACAAACATTTGTGAGCTTTCTCTACAGAAATGAAGCAGTGAGCACCTTTTCTTTTCTCTCCTTTGATATCCAATACTCGGCCGTCTGAGGAATTGATTCTGATGATCCGACGGTTGCATACGATCGTTGCTTCGTTGTTCGTTAGCCAGTCCATGCCGATGATAACGTCAAACTCTTTTAGCGGAATCGATATAAGATCGAGGTTGAATACAATATTATTTACGAGCAGGGTGCAGTTTCGGTAGACAGAATCAGCCATAACATAGTTGTTACTGGCTGTCTCGATATCAATTACAACAGGAAGCTTTGACGGGGATTTAGATAATCTTGATGCAAAAGAAGTCGATATAAAGGAACGACTAGCGCCAGAATCAAATAGTACGCGAGCAGGTATCGTATTTAACAGAAACGTACCAGTAACTACGTCAGTTGTTTCTCTCGCTTCTTTTGCTGTTATCTGAAACGCACGTGTCCTTGCTGTCGGAGTTGCAGCAGAACTCTTTACTGTAGAACCTCCCGCTGATGATTGCGACTGAAATCGTTGCCCGCTGCGACACTGATACATGAAGTGTCCTCGTTTCCCGCATTTCGCACATCCACGTCCCTGCTGTGGGCATTCTTCACTGCTATGACCAATCCGATTACACGCAAAACAAGTAACATCATCTGGGTTACACAGCCCCATGTGTGACTTTCTGCATCGCTTGCAGAATCATGGCTCGTTCGTTAGTGAATAGGCTTGGGCTTTCGGCTGTGAACTATACTGATGTGGCTGTTGAGACTGGGATTTGTTCGTCTTGAAGAATCTACCGAATCTTTGCTTCTTCGGAGGAGAAGGACATCTCGGGTTAGTAGACGGAGCATAAAGCTGATCGCCGTACTCTAAATACCCTTGCTCGATTTGTCTAGCTGCTTCTACCATTTCCAAGTAACTCTTGTATTTTATTGCGCTCATCAGATGTCGATATCTCGGGTTGAGTCCTACACAAAATCTATTCATCTTTCTCTCCTCGGTAGCTACTTGATACGAAGAGTAGCCGCACAATCGTGAGAATTCATGCTCATATTCATCAACAGTCTTTGTTCCTTGAGTCAACTGCATCAGTTGTACTTCCATCTTGTCTCGCTGGTCGACTGGACAGTACTTTGCGTTAAACATATCGTGAAACTGATCCCATTCCAAAGTCTGAATCACCTCCTCTTCATAGATACTTCTCTGAGTCTTCCACCAAGCACGAGCAGCACCGACGAACAAAGCGGATGCATAGCTTACTTTCTTGGAGTCTAAGCAATCAGAAATCCTGAAGATTTCTTCAGTGTGGCTAATCCAATCCATCGCCTGAATTGGATTAACTGTTCCTTCAAAATTCAAAGTACCGCTAGCTTTGAAATCTTTAAACTTGCAGCCTTTTGGCTGAGCAATTTGGGTTTCAGGATTTGTGTTATCAGAATCAGATTCGTCATTCTGGACTTGTTTATCTTTTCTCTTATTTTTCTTATCTTCACGTCTTTTAGCTTCGGCCTCATCTCTGGCCTGAAACTGTTCTTGCATTATTTTATTTTGTTGCTCAGAGTGTTGGGCTAACAATTGTTGCATCATTTCGAACATTTGTTGTGGGGTCATGTTGCTTGGTATGTCACCTGATCCTCATCCTGGCATCTTAGCTGAAAATTAAAATCATTCAACTATCAGTTTATAGACTTAGATCTATGTACCCTTTTTCCCATCCTAACAGTCTGTACATCCTATCTCAGTTCAAGCCACCTAAATGATTGATACATATGTATTGCTTCAGTTTGAGACCAAGTATACTCACGTAATACTTGATTCACTCAAACTATGGGCTCTGATACCATCCTGTGAAGACCACCCCTTACGGGACAGTTCTCACTAGTCTAGGTCCCACATTATGCAATACAATATCAATCAAACTAAGATAGAGTAATTAAGTGCGGAATATAAAATTACATGTACAAGCATATTAGGATTTAAGTTTAATACAGATTACCGATTTTAAATTAAACTTATAAAGGGCACAAGTCTAATCTAATTCATGTCATCATATAATCAAAATAAATCTACCCAGATCACCATAATATCATCATCCAATTAGTACCAAAATGGGTTCGCTGAGTAGAGGTCTATGATACTTCTGTCTTGATCGTGTAAGACCTAAGAACTAGGTCCGGCAGGTGACTTTCCTTTGTCTTTTCCTGTAAAAATATTAATGTAGCAACCGTAAGCAATGCTTAGTGAGTAAATAGATTTTCAAATTAACATGCATGTCAAGCGGATCATCAGTCTAGCGTGATATGTCTTGGCTGCCGCTACAACCCTCATGATTGAGACATAGAAGTCATAGAGTCGGATGATGCTCAGGCCACGCTCACGCTTAAATCGTGGGGATCAACCACATACTGGGCTAGCTACCAGTAAATCAACGTGGCGGAACATCGGAGGTCATTACCAAGTTCAATAGAACTGGTGAAATAGCCAGGTCTAGAACAATAGACCAACAAGGCTAATCAAGCTGAATCAATATGTCAAGTATATGCAATGATGAAGCATACGTAATCAAAGTCATGATAGCAGTAGTCTCAGAGCAGTATCAGAAATGAACTATAAATGCAATGTCATAAGAAATGATAGTCAAATAGCTATCATGATCCACTGGGCAACACCCAACCATGGTGTGCACAGGTCACAATCCAGCTGATAATATGAATGTCAATCAATCTAACATCATCAATATGTCTCAACCGGAAATTCAAGCATGTTAAATCTGAATATCTATAACTCACAGATCTGGGTCTTTATCAAACAGATGTAAAATCTGCCACCTGAGTTATCTCAGGATTTTATCTCAATCTGTTCTCTGTCAAATCAAATCTTTGACCCACTTTATAAATCTTTAAATCTTTGTTCAGAATTTCACTGAACCTGTCCAGAATTATCATATCAAATTATCTTGTTAATTTTATGCGTTGTCCAAGTGTTTTATTCAATATATTCGAATTTAAGGAGTGAGTTTCGAATTTATATAATTAAATTCGAATATATTAATAAATTGAAAGCTTTAAATTGAATATGAGAATAAATTCAAAGCCAATCTTGATTATAAACCATAGGAACAAAATTCCAGATTTCCATACTTTGACTTTGACATATTCAAAATCCATGGCTTCAATTAAAGGATTAAAATCGAATGTGGAACTTAAATTCGAATCACACACTAAATTCGAATTATATATTTTCGAATTTAGTGCCAGGCACAATCTTTAATTCGATTTTAATGGATAAATTCGAATCATATATTCGAATTTAACTACAAAATCGAGTTTGTTCATACATTTCGAGTTTGTTCTTGGCATTCTCGAATTTGTTCATATTTACAGCTTTAAATCATGAATTTCAAAGCCATAAATCACGAATATAATGAGTATTAAGCCTAGGTTCGTTTATTTTATACTTAATCTAGTTAAAAACTTAGGCTAAATTAACTTTAATCATACAAAATAATTAAATTCGAATTTATTCTTAAAACCGAAAATATAAAAGCTTAAAAATATCGATTCTTAACTCAAATTCGTACCAAATCACGTATGGAATAGCAGATTTATGTAGAATTCTTCGAGATCTTTCCAACGATATATAAAACTCGATAATCGGCCGGTCGGTTTGGGAGATAATTTAGAGAGAAGGTAGAGAGAGAGTGTAGAGAGAGAGAGAGTGTGTGTGTGTGTAGAGAGAGAGAGAGAGTAAAAGTGTTTAAATGAATAATAAATCTCATTTATTTACTTCATCTAGTTATATTTGCTAGTTAACCCACTTTCATTTTTGTATATTATATCTCTTTTATTTAATTATCTTTGATAATTATTAAATCATAACTTTAAATATTTATATAATTTAATTAAATATCTCATAAATTAGTTAAATTATAATTCCAATAATGTAATAATATTACATTATCGGTTCAAATACTGAATTTAAGACTAGATCAAAAAGTTAGGTTGTTACATGGCCAAAGTGGTAGGAAGTGTAGAATTGCAAGTGGTGAGGAGAGATGACAGCTGATTGGAGATGGCTATCATAGAGGACACAGAGTCCTGTTGGAGTGAAACAATGGAGGAGAGGGAGGTGGAGACATTTTGCAGCTGTGCAGTGAGTGCAAGCAGCTGTGAGGAGGTGTCAGTTTGTGGAGTGGCTGGGAATGAATCCTTGAACATATCAAAGAATCCCTTAAGCTGTTCAGACACAGAGTCTGAAATGAGAGAGGGTAGAGAAGACATGGAGGTTTCCAAAGAACCAACTTTGTTGGTCAGCAAAGAGAGCTGATCCTTCAAAGGCAGGTCTTTAGGGGATGGAGGTGTATGGGTGGATTGTTTGGAGTGGGTAGATGGAGATGAAGAGGATGAGGCTGGTGTATGGGGATGTGATGTAGAGGGAGAGGGTATTTTGGAAAGAAGCTCCATAGCCTGGGAAAAAGTAATGTGGCCCAGCTTGGAGGGGTCGATGGGTCCTTCAGCAGTGGCTGTAACTGCATCACCAGGAGATTAGGTAGAGGATGATAGCCTTTTAGACACTGCTTGTTTTGCAGCATCTTCATTAAGGCCAGTGGTGGTTCCCTCTGCAGTACCTTGGTGTAAAAGTACCTCATCATGGGGAGACGGAATTTGCGTTTCAACATCAGCAGTGGTGAAACTGCTGATGAAGTTTGCAGAAAGGGATTAGCCTCACCAAAGGGATGTTCTGTTCCCTGAGTTTCATCAACCAGAGTTGTGGGTCCTTCAGCAGCTGTTTGGTGTAGAACAGCTGCATCATGAGGAGCAGAAGTTTGAGGCTGATCTGCTGGTAGGTCTAAGCCAGCAGGGTGGACACCTCGTGCAGACTCAGGGTGTAGAGAAGTATGAGATGGGGACAGTATGGACTCAGTATGGAGTGGAGAGAACTCCTATCTTTCAATATTCTCAGCCTGTTGGGAGGCTGGAATAGTTGATGTGGCTGTCTCCATTTGTGCAACTGACTCCTGTTGGGAGGAACCAGAGGGCCTAGGCTGACTCGGGGTTGACACAGGGTGGAGTGAAGCAGGCTCCAATTGTGCTGATCCTTTTCCCAAAATAGGAGAGGCAGCAGAGGTTGCTTCTTTTTCAACTGAACCCTGTTGAGAGGGAACAGAGGGGCTAGTTTGGGCTGTTGGTTTCTTTTTGCGTTGGTATAAAATGTGAGATGAGGTGGGGGATTTTGGAGAGGAGATGAGAGGTTCAGACTGGACAGGTTTGGAGACTGGGTCAGAAACAGGTGGGTTGACCTGTTACATAGTCTCAGGTGCCACAGAGGCACCAGCCACAGAGGCTTCAGGTTCAACGAATGAACCAGGGTGAGGAGCCTGCTCCCCCTCAGCCACAGAGGCTAAGAGTGCAGACTCTGACTGAGCTGTTTTGGCCTTCTTGGAGACAAGCCTAGCTTCAGTGGTTTCCAGGGTCCTTTTAACAAGCTTGACCTTGGCTTTGGATTTTCTTCTGGGAGCAGCTTCTGGATCCACCCTCACATCAGAGGGTCCTTCCACCAATCCTAACAACCTCCTCATTGGTGTTGACAGAGGAGGCTCATTTGGGAGAACAGTAGTATAGAAAACTCTATTCCCTATTACAGGGAAGGCAGTAGTATGAAGTAAAGGCTGAGAGTTATACAAATGCTCACCACAAATATGCTTGAAGTTGAGACTCAGAAACCTCGGATATCGAACAGCAGCTGGTCATGTCTCCTATTGCACCAGGTTCCTCAAATTCATGAAAATCCACTTTGGCATGTCTATTGTAGTTCCATCCACAAGCTGCAGAACTACAGGAACCTCATCACGGCTCAGTTGGTCAAAGGAACCAAATTTGCTGCTGAAGCACATTACCACAAAGGCAAACAAGAAGATGTAAGTAGGAGACAAATCCTTTCTGAACAACATTGCTCCAATCTTTGGTTCTGCTACACCACAGAAGTGCAGCAGATTTTTCATCGGTTCATCTACAGGATGTGGTTGATCATATTTTTCAACCACAGGGAGTCGAAGAACTTCCCTGAGCAGACGAGTGTTGATCTCAATGGTCTGAGTCTCATTGAGTATGGTGCCCTTGATGACTTTGGTATCTGGGTTGTAGGCACAGGTGTACCAGAACTCATACACCATCTCATGGTACAGGACACCAGGAGTAGCAGTCATGGCGTAGTTCAACGGATGAACTTTCAAAAACTCCACCATTTGGTCATAGCCTTTCCCCACATAGTTTTTGGGGATTGTGAGGTTGGCAATGTAGTTAGTGGGTTCAGTGTTAGCAGTGTGGTGACTGATGAGTGTTTCTGTACATCATCACCAACAAATACTGGTAGAAAGGGGTTGTTTCTGTTAGCCATTTGGGAAGTAGTGAGAGTAGCAGAAGCACAAGACACTTAGTCGATTTTTAGGGTTCTTAGGAGGTTTATGGAAGTAGTGAGGAAGACGAAGATGAAACAGTAGGGGGTATTTATAGGATTTGAATTTGAGTGGGTATGAGAGAGAAACATTTGGGTGGTTGATTTGAAAAGGTCGTTAACGGAAAACGGAACGGTTGTCCATGTCAGACTGTTTGTCAGACCACTTGAGCCCTTTTTAATCACTAACACACGTAACCCACATTATCCTTAGTAATTAAGTTAAATAAAAACAAAATTTAAGTAACTTAATTGTGAAGAAAGGTAATTAAACTGATGGTCTAAGCTGATGGTCAAACCTGTGATGAGCAGAGTCATCACAAGCTGTTCACTTTTCAAGTTGTTCCTTCAACCTGTTCAGCTATCTAACAACAGGTTCTGTTCAATAGCTGATCAGGTTACAAGACAATTTCTTGTATGACAGATTGAAAGAGTGAGCAGGGTGGAGATTTGATCATCAGATCAGGCTTGACATATAAGCTGTTGTTGTCAAACCTGTTATAGGCCCAAGCTGTTCAAGTTGTGCTGAAAACAACTAAGTATAGATCATGCATAGCCTGTTCTGGCCCAAGCTGTTCTAGTTGTGCTGAAAACAACTAAGTATAGATCATGCATAGCCTGTTCTGTCTAAGCTGTTTTGAAAGAACTTGAGCAGTGTGGCACATATAAAGTCTTAGAACATTAAGAACACTTAGTCAATTTTGTTTAACATGCCCAGCTTGCTGACAAGGTAATTAAACCTGTTTTCATCAAGAGGTTTGGTGAAAATGTCTGCAAGCTGTTCATCAGTGGAAACAATACTTACCTCCACATTACCTTTCTGAATGTGATCTTTGATAAAATGATGTCTGACTTCTATATGCTTTGTTCTGGAGTGAAACACTGGATTGTTGGATATAGCTATGGCACTTGTATTGTCACACAGAATAGGAGTTTTCCTATACACAAGTCCATAGTCTTGAAGCTGATGCTGCATCCACAGAATCTGCCCACAGCAGCTTCCAGCAGCAATGTACTCAGCTTTAGCAGTAGAAGTAGACACTGAGTTCTGCTTCTTGCTACACCAACTTATCAACTTACCACCAAGGAGTTGACATCCACCTGTTGTGTTTTTCCTGTCTAGCCTGCAACCTGCAAAATCAGAATCTGAATAACCTGTCAGTTTAAGGCTTGAGTCTTTGGGATACCAAAGACCCAAACCTGGTGTACCCTTAAGATATCTGAAGATTCTTTTTACAGCAGCTAGATGTGATTCTTTTGGATCAGCTTGGAACCTAGCACATAAACAAGTAGCAAACATAATATCAGGTCTACTAGTAGTTAAATACAGCAAGCTCCCAATCATGCCTCTGTAAGCTGTTACTGAAACAGCTTTGCCACTGGCATCTGCATCCAACTTTACATTGGTTGCCATTGGGGTTTTAATAGGAGAACTTTGATCAAATTTAAACTTTTTCAGTAGATCTAAAGTGTACTTTCTTTGATTAATAAAAATTCCATTTGAGGTTTGTTTAACCTGTAATCCTGAAAAGAAAGTAAGTTCACCCATCATACTCATTTCATATTTGGATTTCATGAGTAATGAAAAATTCTTGCATAACTGCTCATTGGTAGAACCAAATATTATGTCATCCACATAAATTTGAACAAGCATAATATCAGATTTCACCTTCTTTATGAACTTGTGTTATCTACTTTACCTCTGGAATACCCATTGCTCATAAGAAAATCAGTAAGAGTGTCATACCAGGCTCTAGGGGCTTGTTTTAGACAATAGAGGGCTTTGTCCAACTTATAGACAAAACCTGGATGATGTTCATTCTCAAAACCTGGAGGCTGCTTGACATAGACTTCTTCTTGCAGCTTCCCATTCAAAAATGCACTCTTCACATCCATTTGGAATACCTTCATGCTCTTATGAGCAGCGTAGGCTAGAAACAAACGAATTGCCTCTAGCCTGGCCACAGGAGCAAATGTTTCATCATAGTCAATACCTTCCTCCTGTCTATAGCCCTGAGCAACGAGTCTTGCCTTATTTCTAATGACATGACCTTGCTCATCCATTTTGTTCCTTAAAACCCATTTAGTGCCAATTATAGTTTTACCTTTAGGAGCAGGGACCAGCTTCCATACCTTGTTTCTTTCAAACTGATTGAGTTCTTCTTGCATGGCAGTGATCCAATTGGCATCTTTAAGTGCTTCATCCACTTTCTTTGGCTCCATTAGGGACACAAAGCTAGAGAACATACAGAAGTTCCCTAAGCTGTCCCACCTTGTTTGTACCCCTTTGTTGATGTCACCAATTATTTGATCATTGGGGTGACACCTGATCCACTTAGGATCATTCTTCAATGAGGATTCTCCTGAGTTTTTGACATCTTCAGCAGGTCCTGTTGAACAGCTCTCAAGGTTTTCAGACACACTGTTGTCTTGAGCCTGTTCACTTGTTGAACATGACTGACCACTGTTGAACATATCAGCAGAGGATCCAGGAAAATCAGCATTGATTGGTTCAGGACATGTAGTTGTAATTAAGTCAGTACACTTATTCAAACAGGGTGTATTGACATAATCATCATCATGCCCATCATGATTAATAGGTTCCACATTGAATGTAGTGGAAGCTTTTGAGTCCTCTTCACTGTTGGAATGCATGAGATCATCAAAGTTGAATTCTCCTGAAACTGATTCAGAAACAGCTTTGGTGGTGGCATTACTGGACTCTTCAAAGGTGGCATTGATAGATTCATCTATCACCTTTCTTTTGTTGCTGTACACTCTGTAGGCTTTGGAGATAGCAGAGTAACCAACAAACTCACCTTCATCAGCTTTTGGTTCAAATTTTGCCAGTTGATCCCTTTGATTCAGAATGAAGCAGGGACATCCAAACACATGGAAGTAGCTAATATTTGGCCTCCTCCCTTTGAGCAGCCCATAGGGAGTCTTGTTGAACCTTTTACCACTAAGGATCTGTTTTGGGAGATGTGACGTCCTTGTTAAATTAATGATATAATTGTAATCTCCAGGATCGACTAACAACTCAATGAGTATCATAATAATTGAAATTGAATACTTAAATTAGAATTAAGCACATCCACACTAAAGCAATAGAATACATGTCTACAGTGATAAAAGTCTAGCTATTACATCATCATAATTGTTTTAGAAGTAGAAATCCCAGCCCAAAGCTATTACATTCAAGTACCAATAGCTACTAAGGTCTCCGGGATATTGATTTGATATGCTTAAGTAGATGGTCCAGCTACACTCTTGCCTTTGCCTGTAAACATGTTGAGTCAACAGTAAGCTAAATGCTTAGTGAGATAACAGATTATGCATACAACAAATATTTCTTTACAAATAATGCTTAACCATGGGCAGTGTAAGCCACATGTATGTGAATATCGGCAGTGTAAGCCTCAGTGTATGTGAAAAACCATGCAGTGCAAGCATGGGTTGGCAGTTCAATATGCTGATCGGGGATGTGCCGAACCTGATGGGATACGAGTGGGATGATCAGTCCCCGACAGTGGCCTGCTGTCAGCCCCAGTCCAGGTCGCATCAGATTATGAAGTAATGATCATGCAGTGCAAGCATGATGTAAATAGATGCACTTTCAAATGAACGCAAGCTACATGTGTGTTACATGTCAAGTACGAGTGTGCATCATAACAACAAATCATTTCATGAGTGCCAAATGAAGTATATGAACAACGTGAACATGCCATTGAATGTATAAACATGAATGTAAAAACAATAAATGTTCGAATGATAATCTGTAACTCACAGTGATTGGTTTTGTGACTTGATCCTGAATCAATGTGTGTTTTGATAACACCACAATGATCTGTAAAGTAGGTGTAATAGTGAATTTGTGTCAGTAATTGCTTAAAACTTGTATTTTGTAATTTTAAATGTAATTGGGTCTGAATTCGGACCACATCCGAATTCGGATGGATCCGAAATCCGAATGGTCCTCAGGTCCGAATTAGGGTGATCCGGATTTGGTCTTGATCCGAAATTGATGGATCCGAAATAGGTATGTGTCCGAATTGAGGTTGAGTCCGAAATTGACATTGATCCGAAATGGGTAATGGTCCGAAACACTGTAAGTCCGAAATGGGTGTCCGAAATATGTGTTGGTCCGAAATGTTTGAATCAGGACCCGAATTCGGATGGTCCGAATTCGGTCCATAGGGATCCGAGTTCATACTTATAAATTTTCCAGATTTGCATTTTTGACCATTTTACATGTTTCAGTAACTAAAAATTGAAGATATGAACTTAAATTTACTATATCAACTTATAACATAACACTAATGTACCAAAATATTGCATTTTTGTCCATTTTTCACCCTTGGCCGAGGAACACACACACTAAAACACACACTAACTTTCAAAATCATACTTAGACTTTGAATCTGATTCTGATTTGTACACTATAACATATATGCTCGATTTCAACAAATCCATCATAATATATAACATGCATTAACATCTTGAATCAAAATCCTATGATTCGGATTTCACAAAAACCAAACCAAAAAAACCTCAAATTTTGCAAGTTTGGGTGAATCTTACCTCAAATCGTTTGTTGTTGTAGTTATAGTTCCTTCCAAATCACTTGAATCCCGAATTTTAGCTCTTAAATCCAACAATCTTCGGATTTTTGATAATGAAATTTGGTGGGTTTTTCTTAGAGAGAGAGTGAGAGATCGAGAGAGTGAGTTAGAGAGAGAATGAGTTTGTGGGAAATGAAAGAGTTTCCATCTTTTATTTTCCTTTTTGACTTATTTGCACAATATACCCCTCAACTTCGTATTTTCTCATTTAACTGATATAATGATCAAAATAACTTAAATTGATTTAATTTTCCATAAGTACAATAATTGAGTCTTAAAACCGTAAATTACATATAATTAAAATTTGGGATGTTACAGCATGGGCTCCACCACGCCTATACTTCGTCCGCGAAGTCATGCTGCGCTAAACAAACTTGGGTACTTAGTCTTCATGTCTTCTTCCGATTCCCAAGTGTGATTAGCTCTCCGATGATGCTTCCACTTGACCAGCACCATCTTGATTTCTTTGTTACGTAGTTTCTTGACTTTTGTCTCCAAAATGCACTCCGGCTCATCAACGAACCTTAGCCGTTCGTCAATCTTAATGTCCGAGTGATCAGTCCATGGTTCCCTCTCGGGCACCAGACTTTTCCTTAAGTACCCAACATGAAAGACTGGGTGAACACTTGACAATTCTTCCGGCAAGTCCAAATGATAGGACTGATTACCAAGTCTTTCTAGTATCTTGATTGGTCCTATGAATCGAGGAGATAGCTTTCCTCGCTTCACGAATCTTGTAACACCTTTCATTGGGGATACCTTCAAGTATACCCAATCGTCCTTTTGAAACTCTATTGCTTTATGACTGCGATCGTGGTAATTCTTTTGCCGATCTTGTGCCGTTTTCATGTACTGCCGAATGAGTTGTATCTTTTCATTGGTTTCTTGTAGCAAAGCAGGACCGGCTATTGGAGTTTCTCCTGTTTCCCTCCAACAGGTTGGAGTCCTACATTTTCTTCCGTATAGAGACTCGAACGGTGCCATCTTGATAGTGGAATGGTAACTATTGTTGTAGGAGAATTCAACCAATGGGAGGTGATCATCCCAGTTACCACCCAAATCCATGACACAGGCTCTGAGCATGTCTTCGAGAGTTAAAATTGTTCTTTCACTTTGACCATCAGATTGGGGTCTATAGGCAGTACTCATTGCGATACGAGTACCAAGACCGTTTTGCAGAGCAGTCCAGAAATTAGAAGTGAATCTACTATCTCGGTCGGAGACAATAGACTTAGGCACACCATGCCTAATAATGATTTCGCTTACGTAGATTTGGGCAAGTCGGTCCAGTGAGTAGGTTTCTCGGATTGGTATGAAGTGAGCAGATTTGGTTAATCGGTCAACAATGACCCAAATGGCGTCATGTTGACGACGAGTCTTAGGTAGCTTGGTTACGAAATCCATGGTAATATGGTCCCACTTCCATTCTGGGATAGGAAGAGGTTGCATACTACCATAGGGTTGTTGGTGCTCGGCTTTGACTAGACGACATGTTCTGCACCTTTCAACATACTGACCGACATCTCTTTTCAATCCTGGCCACCAGAAGTCGGCTTTCAAGTCGTTGTACATTTTTGTGCTGCCAGGATGAATTGAGAATTTAGATTGATGAGCCTCCTCGAGAATTACATCTCGCATGTTCTCGAACTTAGGAACCCAAACTCTGCCATAAATACCCTTTAATCCAGTTCCATCATCTTGCATTAATGGGAACTGTATTCTGATATCTTCATCTTTAACATTCTCTTCTTTTAGGGCCTGCAACTGAGCAGCCCTAACATCGTCTATAATAGTAGATGTCAGTATTGTGGAAGTCAAGGCATAACAGCATGCCTTGCAGTACGCTTTTCGGCTTAGGGCATCGGCCACTACGTTGGCCTTCCCTGGATGGTATAAGATCTCGCAGTCATAGTCTTTGATCAGCTCCATTGACCTTCTTTGCCTCATATTCAAGTCCTTCTGACTGAATATATACTTTAAACTCTTGTGATCGGTGTAGAGCTGACACTTGGTTCCGTACAAATAGTGTCTCCATAACTTGAGAGCGAAAGTCACAGCAGTTAGCTCTAGATCATGAGTAGAGTAGTCTTTCTCATGCGGTTTGAGTTGTCTAGAAGCATAAGCTATGACGTTTCCTCTTTGCATTAGAACAGCACCCAAACCCGTGCCTGATGCATCTGTATAGACATCAAAGTCTTCGTTCCCTTCAGGCAGGGCTAACACAGGTGCTTCACTTAGCAATTTCTTCAATTCGTCAAAGGCTACTTGCTGTTCTTCTTTCCAAAAGAAAGTAGCATTCTTGCGAGTAAGCTTTGTTAGCGGAACGGCGATCTTTGAGAAGTCTTTGATGAATCGGCGGTAGTAACCAGCCAATCCCAGAAAACTCCGAATCTCTGAGGCGTTGCGGGGTGATTCCCAGTTCTGGATAGCTTCGATCTTTGCAGGATCAACAGCAATCCCAGCACCAGATATCACGTGCCCCAAGAATTGGATCTGAATTGATTGTTTAAGAGGTACAAGTTAATAAAATAATTTATGATTAAGTATAAGGATCATGAAATTGTTTCAGACGTTGAGACGTACCTGCCTCAACCAGAATTCACACTTAGAGAATTTGGCATAAAGTCGCTCTTTGCGTAGCAACTCTAGCAATTCTCTCAGATGTGCAGCATGATCCTCTTCGGTCTTTGAATATATGAGAATGTCATCGATGAACACGATGACCGATTTGTCGAGCATTGGCCGGCAGACTCGATTCATGAGATCCATGAAAGCAGCCGGCGCATTTGTGAGACCAAACGGCATTACTAGAAACTCGTAGTGTCCGTAACGAGTTCTGAAAGCCGTCTTTGGAATGTCATCTGGGTGTACTTTGAGTTGGTGATAACCCGAACGAAGATCAATCTTCGAGAAGTAGCTTGCGCCTTGTAACTGGTCGAAGAGATCATCAATCCGGGGCAACGGGTATTTGTTCTTGATTGTGACTTTGTTGAGTTCCCGGTAGTCGATGCACATACATAATGTGCCATCCTTCTTCTTGACGAACAGAACAGGAGCGCCCCAAGGAGATGAACTTGGGCGGATAAAACCTTTGTCAAGTAGCTCCTGTAAGTGCTTCATCATTTCCTGCATTTCAGCAGGGGCTAGACGGTAAGGAGCCTTTGCTATTGGAGCAGCTCCGGGAATGAGGTCAATGCGGAATTCCACTTGGCGATCAGGTGGCAATCCCGAGATATCTTCTGGAAAGACATCAGGAAATTCGGAAACAACGGGAACGGTGGAAGGAGATTGAACTTCAGCCTTTGCATCGACAGCGTAGGCTAAGTAAGCTGAACAACCCTTGGCAACGTGCTTTCGGGCTTTTGCAATTGAAATAAGGCATAAGTCGCCTTTGTGTCTATCACCATAAATGCATATGTCTCGGCCCTCGGGAGTGGTAATCTTGATCATTCTTTTCTTGCAAACGATTTGGGACTCATTGTGAACCAACCAGTCCATGCCTACTATGATATCGAACTCCCCAAACTCCATAGGGATTAAGTCTATGTTGAACACTACATCCTCTACAAGTAATGTGCAATTCCTATAAACCTTGTCTGCTTTAACTAACATGTTGCTAGCAGTCTCTATGTCAAGTACAAATTGCAGTTTGGAAGTTGGCATGTTAAATTGACGAGCAAATGAAGTGGAGACAAACGAACGATTTGCTCCGGAATCAAACAGTATACGTGCAGGAATTGAGTTAACATAGAACGTACCAGTGACCACCTCCGGGTCATCCTTTGCTTCTTCAGCTGTGATTTGGAATGCCCTTGTTGGAGCCCTTTGAGATTGATCTCTGCGAGCCGTGGAAGCTACAGAAGATCTTGCTGTTGATTGTGGAGCATTCTGATCTCGTGGGGGTTTCGGGCAGTCCCTTGAAAAATGGCCAAGCCTGTGGCAATTGTAGCATGCATCATCTTTTCGTGGACAATGCTCCCAGTGATGGCCTGTCTGCCCACAGCAGAAACAATACAGATCCTGACTCTTGCACTCCCCAGAGTGCGCTTTTCTGCATCGTCTGCAGTCTCTCATCTCTGAACTGGCCGAAAAGGCCCTTCCTTTCTTTGGTGATGAAGACTGTTGATGGGATTGAGGAGAGAATCGGGAGGATCCAGACTCCCGCTGCCTTTTTGGCGGCGACGGTTGAGTCGGTGGTGCGGCGGCTGAACCTATGACATATCCGGATAACAGGACAATCTGCTCCACATTCCGAGCAGCCTCGAGTAATCCAGCAAACGTTGTATACCGAACCCCACTCATGGTTTGGCGAATCTCATAGTCTAGTCCGGCCTCAAACCGGGCTATTTTTCTCTCTTCCGTGTCAACTTGATGTGGTGCAAACAAACTTAAGCGGGTGAACTCAACGGCATATTGTGTAACCGTTTTCGTTCCTTGAGTCAGATTCAGGAACTTCGCCTCTAGACGGCGCTTCTCATCAGTAGGACAGTATTGCTGGGAGAATACTTCATTGAACTCGTTCCAAGACATGTGTGACACTACCTCCATCGTCAGCACATGTGTCATTGCATCCCACCACATAACAGCGTCCCTTGCAAACATAGCGGTTGCAAAGCGGACCATGTCTTTATCAGCACAGTCGCTGATTCTGAAAGTTCTCTCTGTGGTGGTGATCCATTCCAATGCAGTCACAGCATCTCCGGTTCCATCAAAAGTAACAGCCCCGTTACTTTTGAAGTCCTTAAACCTACAGCCCCTTGATCGGTTGGAAGACCCAGTATCTTGTCTTTCCTCTTGGTCATCTTGTTGCTGTTCCTTGTTCTTTCGTTTGTCAGCTTTACGTTTTGCCTCGGCCTCATCTCTGGCCCTTAACTGATCAGCAAATGACTGAGCCTGCTCAGCCATTCGTTTGGATTGTAGCTCATTGTTTTGTTCCATGAGAGCTTGCATCATCTGGAACATTTGCTGAGGAGTCATATCGTCTCCTGACATGTTCTGAAATATAACAACTTATATTTAGAACATTTATTTGTAAGTCCTAAGTGTACAGTTACCCTTTGTGTTTCCCCGTGTGCATGTCAATCCTATCTTAGTTCAGATCATTACTTAGAAGTTCATTCTAATATCATAACCTAAATTTGAGTCCAAGTCCTCGCGGACACTTGAAACCTCAAACTAATGCTCTGATACCAAACTGTGACGTCCTTGTTAAATTAATGATATAATTGTATTCTCCAGGATCGACTAACAACTCAATGAGTATCATAATAATTGAAATTGAATACTTAAATTAGAATTAAGCACATCCACACTAAAGCAATAGAATACATGTCTACAGTGATAAAAGTCTAGCTATTACATCATCATAATTGTTTTAGAAGTAGAAATCCCAGCCCAAAGCTATTACATTCAAGTACCAATAGCTACTAAGGTCTCCGGGATATTGATTTGATATGCTTAAGTAGATGGTCCAGCTACACTCTTGCCTTTGCCTGTAAACATGGTCAGTCAACAGTAAGCTAAATGCTTAGTGAGATAACAGATTATGCATACAACAAATATTTATTTACAAACAATGCTTAACCATGGGCAGTGTAAGCCCCATGTATGTGAATATCGGCAGTGTAAGCCTCAGTGTATGTGAAAAACCATGCAGTGCAAGCATGGGTTGGCAGTTCAATATGCTGATCGGGGATGTGCCGAACCTGATGGGATACGAGTGGGATGATCAGTCCCCGACAGTGGCCTGCTGTCAGCCCCAGTCCAGGTCGCATCAGATTATGAAGTAATGATCATGCAGTGCAAGCATGATGTAAATAGATGCACTTTCAAATGAACGCAAGCTACATGTGTGTTACATGTCAAGTACGAGTGTGCATCATAACAACAAATCATTTCATGAGTGCCAAATGAAGTATATGAACAACGTGAACATGCCATTGAATGTATAAACATGAATGTAAAAACAATAAATGTTCGAATGATAATCTGTAACTCACAGTGATTGGTTTTGTGACTTGATCCTGAATCAATGTGTGTTTTGATAACACCACAATGATCTGTAAAGTAGGTGTAATAGTGAATTTGTGTCAGTAATTGCTTAAAACTTGTATTTTGTAATTTTAAATGTAATTGGGTCTGAATTCGGACCACATCCGAATTCGGATGGATCCGAAATCCGAATGGTCCTCAGGTCCGAATTAGGGTGATCCGGATTTGGTCTTGATCCGAAATTGATGGATCCGAAATAGGTATGTGTCCGAATTGAGGTTGAGTCCGAAATTGACATTGATCCGAAATGGGTAATAGTCCGAAACACTGTAAGTCCGAAATGGGTGTCTGAAATATGTGTTGGTCCGAAATGTTTGAATCAGGACCCGAATTCGGATGGTCCGAATTCGGTCCATAGGGATCCGAGTTCATACTTATAAATTTTCCAGATTTGCATTTTTGACCATTTTACATGTTTCAGTAACTAAAAATTGAAGATATGAACTTAAATGTACTATATCAACTTATAACATAACACTAATGTACCAAAATATTGCATTTTTGTCCATTTTTCATCCTTGGCCGAGGAACACACACACTAAAACACACACTAACTTTCAAAATCATACTTAGACTTTGAATCTGATTCTGAAATTTTGTACACTATAACATATATGCTCGATTTCAACAAATCCATCATAATATATAACATGCATTAACATCTTGAATCAAAATCCTATGATTCGGATTTCACAAAAACCAAACCAAAAAAACCTCAAATTTTGCAAGTTTGGGTGAATCTTACCTCAAATCGTTTGTTGTTGTAGTTATAGTTCCTTCCAAATCACTTGAATCCCGAATTTTAGCTCTTGAATCCAACAATCTTCGGATTTTTGATAATGAAATTTGGTGGGTTTTTCTTAGAGAGAGAGTGAGAGATCGAGAGAGTGAGTTAGAGAGAGAATGAGTTTGTGGGAAATGAAAGAGTTTCCATCTTTTATTTTCCTTTTTGACTTATTTGCACAATATACCCCTCAACTTCGTATTTTCTCATTTAACTGATATAATGATCAAAATAACTTAAATTGATTTAATTTTCCATAAGTACAATAATTGAGTCTTAAAACCGTAAATTACATATAATTAAAATTTGGGATGTTACAGGAGAAGCAAGCAGTGTTGACAGCTTCAGCCCAGAATGATGAAGGTAAACCTGATGCACACAACATGGTTCTAGCAGCTTCAATGAGGGTTCTATTTCTCCTCTCAGCAACTCCATTTTGTTGTGGAGTCCTTACAGCTGAAACGTTTTGTGAGATCCCTCTTTCTTCACAGAAGATTTCAAGAGTACTGTTTCTGAACTCAGTACCATGATCACTTCTAAGCTGCTTTACTTGAGCAGAGTTCATAATTTCCATCTTTTTGACAAATCCAATGATTTCTCTAGCAGCCTCTCCTTTGCTCTTCAAGAAGATTACCCATGTAAACCTGGAGAACTCATCAACCATTACTACAGTGTATCTTCTTCCTCCAAGACTTGGGACATTGACAGGTCTAAACAAGTCCATGTGGATTAAGAAGAGAGGAGTATCAATAGAAAAATTATGCTTGAATTTAAAAGATGATTTCCTCTGCTTGCCTTTCTCACAAGCTGTGCAGAGTTTATCCTTAACAAAAGTCATGGAAGGCAAACCTGTTACCAACTCTTTCTTACAGAGTTTGTTGATGTTCTTGAAGTTCAGGCGTGACAGCCTTTTGTGCCATAACCAGTTTAGGTCTGCATTTGTTCTTGTGAGAAAACAGGTTTCAGTTTTGGGTTCAGCAGATTGCATATCCACAACATATACACCTTTCTTCCGTTGAGCACACAGCACAACTTTGCCTTGGGAATCCAATATGTAACCCAGGTGCTCATCAAAGTTAACCTTGTAGCCAGCATCACACAGTTGACTTATGCTTACAAGGTTATGTTTCAGCCCAACCACATAGGCTACTCTTTTGGACACTGCAGCACCAGCTTTAAGAGTTCCATATCCCTCAGTGGATCCCTGTACATTGTCACCAAAAGTGACTTTTGGCCCTTTTTCAGGCCTTAGATCATTCAGCAGGTCCTTGCAACCTGTCATGTGCCCTGAGCAGCCACTGTCCAAGTACCAAACTTGGGATGGTTGTTTGTCCTGCAGAATGTCATAGGAAAATATTAGTTACATTTAGGGGAACTCATCATAGTGATGAGTTCTCCTACTTCATCAACATGTGTTGATGGGCTAGTAATATCCACATTAATATTTCCTATTTGAATGGTATCAGTTTGGATACCACTCTCATTGACTAAGTTACTTCCAACACTGCTTGTTTTAGCAATGATGGACTAGCAGAGTCAACAGGCCTCATGTCCTTAGTTTCAGGACAGTCTTTGGCCATGTGTGTCTTCTTCCCACATTTATAGCATTTTCTCTTTTTGGTCTTATTGGAAGAGGAGCTTTCAGAAACACATTCTGAATTATTTCTGTTGATTTTATCAGCAGGTTTAGCAAACTTATTACTGTTTTTCGATAAATCAACAGCTTGGGTGGATGACACAATAGCAACAGCTTTGCCTGTTTCTTCTTTCCTCTTTTTGGGAGGACAGGTGTCAAAAGCAGGAAGCTTGATTGGTTTTTGACCTTCCACAAGTTTGAGAAACTTATTCCCATATTTCTCAGGTTGAGCAATGGCTTTACCTTTGCCCTTACTGAGATGTGATTGACGCTGCCTATCAGCATACTCACCGTTTCTGGTTTTGAATGACTTATTTTCATTTATAACCAGTTTTTCACTATGATTTGAAAACTTATTTGAAATCACAGCAGATTTGCTTTCAACATGAGACTTACCCTTGTTGAAAGTAGGCTGCTTACCTTTTGAAAACTTATTTTCAAAATGTTTAGCATCAAAAGGATTAACATGTCTCTTGCCATCAGCTTTGGACCCGGAGCCTGTTCTGTCAACAGGTTTGGTATCCACCGCTGCAGCTTGAGAATGTTTTCCTTTCCCTTGCTTGTGTGAATTAGCAGAGCACTTAGCAGGCTGATTTGATGGAGAACACATTCCATCATCAGCTTTAGGGCCTTTTTCACACAAGCTGTCAGTATTTTGAGGCCTGACAAACCTGTTTGTTGAGACCAGCTTTCCATTAACTTTCTGGATGAAAGTACTGGGAAGCTCATCAAGAGTGGATAAGTCATCTTTCAGATTATTGATCTCAGCAATAGAAGCTGCTGTGTCAAGATCCCCTCCAAGATAGGCTTGGATTTGTGCAGGGATCTGCTGACTTATGCTATGGCTGACTTTTAGTGCTGATTGGCACCAAGAGTCAACTATCTTTTGAAGCTTTGCATGTTTTACATCTGTTTCTCTCTTTTCTTCCAGTAAAATAGAGTTGATGTGTTTTAGTTCATCAAGCTCAGCTTCCAACTTATGGAAACTGTCTAGTTTACTAGATTTAATTTCGAGATCAGTTTTAAGCTTAGAGATTTCAGATATTAAAACATTGTGCTTCTCAACAGCAGCTTTTAAGTCAACTAGCATATATTCAAACATTTTAACTTTTTCATCTAAACTGTAAGCCATAAAATTTTGTACCTTGTACATCGTTGTAGGGTTACAGTTATCCAAGCTGCTAAAGGCTTCAGCTTAAGCAAAGTCCTGTTTGAAGTTGCTAGTTGATGGGACATCAGTATTGGCCATCAGACAATTGTTGTCTTCTTCATCTGAGGATGAATCAGACTCCTCCCAGTCACATATCTCTGCCATCAGTCCCTTTTGCTTGTTGGAAGCCACTTAGTTTTCCAATTTTTTCAGCTTTGCCATGGCCATAAGGTACTTAACCCTATAGCCATCATCCCTGTTAGTCTTGTATGGTTTGGAAGACTGTCCAACAGCTTTTGACACACAGTCAGTAGCCATATGGCCAACTTTGTCACATTTGAAGCACTCAGCTTTAGATTTATCAAATGTCTTCTTCTTGGCAGCACTTGAGTTTCCCTGCAGCATATTTCTTCCAAACATCTTCTTGTTGAACCTTTTGACAAGCATGTCTATCATTTGCTCATCATCAAGCTCAGCAAGATCTGCACTGTCTTCCTTATCAGACATTTCCTCTCTTTCATCATCAGCCTGTTGATCAGATTGTGTGAACACATCACACTCCTGTCCAACATGTTGTCTCACGCTGGCCACTAAGGCAGCACCTCTTTTGGACATTTCCAAGGCATTTCTCTTCTGCTGCCTTGATTGTTCATCATTTAGTAAAGATCCATATAAGTTTACCAGATCCATGCCTTTGATAGTACCTGAGTTTCTCAAGATGGTGGAAAAGTAGTTCCATTCTTCAGGTAGGATGTCCAAGAACTTGTTCACCAGGGTTAGGCTGTCCTTAGTAATCCCAACAGCTTTGAGATCATTAACAAGAGCAGTAAACCTGGTGTAGGTTTCTGTGAGTGTCTCCTTTGGTTTTGCAAAGAAGAGTTCATACTGTCTAACAAGATTATTAATCCTGTTGTCCAGTGTGATTGTGGGTCCATCATAGACGGTACACAACGTATCCCACATCTCCTTTGCAGTCTTCATCTTCTCAACCTGTTTGAACACATCATCAGGCAGAGAGATAACCAGGTTATTCCTGGCCTTTGCATCCAGAGCAACCAGTCTTTTGTCTTCATCAGACCATTGAGCTTTGGCCTTCTCAAAGGTTCTGATTTCAGGAGCTGCTCCTTCAACAGCAGGAGTTATGGTAGTAACAGAAGTTGGCACATAGAGACCTTCCATTACTATCTCTGGTAATTGTACATCCAGATTCTCTAATTAGAGCATCATTATGCACTTCCAGCCAGAGAAGTTCTGATGATTGAACTTTGAGGATTTGGCCATTGACCCATTGTCATAGTAAGAGGAATTTGCAGAACTGTTGTCCATAGAAACGTAGGGAGAATGAGAGATCTTAGAGATGACACACACTCTAACCCTGCTTTGATACCAGTTGTTGGTCCCAAAAGGTTTCCCAAGTGTATACCTCTAAGCTGTAGAAGGGGGGGGGGTGAATACAACTATTTAAAACTTAAACACTCTTTTCTCAATGTTTGTATGTATTATCAACAAAAGTTAACTACAAACAAGCTTGAATGCGGAAAGGTTCAAGCTGAGATGACAAATACAACAGTTTGTCAACTAATCTAAAACACACTCAGACTAGTTACAATGATTACTCTCACTTAGAGGCACTCACTGTTTTAACAAGACTCAGATGGACAGCTTATACATGAACAACTTAGACACACTCTACTGTTTTATATAAGCAGACTTGCATGCATGGAATAACACACTTCAATGCACGTACTGATTGTCACACTCTTGATTATTTCATTATCCTTAGAAGCTTCCTTTTATACCCAAAAGGAGAATCTCAGTGAAGCTTCCTCATTGGACAGATGAGATAGTGGAGAGTCTTTCCAAAAAGACAAAACACCTTTCTGCATGTTCTGATAAAGTATCTTTGTCTTCACATGGCAGAATCTTTGTCTTTTTCCTTTTGTCACTGTTGTATACGGCTTTAACCAAAAGAGGAATGTCAACTTTGCATCTTTCTTCTATTGTTAATGCAATTTTGATATAAGAAAAGGTTTGTCACCCTTTTCAAATATCTGATTGTCTTCATGTATCAGAACAGCGTGGGCAAGCTGTGCAGTTCTGTTTTCCACTTTGTCTTCGACTTGTAAACTGATCTTGTAGCCAAAAATAATACATGAGGACTTGGAAACATATTCCAAAAAGTGTTTAACCTGTTCACAAAGAGCAAGTTCTGTTCACAAAGAACAGAACACTTAAAAACTGCCCAAGCTGCTCGAAAGAGTAGAGCAGCGTAGACAGTTTATGTCCAGCCTGTTCAGCAGACAGAACAGCTTGGACAAACTGTCTTTGTTGCAACGAATGCAACATGGTAAACAACTTTGGGCTGATATTGCAAATCATTTTCAGGTTTCAATAAGGCATATAACAGGCCTTAAATTCAACCTTCAAATCTATTAGCGGGTTTGATTAAAAATCTCCCCCTCAGATGTACAGCAGGTTTGACTGAGGCCTTTTTGTGCCTAACAAAGACAACATGGGCAAACATCGGAGTAGACTTAATCACAGACTAACATGGACTTTCTCAGACTTGAATTATACGGAAACATATGAAAGCATTGATATCAAGGCAATTGGCATTCAAAGTAATGAATCAAGATAGCAACAATAATATATCCAAGACTAATTCAGACTGTAAAGATAAGTTTGCAATGATGATACATTAAAAGCTATCATGATCCACAGGGCATCACCGTACCAAGGTGTGCACATGTCACATTCTAGCTGAGCATATAGACTTTCAAATAAAGCTAGAACAACAATATGTCTCACAGGAAGACAAGCTTTGACTTTACTGACTTTGGCTCTGATTTGCTTCTCTGACTTTGGCTTGACTTTATTGACTAAGCTTGACTTTAATTACTTTATCTTGACTTTTCTGGCTTGGCTTTATAGATTTTGACTTTATAACACAGTTCAGATTAGTTGAACCTGTTATTTGCATGAAAATTAATTTACATAAGCTTTTTAGACTTTACACAACATAATTTGTTATTTCTGTTCCACTCACTGACTTTCTGAATCTTATGTATAGAATTATACATCTATTGACTTTTCGTGTTATCTCAGACTTTATTGGGTCACAATTAGACATTATAGCTTTATATTATTTCACATTACACACCAAGGTTTTGTATTTTACTTCTTTAATACCATGCTTTTATAAATTGGAACTCTCACTTAAATGCATACTATTTGTTTAATTAAGGGGCTGTTACTAAAAACAAACACACACACACTTTAAACTATAAATATGAATACATGAATAGATGTTTGAAACTTATGCATGTGTATTTGGTCATGGGTCTTAATTTACTATGAAATATGATCACATATTCATTCATGCATAAAACCGAAATTATGAATGTATATTGGAGCCGTTTCTGATCTGCATATCACAATTGTACTTGATTCAATCTATTGATGAACGAATATATTTATATTGATCTTAATTACGTTGTTGCTCATACCATACATATCTATATACATTCATAATATGTCCATATGTTTATTCTTGAATTATAGATTCTATTGTTGTGATTTAATAAAAGATCACAAAACACACATATATACTTGCATAATTGTTGCTGGACACGTACACATACATCCAAGAATCATGTTTTAAAAAGAATAAAAAGGGTTGTTGTTTACTGTTTTATCACAATCTATACACACACACACTAGTCTCACATGTACATATATATTTTATATAGACACACATAAAGGTGTTGTCTTTGTTTTTACTTTCTCCACACACAGAACACACATACATACTATATATATTGTTGTCCCATACACTGCACACACTGCACACTTCTTTTATTTACACAAAAAGGTAAAGAATTGCTGCTGGGTTTCGGTACTACATGCATGTCTCGGTATCTCCCTGTGTCTGTTTTGAAGATTATCGAAACCTTTAAGGTTTCGGTATTGGTTTAACGGTTTCGGTAGCTGTCAATTTCCAGCATGGTTCTCGGTAGACTTTAGGTTTCAGTACATGTGTCTGTTTCGGTATTGCAGTTACCGAAACCTTATGGTTTCGGTATACATGCAGATGGGTTTCGGTTTTCATGCAAATACCCCCAAACACACACACTGCACTTTACTTTCTTTTCTGTTTCTTTTCATTCTAGCAGCTATATCCCAGAAATAAAAGATGGTTTCATGCATCTTCTTTGATGATTAAAACTTATTTTGTTGATACATTTTGAGAAATCTTAAGTTTACATATTTTCTAGCAATCGAAGCTTTAAAAACAACAACAAAACTTAATTAAATTGTAGATTTTACCTTCAATCTTTCTATAATCTTGATGGTTGATGCTTGATTGATGATTCCAAACTTGAATCTTTGATTCTTGAATTTCTGATTGCAAGATTTTGATGAACACAAGAGGAACCGTGAGTTTTCTTTTTAGTGAGAGGGAGCTGAAATTTCTTGAGTTGTGACAATTGTGTTAACAGGTATCTAAATTATTTGGGGATTTATAAAATTAAAGTTTTCTAAATTCATATTTTGGCCCCCATACTTCTACTTCTTTCATTTTTACTTAATTAGCATTACAAGAACTTAATAATTAATATAATTAAAACTTATGACTTAGTTGTAACTTTTATTAAATTTTATAAATGTAATTGAGAATTGCATTGGTTAAATGTAATTAACATTACATTACACAGGTTAATTCTTAATAAATTTGAGTTTAACGTATTAATTAACGTTAAACATATTGTTTACAGCTAAGCATAGTTTAGGTTGTTACACTTAATGTCACAAAAATTTGAAATGAGCATGATGGGAGAAATCAATTTTTTCTTAGGTTTACAAGTGAAACAACTAACTGATGGTATTTTCATTAATCAGTCCAAATATATTCAGGACATGTTAAAGAAATTTAACATGGTAAATAGTACTCCTATGAAAACTCCCATGGCTCCGGATTCCAAATCAAAACTCGATGAGGACATTTCAGGGAAACCTGTAGATGTAACTCATTATTGAGGCATTATTGGGTTATTAATGTATTTAACTGCGAGTAGACCTGATATTATGTTTGCTACATGTGTTTGTGCTAGATATCAGACACAACCGAAAGAATCACATTTGGTTGCTGCCAAAAGAATTTTAAGATATCTAAAGGGAACACCAAACGTAGGTTTGTGGTATCCCTGGGAATATTCATTTACATTAACTGCCTTTTCTGATGCTGATCACGCAGGAGACAAAATGGATAGAAAAAGTACATCAGGAGCAGTACAATTCCTAGGTGACAAACCCG
This sequence comes from Centrapalus pauciflorus, assembly GCA_020465985.1. NCBI lineage: Eukaryota > Viridiplantae > Streptophyta > Magnoliopsida > Asterales > Asteraceae > Centrapalus > Centrapalus pauciflorus. The sequence goes on along the minus strand of JAANYP010004991.1, from coordinate 175,225 downwards.
TGTGCTGGTCATCCAAGAAACAACATTGTGTTTCACTCTCTACAGCCGAAGTTGAATACGTTGCTGTATCGTCATGTTGTTCTCAAGTGTTGTGGATGAAGAGCCAACCCAGAGACTACGGGTTTACACTGCAAAAGATTCCAATTTATTGTGATTCTCAAAGTGCAATAGCCATAGCTTCCAATCCGGTGCAACATTCTAAAACCAAACACATTGACATCCGGTATCATTATATAAAAGATCATGTAGAAATGGTAATATAGAATTATATTTTGTACTTACTGAATATCAATTAGCTGACTTGTTTACCAAAGCCTTAGATGAAATACGTTTTAATTTTTTGGTATACAAGTTGGGTATTTGAATCGTTAGATTTAAACATTCAGTAGTTACAAATTATGATTTTAAATTTACATTTTTTTATTTGATTTAAATTTGATGTTAATCTCATATGATTTTAAAGTCTAAATTGTTAAAAGTTTAACAAATCTGGATGGTCATGTGAATGGGGAGCAGACAGATAATTTTATCTGCTTCTGAAAAGTCTGATAAATTTTTTATCTGATTTTTGTAGGGGGAGCTGCCATTTAAAAAGATATATTCATCTGAGGGGGAGCTAAACTGCAAATATCAAGGGGGAGCAAATATATTTTCTTGTTAAAATTTTGTTTGTTGTTAAAATTTTGTTTTTTTTTTTTTTGGGTTTATTTTTTTAGTACAAATTTTTATTTGATATTTGTTACATTTTTTTTTATTTGTGTTCAATTTTTATTTTTTTTGTTCATTAAAATTTTTTTTAGTTGTATTTTTTTAGTGAAATTTTTTTTTGTGTGTGTTTAATTATTTTTAGTTGAAATAAAATGGGCTTATAATGTAAAACAAAAGGTGAGTGGGCTGGTTTTTCAAATTTGAAATTTCAACTATAAAGTTGAAATTCAAATTTCAAAATTACTTTTTCCAAAGCCCTCTACTGTTCATCTCCTTCACCGACTCACTCATTCGGATTTCTTCATCACGAAGCAACCATTTCTAAATCAGATTTTTGACATTTCTGATTAACATTGTAAGTTCATTTTATATTTTCCATTTTATGTGTTGAATTTCAGTTTCAATATATGAGTTTTTCTTCATGTGTGTGTTCGTATGTTCCTATTGTATGTATATGGATTTTAGTGTGTTGTTGATTACAATCTGAAAATTAAATGTGTGTTTGTATGCGGATTACTTTCATGATCTTGAAAATCAAATTTCAAGACTCAGTTTCATACACACAAACACTAATCTGATTTTTTCATTAATAAAAAGTTTTCGAGTTGTTTTAACTGAAAATTGGATTTTTTTGGTATGAATATGTTGTTTCTGGACAATGTTCAGTAAACAAATGTTGTTCAAAATCAATTTTCGAGTAGGACTCAACTTTTACTTAGGCAAAATAGTCCATGAATTGACATTTGCAAAATTATCAGTGATATTGGACTTAGAAATGTTTTTTTTAACCATGTTCTCGATTAACAGTTTAAATCGAGAATGTTTAAAGTACTAATTGAGGTGCCTGAAAGTTCACCCGAGAAACTTTAAGTTTCATCCGATTTGAACACTTCTTGAATCGAGAAAGTGTTATTTGTTATTCGAGTTGGTTCATTATCAGGACTTAGAAAATTTCTCATCACCCTCGATAACATAGATGATTCGAGTCCTTTTATATTTCATTCGAGTTGTACTCATAGTTGATTCGAGTCCAATTTTATTTCATTCGAGTTGCGCTGATTAAGGACTTCGAAAATTTTCAACCAAAGTCTCGATAATTCATTTCATTCGAGGAACCAACAGTTCTATTCGAGTTTGTCTCATGTGTCCTTCGAGAAAATCACAACATTATTCGAGTTGTCTCATAAGTTCATTCGAGTTGGTCCATACATTCATTCGAGAAAGTCCTTCAACATTCGAGTTCCATATATATGTAATTCGAGTTGAGTCATGCATTATCCGAGAAATATCCTGTTTCATTCGAGTTTCATACTCATTCTTCCAAAATTTTCAAAGTGTTGGGGAATTTTAATTTATTAAGAAAAATTTCACATTTTTCGAGAAAATTTTAAAATATGTGTTTTCCTAACATTGGACTCTTAACGATTGACTTTGGAATGCTAACAATAATATTTTAATATTATTTTCTGGAATCCCAATGCTTTAAACAGTGAAACACATATTTTTCCAAAATCTAGCAAAATGTTTTATTTTTCTATTTGCAGGATTTCATTTGATTATTAGTTGATTCTAACATGTTTATTATTTCTCACAGGTTTCAAATGGCATCCCCAGCTCAATCCCAACCTTCTAACTCATCTAATTCCCATTCATCTTCAAATCATACATTAGTTTCCAAACCAGTAAAATCCGCTTCTGTCACCCAACCTTCACCCTCCACACTCATCCTAGACAATCAATTAGTTAAACCTAAATATTGCCTACCCTTTCGTGATAACAACCATCGTCTTGATCCCAAGGTCATAAAGTCAGCCTCCCGATCATAGTAGACATTCCTAAAGGCCATCCGTTAGGATATCTACTTCAATACAAACCTTCGATTCCCCAAGTCTATCTACAACAATTTTGGCACACCGTCAAGTTTGTCCCAGCTGATGGTAACCATCACTTTAAGGTTACCATCGATCAATTTAAGACGAAGATTAAATTAGCCAGACTGAGACACAATCTGTTTCTACCACGTCGCATCGATACTGTGAATTTTCCAGAGCTAGCAGATTTCGAGGATTTTGTATCTGATGAAGAACTCATACATGATTTGATCTGCTTAGGATACTCTAAATCACTACTGAAAAGCTCTAAGTTCCATAGGAATGGACTTAATGGGGAATAGTACACACTCTTTGGGATTATAAACCGATGTATGACATCCAAGCACACTGGCATAGATAGGTGTAGCATTCACTATCTCAGAATTTTTCATGGGATTGCGTTTAACAAGCATTATGATTACGCCCAATGTAGCTGGGAGGATCTGAAGGAGGTGGTGTTCGCAATGACGACAAATAGAGTACGAAAGTTTTTCCCACTTCAACGCTTTATTCAAATACTAATAAGGGGAATATTAAGGGGCAATGAACAGATTCCTAAACGCTCAAATGCTCAATGGTGCCCTGATTATGTTATGATGAGTCTGCATGGAGTACAAGATTCACCAAACGCAAACATAATGCCAATTCCAGAAGCATTATTAAAATATGCGGATCCAGAAAGTGAGCACGTGAAATTATATCGAATAGATCATGCTCCTGTAGAAACCCAAGAACCAGGTTTTCTTAACCAGGGGGCTTTAGGTGAGCAAGAACCTCAGCACGGGGTTGATGTTCAGGGAAGCCAATTCGTGAGTGAGGGAGTAGAGGTGCAAGAAAGGGGTGGTGAGGGAGTAGAGAGCAGCTCAGATTCTGAACGTACATTGTCAAATATTGTTGAGGGAGTTGTAGAAGGGAATGATGATGATGATGATGATGATGATGATAATAAGAGTGGTCATGATCCTAATGAGGGAGGTGCAGGATTGATAGATATCTTAGTGGCACAAAGCGTTCCCGAGATAGATATTGTTGAGATAGCAAGACAGAGTGTGAGAGAGATTCCTAGCCCAAACAGCCGGGATCAAACCACATCCGCTGTTAGCTCCCAACTGGGAGTTAGCATTGAATTAGTCAGCATCCCATTGACATCTGCACACCCCACTAGCCACTCATTCTCCTCTCAACAGGAGAATGTTTCGACTTCTCATCGGGATGAAACACATAATCTATCCGAAAATCCTTTCGATTTTATGGATATTGAACAAAGTACACATCTGCCCGGGTGTACGACTTCAATTGTTACACAGAGTCTCGAATCCATACACGATAGGACACTCGAGTCCACTTCATTCGTTGAAGTAAGTGCAGTTGAACTTCGTGTTACTGCCGGAACAACCTTAGTCACGGAAGCATTTGTTGCTCCGTCACTTGAAGAGGTTGGAAGTCCAGTCGGAGCTACTTGTTTACCAACTCTAAGTACTGGCCACACAGACGTTCTTTTCACAAGTTCGACTGTTGTGACAACTGGAAGTCTTCGTGACCCAGTAGTTAGCCTTTCCCCGTTTGTTACGGAAACGAAGTTAGATGAAGCCTTAAATGCGGCAGTTTCGGGAGTTACAATCACATGACAAGTCAGTTATCAAAAGTGATGAATCAAGTGACCAACATTCATCAACTTTTAAAAGGCAAGAATGTAGCTGAAGGACCAATGAAACAAAAAGATCCTAATCAGGCTATTGAAGAGCTAAGAGAGTTTGTTTATGATCAATTTGATGAAATGCGTGAACGAATGATGGGTCTGGAGAGCACTGTCATCACAGCCTTAGGCAACTTGTCTGAAAGAGTTTCTGCTGTTGAACAAACCTGTAAGGCTCAAGCTTCTGCTCCGAAGCGTAAACATGATGAGCATGATGACGACTCCGATGATGCTCCTCATGAGGGGGAGAAGAGGAGGAATCTTGATGAGCCAGGTACTGGACTATTAATGATAACATATCCTGAGAAAGAAACAGAATCTCAAGAGAAGGGAGAAGCTGGAAGCTCCAAGGATAAACCTGTTGATGCTCAAACCGGGCTGGAAATGATTCTTCATGAAGATGTTCCAGTTCCTTTGAGTATTCAATAAAAAAACTACAATTTTGATGAATATGATGATTCTGACGATGAAGGTCAAGAACAGATTCCAGTGATTGAGGAAGTAGAGAAAGAGGTAGAGATTGATGAGTCTGAAGACGATGATGTAATTGAGTTAACAGATATTGCTGTGAGAGCGGAAAGAATTGAAGAAGAATAGGTGTTAGTTCAAGAGATATTAAAAGACGATATACTTATACCGATTGTTGAAAAGCCTGAGGTTATGGTAAATGTGAAAGAAGAAGTGATTGAACCTTTTCTTGTGGAGTGTGTTATACCACCAGTGGTTACAGAGCTGAATGAAGTCGAGATAATGGACAGGTTTTTTAATGAATACATCTTAGCTGATGAATCACAAAGACAACATCAGTTGAGATTTGAAGCTCAGAAGATTGTCCAAAGAGAGATCAATGATATTCTAATTTTGCTTAATGAAGAAGAGATTAGCAAAAAGAAGAAAAAGGGGTTGGAGCTATCATCTAAGAAATCTGCAGAATATACAAGAAAGAGGAATAAGTTGCCGTATCTTGAAGATTATTTGGAAAAGAAAATTTTCTGCAAGAGACAAGCACCGTGTACATTTATGAAGCTTCTTATAGTTCTGGAGCCTAGCAGACCAAACTTGAAAAATTATGCAAGTTTCTTACAAAATAAAGCTCAACCTGTGGATAAAATCAGAAGTGAATTTAGGATTGTTGATATGGTCAAAATAGAAAAGGATCGTTTTGTGAAGATTTTTTATCCCACCTTTACTGTCACAAGATTTGATGGAAATACTTACACGTTTACTGAAGCTGATATGTTCTAGATGCATCTTGTTGATATTGAAGATTTGTTCGATGAACTGTGTCGTAATAAGAGGAATGAACATTGTAGGTTTGCACTGAAGACACTCTTTCATTTCATGCACATTAAACTGGTGCTTATGTATGTGCAAGACTTACAGATCGACGTTGAAAGGGGAATGAGAAAGATAAATGTTACTCCTCCGAATCATGTTTTTAAGTTTGCTGGTGAGTTGAAAGAATTTCAAGTGATTATGGTAAAGCGTCCTGTAGTTATGTATAAAGATAAAGATCAAAAGCTGAGGGCTATGCGAAGCATCGAACTGAACAAATTCTGTGTTGGAACGCTTCAGAAGGTGTTGATTGGTTTGAAAGGAAAGTTGGCAGCCGATCAGAAGAGAAAGACGAAGAGAGGAGCACTAAGTGCATATGATAAAAAGATTATGGTTGAATTTATCTCGAAGATCAATTGGAGGTTGTCCAACAGAAAGAGCGTCAGGAGGTTTGAAATGAAGTTGGGGCTATCTAAGTGAAGACTGAGTTTATTTCATCAAAGTGGGAGAATGTTAGATCCTATTTGTAATTGATGAAATAAATAAGTCTAGAGTTGAAATTGTAAATAGTGCATAGCTGTATTTTCATATAAATAGAAAATAGATTTTTGTTAATGTCAACTCTGACATTCTGATTTTGGAATTGCACGGAAAGCTAGGAAGAACAACTTTTAGGGCTACAGTGCAATCGAAATTTCCAATCTCTGTAAACCATTTTGGATCTATTCAATCATTCGGTTAGTGGTTTATTCTTGTTATTAATTGTGTTCTTTATGATTTTTGATTGATATAACTAGAATAACAATTTCTCACTTTAATACTTGAATTAATCCGAAATAAATTAGACATATACATTTTTCATTAAAAATATTAATATTTAGCGGATTATACTAACCTACACAATTAATTAAATATATAACATTAATTTACCAAAGTAAATGTTACTATTCATAAGCTATTCATAGGAATAGTAAAACTAAGATAATAATATATACATGTTTGTGTGATACTTTAATGAAAAGATTTGTAGCTTAATTGGTTGATATGTGTGTCATTATATGAGAGGTCATGGGTTCAAATCCACATGATTGAAGAATATTGCTCAATTGGTTTTTTTTTTACATGTTGAGTTAATCTAATGTATTTTAATTTAAAATATTACTTTAATATAAATTAAACTAATTTTCTGTTAGACCTTATTTTGATTGATGAAATAAAATAAGTCTAGGGTGTAAAGTGCAAATAGGTTAAAGTTGTAATTGACTATAAATAGGATTTTGACTTTTGTAATATTAGATCTGACAATTCATTTTGGATATTTCACGAAAATTAGGGCTACAGTGGTCGTTCTTGTTCATTATCATCTCTGTAATCATTCGAATATAATCCAATCATTCGGTTAGTGATTTTGTTCTTGTTCTTAATTGTTTTTGTTTGATTATTGATTGAAAATATTGGAAGTACAATTGGTATCAGAGCACTAGGAATAATATTTTGATTGAAAAGTTTTGAAAAACCGTCACTGTTTTATCCATTTTTTTCAGAAATTGAAATTCGAGTAAGGTTTTTAAATCTGTTGGTCTTAGGTGTTGAAATTTGGATCGAAGGAAGATCTTTGCAAATCGATCAGTTTGATCATAAACTTGAACTGTAATTCAAAACACTTCAAAAGATTCAGGGATTTTTCAGAAAATTCAAAAACTCATGTGTTCTTCGTTGTTCAAGTGAAAAATAAAGGGGTTTAATCAGTATTTGGTCCAAGTGATTTCAGAAAATGTGTTTGAAATTAAAAACCTCACCTTCGATATCAAATTGGGATCAATTAAGGCATTTTTACAAAATTAATTGAATTCTAGACTTGAAATTTCTGAAAAGCTCAATAACTCGAATATAACATTGTTCTTGTTGCAATCGAGTTGACAACACTTGTTACTCGAGTTGACAGCACTTGTGATGCAGGCCCAAGTATAGAGGATCGGGCCATTATGTTTCTGGAGGCCCAAGATAGGGCCCGTAATGAACGGGGCTAAACGGAAACGGCCCTAACTTTTGACTCGGGTCTCCGTTTGGGGCGAACCGTTCGGCCCCAAACGGTTCGGCCCGAATTCGACCCGGAATGAGAGTTATGGGCCTTTTTATGAATTTTATCGGTTTTTTGGGTTTTTATTTTTGTTTCCTGGGTTGACCCGCTGGGTTATTTGACCCGTTTTAAGTTTCCTGTTTCTTTTTAAGGTGTATGGAACTTATGTAAGAAGACAGTTTTATGAATTAAGAAATTTTCTCTTTTTCCAAATTTCCGAGTTCTAAAATCGGTTGTTTGAAGCCTAATCGTTTGGCATTCCACGGAATCAACAAAATTTTGGTAGAGATTATTCTGGAATTCTTTGAATCAACAGAATAGTCTATATTTCCATTTGCTACGCTGCATCAACTTGTTAATCGAGTTGCAAGAAGTGATATTCGAGTTGACTTGAAACTTCATTCGAGTTGACTTGAAACTTCATTCGAGTTGACTTGAAGTTCCATTCGAGTTGACCCATACTCGAATCGAGTTGGAAACAAGTTATAATCGTGTTTTACAAAACAAGTTAGTGAATTTCAATCTTAATTCGAGTTTACTCTTACATTCATTCGAGTTTATTGGCAATTGATTCGAGTTGACTTACTTTTGATCCGAGTTGACTATCATTTGACGCGAGTTGATTCATACTTGATTCGAGTTTGATAGAAGGTCAATTCGAGTTGCATTATTATACTAATTGCTGATTTTTCTAGATTCGAGTTGAGTACATTCATTGTTCGAGTTTTTCACACTCATTGATCGAGTTGATCTATTCAATATTCGAGTTGTTCAGTTTCATTAATCGAGTTTCAGTGCATACTTGTTGGGAATAAATAATAGAGATGAAACAATTATATTGTATATGTTTGTAAATACTCAATAGTATAGGGGTTGTATGTGTAAATACACAATACTTGTGTATTGTGTATAAATAGAAGATTAGTGTTTCTGTTTGTGGGGATCTCAGAGATCACATACGCGGTTGCATGTTGAACAGTGAGAGAGAAGTGTTGTGCAAGAAACAATGCTCCCAATGTAATATTCTTCTCTCTTAATCATTCAACATATTGTATTATATGATTTGTTGTTAGTTGTTTATAATTGTTGTTAGATGTGATTGAATTGCTGAAATTTGAATTCACAATTGGTATCAGAGCCTAATATGGCTGAATTTGAGTGAAGTTTTGAATCTGAATTTTTGAAATTTTCGAACCCTGTTACATTCAAGTTTTTTCAGAAATTTGAAAACCATCAAAGGGTTTTAATTGGTTGGATGATATGATCTGAAAGTTGGATCGAGTGTGTTATTTTTGAAGACGAATCTGATGATATAATACTCAAATCATAATTCAAAACACATAGAATTTAATTGAGATTTTTCTGATTTTTTTTAAAAAGTTGTGTTCTTCACGTTTTTGTCAAATTTTGGACTTTTGATCTGAAATTAGCCAAATTTGTTTCACAAAAGTTGTTTCTATATGAAAAACGCACACTCGATCATAATTTGAGCTCATTTGTTGAATTTTTGTTGAAAATTATGATTTTTAAACTTGGTTTTATGAGTTTCTATTAAAATTCGAACATACCTGTTTTTCAAGTGTAAATCGAGTTTTATAAAGACTAAATCGAGTTTCAAGCCTCTTTATTCGAGTTTCAAAGCTTCATTAATCAAGGTTCAAGCTTTGTTAATCGAGTTTCTAGCTTCGTTAATCGAGTTTCAAGCTTTAGTAATCGAGTTTCTGACTTCATTAATCGAGTTTTGCTGTGATACATTCGAGTTTCATTCATAACCATTCGAGTTTCATACTTTATCATTCGAGTTTTATAAAGCTTCATTCGAGTTTCATTCATAACTATTCGAGTTTCAACCTTCTTCGATCGAGTTTTATTAAGCTTCAATCTGGTTTTATTAAGCTTCAATCGAGTTTCATTATGCTTCATTCGAGATTGATTATTAAGCATTCAAGTTTTGACTATTTGCTTAAATTGACCATAACTTTTGACTGGAACATTGTTAGAAGGCCTACCATACATCAAATCGAAGCTTGAAAAGAGATCTACATTTCTAGAACAGACGTAGCTGGTTCTGTAAATTTTCGAGGCCCAATTCCACTCCAGAAAAAAGTTACAGACATTTTTCTACAGAAAATCTAAAATTTCAATGTCAAAAAGTCAAATCTGAGCTGATTTTTAACAAATTAATCATTCATGATTCATTTTTTCTTCAATCAAGATTCATTCAAATTTTCATAAGTCCATAAAAGATCTTAAAAGTTCATTTTTCTGCAAATTAATAATGGAATTTGAAAAATTTTCAAAGTCTGAACTAATTGCCAAACATACTGAATCTGAAAAGATTCGTAAGAACAATTACGACATTCTCGTTCAGTTAAATACTGATAAACATTTGGCGTTACGTGACGTACAAATATTGAACGAAGAAATTCAGAGCTTAAAAGAAAAACAAAACTCTGAGAGTTGTGCTCATCAATTGAAAATATCTGAATTACTTAAAGAACTTGATGAGCTGAAACAAGAAAATTTTCAGAATGCAACTCAACTGAAACATCTTTTGCCTGAAAGATCTGATTTACAAGAAAGTTAAAGATCTTGAAGAATTACTTTCTAAGACAAATCATACTGATCAAAATTGTGTATTAAACAAATCGGAAGAATTTTTTGCTCTTGAAAAAGAGTTGTCTTTAACTAAAATTCTCTTGAGAAGGAAAGACATGCGTCCTTACTGAAAGAACAAGATTTTAAAACAAAATCTAAGTTGTTTGAATATGAAAGAAAGATTTTTTTAATAAAAGAACAATCTTTTAAAACTGATTTCTAATCATTTGATAATGACAGAAATTCTTATTTGGTCATTATCAAAGGATTAAAAGATCAGATACTTCATCTTTCTAAACAATTTAATGAATTTCCTTCATCAAAAGAATCAGAGGTTAAAGATCCTTCAGTTTGTTCAAAATCTAAACTTGATCAATCTGATTTATCTACAGAAAGTGAAAAGAATCCAACGGAATTTTTTAAATTTGATTCTTCTTCAGATCTTAAATTTAAGTATCTGTTAAAGATACACAGAGGCAAAGATACAATTGTTGAACAACTTCCGGTCAAGATTTACACTGGTGAATCTTCGAAGTCAAATTTTCCTAAAGTTTCTGAAAATACTAGTCATTCTAATCAGAAAACATTTTCACAGAAAAATACCAAGTATTATCAGAAACAGGCAAGAACCGGACAATTTTTCGAAAAGAAGAGTTTGCAAAAGTTTGATCATTCAAACTCAAGTTTCTTTAGAATTTCAGATATTCAATTTTGTCATACTCAAAGAAATTTGTTTTCTGCTTTTGAAAGAGAAGCTGATAGTTATAACTTGCAATGGGTACCTAAACCCAAGTACAAGTGGGTATCAAAACCCGTTTTGAAATGGGTACCCAAGAGCGCTAACAAGTCTGGATCCAAATCTGTTTGGATACCAAAGACATCTTAAATTTTGCAGGTTATAGGTTTCTTATCATTTCAGATAAGGACCCGTTCTACATTTCAATAGGCTCTTGATTACATCAGATCAAGACCCGTGTTTCAACTCAAGATGTTTTTTTGTCATATCAGACTAGAACTCGGACTTCATCTCAAGAGGCTTCTACTCACAACAGAGTAGAACCGGATCTTCACTGAAACTGGATTTTGTACTTTTCAGTACATAACCCAAGCTAATGGTTTTCAGTTACTTCAGACTGAAACCCAAGCTTCTGCGACAAATGGCTTCTAATCACTTCATATTAGAACCCGAGTCTGAAAGACAAATATTTCTGGAATTCCTGCCCTGAATTCAACTCTGAAGCTGCATTGATTTAGTGGGAGTTTTATTTTTATAATTTTTTGCTCCTGATTTAATTTCTCTGAGTTGACTAACTTTGGGTGCTTATTTCTAGGGGGAGTTTCAGACGCACTTTGACGATGACATTTTTCAAAACTGTGTGTGATTTTTCACGAAAATATTTGATACACACATAAAAATAATTTTCGAGCTGAAAAGAAATTTTTTTTTTCTTATTCTCTGAATCTATCATTGAGATGAATTGATCTAATCTCTTTGATTTTCATAATCTCATTTCTTCTGAGATTTTCTTCATTTGTCTCCCATGTATTCTGAATTCTTCCAATCATTTTCATATTCTCCCAAGTGCTAATTTTTTCATGAAAATATGATTCATATCATATATCAGATTTTCCATTTCATTCTGATATCTACCAACTCATCATTCCCCAAATTCATTCTGGATTTCATCTCCCAATTCATTTGAGCTGTAAATTCTAATCAGTATTTGTATGATATCCCATGAGTTGAAATGCTTAAGATTATTTCTGCTGACCCCGATTATGCACCTAACTATGTGATAGGCATAAATGTCGCTTCTATGGTCTAACCAAAACCAGAAGACCTACCCAAGAAGCAAATTAACTGTAGTTTGTGTGGGTGAGGGTTCTTTAGGTCTATTAGTTGAGAAGTGTCAGTTATCATGGGATACTGACAGGGTCGAGCAGAGATAAAATGTATATGAGATGGATATATTGAATGGAGATGGTGGTGCATCAGATCATGCTTTTGTTGTAAAGCTGACTGAATTTATATCTCAAAAGTGAGACTGAGGGAGCTTAGTTGAAAAATGCTGAGAGCTGATAGTTGAGAAAGGATTTAAAGAGAAGAAAATCCTACATACACTATGTCTGCTGGATAAACCACATAATCTATCAAGCCCTAGACGACTTGATATTGAAAAAGACGTCATGGACCCAGTGGCGCATGCACTTAACCCCACCAACTACTCAGTTATCTCTCAAAAGATTTCTGTTTCAATAATCACGGAGATATTGATCATCTCTATCGATATATCATTTGGATATTATTGATATTGAAACAAGGAAGACATTTGCTCCGGTCTCCGACTTCATTTGATGCACATTGTGTCTAGAGCTGATTATATACACTTTTAGGACACATTGAGTCTGACAGTATGCGTGACTATAAACAGCTTGTCCACAGTGACTAAGCCGGAACAAATAAGAGTGATTCTTTCATGTTAAAGGATTTCACGATGACTATTTGGAAATCCTACCAGTGTTAACATCACGTCAGTGCTGAACGTAGGTCACATAGATTATGTCTATTGTGCCAACAGGAATCCTATGTGGACATGGACTCGTTATCTCACAAAATGAATGTGTTCATTTTCTCCAAGGGTGAAAAGCTTTGTTTTTGTTCTGAAAAGATGTAGTTTCAATTCGAGGGGGAGTGAGAGAGATTTATTTAGTATAGGGGGAGACAATATCAGTTTAAGGGTGAGAAAATCAAGTTGTAATAAATTCTGAGTTGTAATTGTTGTTGTATTTCTTCTATTGTAATTTCATTGAATTCATGTTTCAGAAGTTTTTGCATGATGTTCATAATTTTTATGATCATCATGAGGGGGAGAAAAGCTGAATTTCAGAAACAATTGTTGATAGTTTGAAGACAACTGAAGACAATTGCCACATCATATCAAGACAATTGATAAAGGAAGAGAATCAAAAGCTATTCATGATTCAAGGGGGAGTGTACTTACAAGAAAATACAAGAAAAGAGAAGATTAGAGAAGAAGAGATGTGAAGATCTGAGAGAGACAAATAAAGAAAAGAAGAAGATTCAGAGATCAAATAAAAGAAGAAGCTTCAGGAAAAAGTCCCTGAAATGATCTTTCATCGGAAAATTGATTTCATCTCTAAGAGGGAGATTGTTAGGGACAATAGTTGTAGAGTTAAAATGAATTTTTCTTTTAATAGTTGTGTTCATCTCTAAGGGGGAGAATGTTGGGAATAAATAATAGAGATGAAACAATTATATTGTATATGTTTGTAAATACTCAATAATATAAGGGTTGTATGTGTAAATACACAATACCTGTGTATTGTGTATAAATAGAAGATTAGTGTTTCTGTTTGTGGGGATCTTAGAGATCACATACACGGTTGCATGTTGAACAGTGAGAGAGAAGTGTTGTGCAAGAAACAATGCTCCCAATGTAATATTCTTCTCTCATAATCATTCAACATATTGTATTCCATGATTTGTTGTTAGTTGTTTATAATTCTTGTTAGATGTGATTGAATTGCTGAAATTTGAATTCACAATACTTATTCGAGTTTGATCAATTTTCATTCGGTTGATCAACTTTTCAAATTCAATCAAAATATCATTTTAAAGATCTTGGAAGATTCCTATAATTCAGTCAACATGTCCAAAGACGCACTTGCAGTGGGGTCGGAAACAAAACCTCCAATTCTCTATCGAGGAGAATATGTACAATGGAGGGAAAAATTTCTTGAGTTCATAAGTTTCCACAACCTATCAGATGAGATGTTAAAGTCACTTAATGACGGACTGACTGTGTTTCTTGAAACAATACCTGTTGTACCCACTGGCAACCCTCCAATACCTGAAAGAACTATTGAGGTCACCAACCTAACAGAGGCACAAAAACGTAGAAAATTGGGGGATAAATTAGCTAGAAAATTGTTGCTGATATCCATTTCAAATGACATATACACCTGTCTGACAAATACCAAAAACAGCCAAATCCATCTGGGATGAGGGTTGTAAGTTGATGAGGGGATCAGACACGGCAGCTACAAACAGAGCCCTATGCAACTTAATGACATTCGAGAATTCAAAGCTAGAGAAGGGGAATTGCTGGAGAGTACTTACTTGAGGTGTGTCAGCTTAGTAAGTGAGATGAAGAGGAACGGTGACACAAAGTCCAACTTAGACATCAATGTTAAATTTCTGAACGTACTTAATCCAGAATGGAAAAAGTACGCAATGATCATTCAACAGACAAAAGATATTGAGGACATGGATTTTCATATTGTCTTCGAAAACCTTAACAACTATCAGGAAGTTGTGTAGGTCCCAAAAGGTTTCCCAAGTGTATAGTTCTAAGCTGTAGAGGGGGGGTGAATACAGCTACTTAAAACTTAACAATCTTTTTCTCAATGTTTGTGTATATTATTAACAAGTGTTAATTACAAACAAGCTTGAATGCGGAAAGGTTCAAGCTGAGATGACAGATACAACAGTTGTTCAGCTAATCTAAGACACACTCAGACTAGATACAATGACTATGCTCACTTAGATGCACTCACTGTTTTTACAAGACTCAGATGGACAGCTTACACAAGAACAGTTTAGACACACTCTACTATTTTATATAAGCAGACTTGCATGCATGGAATAACACACTTCAATGCACGTTCTGATTTCACACTCTTGATATCTCATAATCCTTAGAAGCTTCCTTTTATACTCAAAAGGCGAATCTCAGTGAAGCTTCTTCATTAATCAGATGAGATAGTGGAAAGTCTTTCCAAAAGGACAAAACACCTTTATGCACACTCTGATAAAGTATATTTGTCTTCACATGGCAGAATCTTTGTCTTTTCCTTTTTGTCACTGTTGCATAAGGCTTTAACCAAAAGAGGAAGGTCAACTTTGCATCTTTCTTCTTTTGCTAATGCCATTTTGATATAAGAAAAGGTCTGTCACCCTTTTCAGATATCCGTTTGTCTTCGTGTAACAGAACAGCGTGGGCAGGCTGTGCAGTTCTGTTTTCCACTTTGTCTTCGACTTGTAAACTGATCTTGTAGCCAAAAACAATACATGAGGACTTGGAAACATATTCCATAAAGTTTTTAACCTGTTCACAAAGAACATGTTCTGTTCACAAGGAACAGGTTCTGTTCACAAGGAACAGGTTCTGTTCACAAAGAACAGAACACTTGTAAACTATCCAAACTGCACAAGAGAACAGAGCAGCGTAGACAGTTTATGTCCAGCCTGTTCAGCAGACAGAACAGCTTGGACAAACTGCCTTTGTTGCAACGAATTCAACATGGTAAACAGCTTTGGGCTGATATTGCAAATCACTTTTCAGGTTTCAATAAGGCATTAAACATGCCTTAAATTCTACCTTCAAGTGCATCAACATGTTTGATTAAAAATCTCCCCCTCAGATGAACAGCAGGTTTGACTGAGGCCTTTTTGTGCCTAACAATCTCCCCCTATTTGCAATAATCAGTCTAAGCTGATTTAATCAATAATCACTATACATTTTACAATACATCTTGCTGAAAGAAATTACAACATCTAAGTAAAGTAAAAGATCAGTTTATATATACTGATTTTGATTACATAAACAACACATGCTTTTACAGAAGTACAACTAATGCACTAATGTATATTACAACTAATGTAAATAAGAAAAGATACAACATATGTAACAAAGTACGACTAATGTACAAACAAAAAGTTCAACACTTTGGACTGTTGATTTTGGGAGCAGATAACGGCAAGCCTGTCCAACAGATGGACAGCTCCCATTCTTCACCTACCCTGATGGTATGTGGACTTCACTCCAGTGGTAGTGGTCCTTCAAACATCTTTTCAAGTTCATCCCTTGTTTCCTCCAGATCTTGGATTTCAACTCTGAGGATCATAAACTTGGGATCTTGAAGTTCACCTCTCTCATAAAAGCCTCTGAGCTGGTCCTAGATGGCTGCTCTCCACCTGCTTGATTGCCTGAATGAAGTTGCAAGTCTGAAGGCTGCAAGCTGTCTCAGATCCACCTTGTATAGATCTGATGCTCTCTGAAAGCACTTCTTTAGTGTTAGGGGATCTACAAAAAATGCCCCCAACTCAGGTTCTTCAATAATTTTGCATTCTTCAAACTCTACTGCACTGGGCAGGCTGTAGTCAATTCCTTTCATCTCAAAAGCATAATCACCTTGTTCAATTAAGATGAGGAGTTCCTCCAGCTCAGAATCCTTTCTTGTCCTCCTGGCTTTTATTTTGGGGTATGTCACAGAGACACCCTCACTTACTTCTTTTGAGATCAGGCCAAGATCCTTCACTCTCTCCATCAGCTTCTTAACATATGCCCTGATAGTCTTAGCCGTTTCAGACTTAGACTGGCTCAGGGCAACTGCCAGCTCAACTCATTCCCTGTACCCCATTTGGGCAACATCAGTGTAGTCATAAGATTCCAGTTCAGGGCCTGTAGCACCCATTCTGGTTATTTGCAGCTTCCACTGTTTGCCTTTTCTTGAAATAGGGACAGCTTTGACAATAGACTCCTTAGCAAGTCTTCTATCAGCAACATCATGGAACTTCTTCCTTGACAGGTTGTCAAAGTGGAACTGGGCCCTTGCAGAGGATGCTTGCTTTGGTTTGGTCACAAAGACCAGAGCACCCTTTTCCTGTACACTTTCCATCTCACCAGCTGATTCTCTAGCAGCTTCCAGCAGTTTTCTCTGTACATCCAAAGTAGATATGGCAGCTTTGGTTTTGCTTGCCTCTTTGAATGCAAGAGATATGGCAGCTTTGGTAGATTCTTCTTCTTTTCTGAGTATTTCCAGGGCTTTGAGCTGTTCGTCTCTGAGCTCATAGTATTTTTCAAGGGGAACACCCATTTCTTTGGCCCTGGCTTTATCACATTTTAGCTCTGCTGCTTTCTGGCGGTCAGGATCAACCACTGCCTTTTCTTTTCCTTTAGCTGTTGTAGTAGTAACATCTTCAGGAATGTCTTCTTCTCTTCTTCTTCTTCCTCCAAAATGAGGTGCCTCCTTCTGCTGCTTGGCCTGTCCTCAGAAATGAATTCCTCCCCCTTAGACTGTGTAGGGTTTGGAGATTCAGCCTGAGTAGGCTGAGCAGCTTCAGGTAGATGAGAGGCACCCTCAGCTAGATCAGTACCTGTTCCAGATGCACCTGCTGTTTGACCAGTAGGTGCTGATTTCTCCTTAGGAAAAGAAGTTTTCTCCCCCTTAGACTTAGTCTTAGAGGCAGACAACTTCTCCCCCTTTGAAGGAGATGGATCAGCACCTTCAACAACTGGTCTGCCTGAAGAAACAAATTCAGCAGGCTTTGAAGGAGTTTTTGCAGTAGGCTTGGAACCAACCAGGCTATGCACTAAGAAAGCCAGATTGTCCTTCACCTCTGCAATTTGGGAAAGACAGGTTTGTAGAGAAGAGGATTGAGAATCAGCAAGAGAGGTCAGCTTAAGAATATTTTCTCTATCAGAAGTTGTGAATAGCAAACTTTGAAGATGTGCAAGATGTAACTCAAGAGAGTCCTGCACATCAGCAAGGTTTGCTGACACAGAATTTGATAGAGAACCGATGAGAGTGTTTAGGCTGGCCAAGGTGGTAGGAAGTGTAGTATTGCAAGTGGTGAGGAGAGTGGACAACTATTGGGAGATGGCTGTCATAGAGGACACAGAGTCCTGTTGGTGTGAAAGAATTGAGGAGAGGGAAGTGGAGACGTTTTGCAGCTGTGCAGTGAGTGCAAGCAGCTGTGAGGAGGTGTCAGTTTGAAGAGTGGATGGAAAGGAACTCTTGAACACATCAAAGAATCCCTTTAGCTGTTCAGACACAGAGTCTGAAATGAGAGAGGGTAGAGAGGACATTGAAGTTTCTAAAGATCCAACTTTTTTGGTCAGCAAGGAAAGCTGATCCTTCAAAGGCAGGTCTTTAGGGGATGGAGGTGTTTGGGTGGATTGTTTGGAGTGGGTAGATGAAAATGAAGAGGATGAGGCTGGTCTATGGGGATGGGATGTAGAAGGAGAGGGTACTTTGGAAAGAAGCTCCATAGCCTGGGCAAAAGTAATGTGACCCAGCTTGGAGGGATCAATAAGTCCTTCAGCAGTGGCTGTAGCTGCATCATCAGGAGAGTGGGTAGAGGATGGTAGCCTTTCAGACACTGCTTGTTTTGCAGCACCTTCATTAAGGCCAGTGGTGGTTCCCTCTGCAGTTGCTTGGTTTAAAGGTACCTCATCATTGGGAGATAGGATTTGCATTTCAACATCAGCAGTGGTGAAACCTGCTGATGGAGTTTGCAAGATGGGAGCAGCCTCACCAAAGGGATGTTCTGTTCCCTGAGGTTCATCAGCTTGAGTGGTAGGTCCTTCAGCAGCTGTTTGGTGTAGAGCAGCTGCATCATGAGGAGCAGAAGTTTGAGGCTGAGCTGCTGGTTGGTCTAAGCCAGCAGTGTGAGCACCTCGTGCAGACTCAGGGTGTAGAGAAGTATGAGGTGGGGACAGTGTGGACTCAGTATGGAGTGGAGAGAACTCCTGTCTTTCAATATTCTCAGCCTGTTGGGAGGCTGGAATAGTTGATGTGGCTGTCTCCATATGTACAACTGGCTCCTGTTGGGAGGAACCAGAGGGTCTAGGCTGACTTGGGGTTGACACATGGTGGAGTGAAGCAGGCTCTAATTGTGCTGATCCTTCTCCCAAAATAGGAGAGGCAACAGGGGTAGCTTCTTTTTCAACTGAACCCTGTTGAGAGGGAACAGAGGGGCTGGTTTGGGCTGTTTTGGTTTTTGGTTTCTTTTTGGCAAGGGATTTTCTTTGGTAGGATATGAGAGATGAGGTGGGTGATAGTGGAGAGATGAGAGGTTCAGACTGGATAGGTTTGGAGACTGGGTCAGAAACAGGTGGGTTGGCCTGTTCCATAGTCTCAGGTGCCACAGAGGCTTCAGGTTCAACGAATGAACCAGGGTGCGGAGCCTGCTCCCCCTCAGCCACAGAGGCTGAGGGTGCAGACTCAGACTAAGCTGTTTTGGCCTTCTTGTGGACAGGCCCAGCTTCAGTAGTTTCCAGGGTCCTTTTAACAAGCTTGGCACTGGCTTTGGATTTTCTTTTGGGAGCAGCTTCAGGATCCACCCTCACATCAGAGGGTCCTACCACCAATCCTAACAACCTCCTCATTGGAGTAGATAGAGGAGGCTCATTTGGGAGAACCGGAGTGTAGAAAACTCTATTTCCTATAACAGTAAATGCAGTAGTACGAAGTAAAGGCTGAGAGTTATACAGATGCTCACCACAAACGTGCTTGAAAATGAGGCTCAGAAATCTGGGGTAACGAACAGCAGCTGGACCTGTCTCCTGTTGCACCAGATTCCTCAGATTCATGAAAATCCTTTCGGCCATGTTGATAGTAGTCCCATCCACCAACTGTAGGACTATAGGAATCTCATCACGGCTTAGTTGGTCAAAGGAACCAACCTTACTGCTGAAGCACATAACCACTGAGGCAAACAATAAGCTGTAAGTAGGAGACAAATCCAACCTGAACAGCATAGCTACAACTTTTGGTTCTGCTAGACCACAGAAGTGCAACAGATTCTTCATCTGTTCATCTTCAGATTGTGGCTGATCATAAGTTTCAGCCACAGGGAGTCGAAGAGCTTCCCTGATCAGACGAATGTTGATCTCAATGGTCTGAGTCCCATTGAGTATGGTGCCCTTAATGACTTTGGTGTCTGGGTTGTAGGCACAGGTGTACCAAAACTCATACACCATCTCCTGGTACAGGACACCAGGAGTGGCAGTCATGGCATAGTTCAACGGATGAACTTTCAAAAACTCTACCATTTCTTCATAGCCTTTCCCCACATAGTTTTTGGGGATGGTTAGGTTAGCAAGGTAGTTGGTAGGTTTCAAGGTCAGCATTGTGGTGACTGATGAATGTTTCTGAACATCAGCACCTACAAACACTGGTAGAAAGGAGTTGTTTCGGTGAGCCATTTGGGAAGTAGTGAAAGTAGCAGAAGCACAGGACACTTAGTCCATTTTTAGGGTTCTTAGGAATTTATGGAAGTAGTGAGGAAGACGAAGATGAAACAGTAGGGGGTATTTATAGGATTTGAATGTGAGTGGGTATGAGAGAGAAACATTTGGGCGGTTGATTTGAAAAGGTCGTTAACGAAAAACGGAACGGTTGTCCATGTCAGACCACTTGAGCCCTTTTTAATCACTAACACACGTAAACCCACAGTATCTGCAGTAATTAAGTTAAATAAAAACAAAAATTAAGTAACTGAATTGTGAAGAAAGGTAATAAAAACTGATGTTCTAAGCTGATGGTCAAACCTGTGATGAGCAGGGTCATCACAAGCTGTTCACTCTTTAGGCTGTTTCTTCAACCTGTTCAGCTATGTAAGAACAGGTTGTGTTCAATAGCTGATCAGGTTACAAGATAATGTCTTGTATGACAGATTGAGAGAGTGAGCAGGGTGGAGGTTTGATCATCAGATCAGGCTTGACATATAAACTGTTATTGTCAAACCTGTTAGATGCTCAAACTGTTCAAGTTTTGCAGAAAATAGCTAAGTATAGAACATGCATAGCCTGTTCTGTCTAAGCTGTTCTGCGAAATTTGAGCAGTGTGAGACATATAATGACTTAGAACATTTTTGGAGACTTAGTCACTTTTGTTTAACATGCCCAGCTTGCTTACCAGATAGTTAAATCTGTTTTCATTAAGAGGTTTGGTGAAAATGTCTGCAAGCTGTTCATCTGTGGAAATAAAACTTACCACCACATTACCGTTTTGAATGTGATCGCTGATGAAATGATGTCTGACCTCTATATGCTTTGTTCTGGAGTGAAACACTGGATTGTTGGAGATAGCTATGACACTTGTATTATCACACAGAATAGGAGTTTTCCTATATACAAGTCCATAGTCTTCAAGCTGATGTTGCATCCACAGAATCTGCCCACAGCAGCTTCCAGCAGCAATGTACTCAGCTTCAGCAGTAGAAGTAGAAACTGAGTTCTGCTTCTTGCTACACCAACTTATCAACTTACCACCAAGGAGTTGACATCCACCTGTTGTGCTTTTCCTATCTAGCCTGCAGCCTGCAAAATCAGAATCTGAATAACCTGTTAGTTCAAGACTTGAGTCTTTAGGATACCAAAGACCCAAACCTGATGTGCCCTTCAGGTATCTGAAGATTCTTTTAACAGCAGCTAGATGAGATTCCTTTGGGTCAGCTTGGAACCTAGAACACAAACAGGTGGCAAACATAATATCAGGTCTACTAGCAGTTATATATAGCAGGCTCCCAATCATACCTCTGTAAGCTGTTACTGAAACAGCTTTGCCAGTGGCATCAGCATCCAATTTTACATTTGTTGCCATTGGGGTTTTAATAGGAGAACTTTTATCAAATTTAAACTTTTTCAAGAGATCTAAGGTATACTTTCTTTGATTTATAAAGATTCCAGTTGAGGTTTGTTTAACCTGTAATCCTAAAAAGAAAGTAAGTTCTCCCATCATACTCATTTCATATTTGGATTTCATGAGTAATGAAAAATTCTTGCATAATTGTTCATTAGTAGAACCGAATATTATGTCATCCACATAAATTTGAACAAACATAATATCAGACTTCACCTTCTTTATGAACAGTGTGGTATCCACTTTACCTCTGGAATACCCATTGCTCATAAGGAAATCAGTAAGAGTGTCATACCAGGCTCTAGGGGCTTGTTTTAGACCATAGAGAGCTTTGTCCAACTTATAGACAAAACCTGGATGATGTTCATTTTCGAAACCTGGAGGATGTTTGACATAAACTTCCTCTTGCAGCTTCTCATTCAGAAATGCACTCTTCACATCCATTTGAAATACCTTCATGCTCTTATGAGCAGCGTAGGCTAGAAACAAACGAATTGCCTCTAGCCTGGCCGCAGGAGCAAATGTTTCATCATAGTCAATGCCTTCCTCCTGTCTATAGCCCTGATCAACAAGTCTTGCCTTATTTCTAACGACATGACCTTGCTCATCCATCTTATTCCTGTAAACCCATTTGGTGCCAATTATAGTTTTACCTTTAGGAGCAGGGACCAGCTTCCATACCTTGTTTCTCTCAAACTGATTGAGTTCTTCTTGCATGGTAGTGATCCAATTGGCATCTTTAAGTGCTTCATCCACTTTTTTTGGCTCCATGAGAGACACAAAGCTAGAGAACATACAAAAGTTCTGTAGGTCCCAAAAAGATATCCCAAGTATATAGCCTTAAGCTGTAGAGGGGGGGTGAATACAGCTATTTAAAAACTACACACAATTTTCTCAATGTTTGTATGTATTATCAACAAATGTTAATTACAAACGAGCTTGAATGCGGAAAGGTTCAAGTTGAGATGACAGATACAACAGTATGTTTAACTAGTCTAAGACAGACTTAAACTGGTTACAATGAATACACTCACTAAGAATCACTCACTGTGTTTACAAGACTCTGAGGAACAGCTTAAACAAGAACAGCTTAGACACTGAGCACTGTTTTATTCAAGCAGACATGCATGCATGAAAGACACACTTGAATGCACGTTCACTCTTGGTTTTAGCACTTAGCTTTTTGGCTTAATCTTTCAATCCTTGGAAGTTTCTTTTTATACTCACTCAGAGGATCTAAGTGAAGCTTCTTCATTGAACGGAATGAAAAAGGGAAAGTCTTGTTGAAAAGACAACATAACCTTTTCTGCACATTCTGAAAAGCAGACTTGTCTTCATGTGGGTAGAACTTTTGTCTTTTCACTTTGTCTACTGTTGTATTGCCTTTAACTGAATAAGGAATGTCAACTTTGTGTTTTTCTTCCTTTATTAAGGCCTATTTTGATATAAGAAAAAGGTCTGTCACCCTTTTTCAAATATTTTTTTGTCTTCATGTAACAGAACAGCTTGGGCAGGCTGAGCAGTTCTGATTTCCACTTTGTCTTCGACTTTGTAAACTGATCTTGTAGTAAAAAACAATACATGAGGACTTGGAAACATATTCCATAAAGTGTTTAGCCTGTTCACAAAGAACAGGTTCTGTTCACAAAGAACAGAACACTTGTAAACTACCCAAGCTGCTCACCAGTGTAGAACAGCGTAGACAGTTTATGTCCAGCCTGTTCAGCACACTGAACAGCTTGGGCAAAACTGCCTTTGTTGCAACACATGCAACACATAGAACAGCTTCAGGCTGATATTGCAAATCATTTTCAGGTTTCAATAAGGCATATAACAGGCCTTAAATTCAACCTTCAAAAGCATCAACAGGTTTGATTAATAATCTCCCCCTCAGATGCAGAACAGGTTTGACTGAGGCCTTTTTGTGCCTAACAATCTCCCCCTATTTGCAATAACCAGTCTAAGCTGGCCTTATCAAAAATCACTATATATTTTTACAGTACATTTGTTGAAATAAAATTACAACATCAACATATAGTAAAAGATCAGTTTATATATACACTGATTTTTGATTACATAGAACAACACATGTTCTTACAAAAGTACAACTGATGTACTAATGTATATTACAACTAATGCAAAAGGGTAAATTACAACTTTTGTAAATAAAGTACAACTAATGTACATCAGATTTTGGACTGTTTTTGTTGGGAGCAGATAATGGTAAGTCTGTCCAACTGATGGACAGCTTCCATTCTTCACCTACCCAGATGGTAGATGGACTTCATTACAATGGAGGGGGACCTTCAAACATCTTCTCAAGTTGTTCCCTTGTATCCTCAAGTTCTTCAATCTCACTTCTTATGATCATAAACTTAGGATCTTCAAGTTCACCTCTCTCATAACAGCCTCTGAGCTGATCCCAGATAGCTGCTCTCCCCCTGCTTGACTGCCTGAATGAAACTGCAAGTCTGAAGGCTACAAGCTGTCTCAGATCCACCTTGTATAGATCTGATGCTCTCTGAAAGCATTTCTTCTGAGTTAAGGGATCCACAAAGAATTCCCCCAGCTCAGGCTCTTCAATGATCTTGCCATCTTCAAACTCTATTCCACTAGGCAGGCTGTGATCAACTCCTTTCATCTCAATAGCATAGTCACCTTGTTCTATCAAGATGAGGAGTTGTTCCATCTCAGTGTCCTTCCTTGTCCTCCTGGTCTTTATTTTTGGTTGTGTCACATAGACACCTTCACTAACTTCTTTGGAGATCAGGCCAAGATTCTTCACTCTCTCCATCAGCTTCTTGACATATGCTCTGACAGTCTTAGCAGTTTCTGATTTAGACTCACTCAGAGCAACTGCCAGCTCAATCCATTCTCTGTACCCCATTTGTGCAACATCAGTGTAGTCATATGTTTCTAGTTCTGGGCCTGCTGCACCCATTCTGGTTATTTTCAACTTCCACTAACTGCCTTTTCTTGATATGGGCACAGCTTTAACAATTGCTTCCTTGGCAAGCCTTCTATCAGCAACATCCTGAAATTTTCTTCTTGCCAGGTTGTCAAAGTGAAACTGAGCTCTTGCAGAAGGCACTGAAGTTTTGGTCACCAGAGCACCTTTTTCTTTTTCTGCTTCCTTCTCTTCTGCTGATCCCTTAGCAGCTTCCATTATTTTCTTTTGCACAACCGAGAGGACATTTTAACTTTCCTTGCCTCTTGAAGTGCAAAAGACTTAGCAGCTTTGCAGATTCTTCTTCTTTCCTTAGAGCTTCCAGGGCTTGAAGCTGTTCTTCTCTAAACTCAAAGTATTTGTGCATAGTTAGACCCATTTCTTTGGCCCTGGCTTTGTGAAATTTAATCTCTGCTGCTTTCTGTTGTTGGGGTCAGTTGCTGCTTTTTCTTTTCCTTTAGCTGCTGTAGTGACAGCAGCTTCAGGACTTTCCTCCTCCTCCTCTTCTTCTTCTTCTAGAATCAGATGCCTCCTTCTGCTGCTTGGCCTGCCCTCAGGAATAAATTCCTCCCCCTTAGACTGAGCAGGGATTGGAGATTCAGCCTGAGTAGGCTGAGCAGCGTGGGAGGCACCCTCCATTGTACCTGTTGCAGAAGCTCCTGCTGGTTGACCAGTGAGTATTGCAGGCACTGATTTCTCCTTAGGAGAAGAAGTTTTCTCCCCCTTAGACTTAGTCTTCGAGGCAGATGACTTCTCCCCCTTTGAAGGAGATGTACCAGCACCTTCAACACCTGGTCTGCCTGAAGACACGAAGTCATCAGGCTTGCCAGCAGTTTTGGCAGCAGGCCTGGGGCCAACAAGGCTATTCACTAAGAATGCCAAGTTGTCCTTCACCTCTGCAAGCTGGGAAAGACAGGTTTGAAGAGAAGAGGATTGGGTATCTGCAAGGGAGGTCAGCTTAGCAATGTTTTCCCTATCAGAAGCTGTGAACAGCAAACTTTGAAGTTGTGCAAGATGTAGTTCTAGAGAATCTTGCACATCAGCAAGGTTTGATGACACAGAATTGGATAGGGAGCCAATAAGTGTGTTCAAGCTGGCCAGAGTATCAGGAAGTGTAGAATTGCAAGAAGTTAGGAGAGATGACAGCTGTTGAGAGATAGCTGTCATTGAGGACACAGAGTCCTATTGTAGTGAAAGAATTGAGGAGAGGGATGTGGATACAGTTTGCAGCTGTGCAGTGAGTGCAAGCAGCTGTGGAGAATTATTAGGTTGTGGAGTGGCAGGGAAGGAATCCTTGAACAGATCAAAGAATCCCTTAAGTTGTTCAGACACAAAGTCTGAAATAAGAGAGGGTAGAGAGGTCATAGTAGTTTCTAAAGAACCAACTTTGTTGGTCAGCAGAGAAAGCTGATCCTTCAAAGGCAGGTCTTTAGGAGATGGAGGTGTATGGGTGGACTGTTTAGATTGGGTTGATGGAGAAGAAGATGACGAGGCTGGTGTATGAGGATGTGATGGAGAGGGAAGAGGAACATTTGAGAGAAGCTCCATAGCCTGGGCAAAAGTAATGTGGCCCAGCTTGGAGGGGTCAAAGGGTCCCTCAGCAGCGGCTGTAGCTGCTTCATCAGGAGAAGGGGTTGATGTTGGGGGCCTTTCAGACGCTGCTTGTGTTGCAACACCTTCATGAAGGCCAGTGGGTGTCCCCTCTCCAGTGCCTTGGTGGAAAAGCACCTCATCATGGGGAGATGGGATATGCATTTCAACATCAGCAGTGGTGAAACCTGCTGATGGAGTTTGCATAGAAGGAGCAGCCTCACCAAAGGGATGGTATGTTCCCTGAGGTTCATCAGCTTGGGTTGTTGGTACCTCAGCAGCTGTGTGGTGTGGAACAGCTGTATCATAGGGAGCAGAAATTTGAGGCTGAGCTGCTGATTGGTCTATACCAGCAGGGTGGACACCTCGTGCAGACTCAGGGTGTAGAGAAGTTTGAGGAGGGGACAGTGTGGACTCAGTATGGAGTGGAGAGGGATCCTGTCCTTCAATATTCTCAGCCTGTTGGGAGGCTGGAATAGTTGAGGTGGCTATCTTCGTTTGTACAACTGGTTCCTGTTGAGAGGAACCAGAGGGTCTAAGCTGACTCTGGGTGGACTCAGGTTGGAGTGAAGCAGGCTCCAATTATGCTGAACCTTCTCCCAAAATAGGAGAGGCAGCAGGGGTGGCTTCTTTTACAACTGAACCCTATTGAGAGGGAACAGAGGAGCTGGTTGTTTGGGCTGGTTTCTTTTTGGCTAGAGATTTGCGTTGGTATTGGATGGATGAAGTGGGTGATTGTGGAGAGGTGATGAAAGGTTCAGACTGGACAAGTTTAGAGACTGGGTCAGAAATAGGTGGGTTGACCTGTTCCATAGTCTCAAGTGCCACAGAGGCACCAGCCACAGAGGCTTCAGGTTCAACGAATGAACCAGGGTGAGGAGCCTGCTCCTCCTCAGCCACAGAGGCTAAAGGTGCAGACTCAGCCTGAGCTGTTTTGGCCTTCTTTTGAACAGGCCCAACTTCAGTGGTTGCCATGGTCCTTTTAACAAGTTTGGACCTGGCTTTGGATTTTCTCTTGGGAGCAACTTCTGCATCCACCCTCACATCAGAGGGTCCTTCCACCAATCCTAACAACCTCCTCATTGGTGTTGACAGAGGAGGCTCATTTGGAATAACAGCAGTGTAAAAAACTCTATTCCCTATCACAGGGAAGGCAGCAGTATGAAGTAAAGGCTGAGAGTTGTACAGGTGCTCACCACAAATGTGCCTGAAGATGAGGCTCAGAAACCTGGGTATCGAACAACAGCTGGTCTTGTCTCCTGCTGCACCAGGTTCCTCAAGTTCAGGAAGATCCACTTAGCCATGTCCACTGTAGTCCCATCCACCAGCTGTAGGACTATTGGGATTTCATCACGGCTCAGTTGGTCAAATGAACCAACTTTGCTGCTGAAGCACATCACCACTGAGGCAAAGAGAAAGCTATAGGTAGGAGACAGATCCTTCCTGAACAGCGTAGCACCAATTTTAGGTTCTGCTACACCACAGAAGCGTAGCAAATTTCCCATTTGTTCATTTTCAGGCTGAGGCATGTCATATGAATCAGCAATGGGCAGATGAAGAACCTTCCTGAGAAGATCAGTAGTGATCTCAATGGTCTGAGTCCCATTGAGAATAGTCCCTTTGATGACTTTGGTGTTGGGGTTGTAGGCACAAGTGTACCAAAACTTGTACACCATCTCCTGGTACAGGACACCAGGAGTAGCAGTCATGGCGTAGTTCAATGGATGAACTGTCAAAAATTCCACCATTTGGTCATAACCTTTCCCCACATAATTTTGGGGATTGTGAGGTTGGCAATGTAGTTAGTGGGTTTGAGGGTTAGCATTGTGGTGATTGATGAGTGTTTCTGCACATCATCACCAACAAAAACTGGTAGAAAGAGCACAAGACACTTAGTCGATTTGTTTAGGGTTCTTAGGAGGTTTATGGTAGTAGTGAGGAAGACGAAGATAAAACAGTATGAGGTATTTATAGGATTTGAATGTGAGTGGGTATGAGAGAGAAATATTTGGGCGGTTGATTTGAAAAGGTCGTTAACGGAAAACGGAACGGTTGTCCATGTCAGACCGTTTGTCAGACCACTTGAGCCCTTTTTAATCACTAACACACGTAACCCACATTATCCGCAGTAATTAAGTTAAATAAAAACAGAAATTAAGTAACTTAATTGTGAAGAAAGGTAATTAAAAACTGTTGGTCTAAGCTGTTGGTCAAACTTGTGATGAACAGGGTCATCATAAGCTGTTCATTCTTCAAGCTGTTCCCTCAACCTGTTCAGCCATGTAGGAACATGTTGTGTCCAATAGCTGATCAGGTTACAAGACAATCTCTTGTAAATCAGTGTGAAGGAATAAGCAGAGTGAAGAATGGACCATCAGAGCAGGCTGGACGAGTAAACTATTTTTGTTCAGCCTGTTGTATGTTTAAGCTGTTCAAGGATTTCAGAAAAATGGCTAAGTACAGAACATGCATAGCCTGTTCTGTCTAAGCTGTTCTGAGAAACCTGAGCAGTGTGAGACATACAAGGTCTTAGACCTTTGAGGACACTTAGTCACTTTTGTTTAACACGCCCAACTTGCTGACAAGGTAATTAAACCTGGTTTCATCAAGAGGTTTGGTGAAAATGTCTGCAAGCTGTTCATTTGTCGAAATAAAACTTACCTCCACATTACCTTTCTGAATGTGATCCCTGATGAAGTGATGTCTGACTTCAATGTGATTTGTTCTTGAATGAAATACTGGATTGTTGGAAATGGCTATGGCACTTGTGTTGTCACACAGAATAGGAGTTTTCCTATACACAAGCCCATAGTCCTCAAGCTGATGCTGCATCCACAGAATCTGCCCACAGCAGCTTCCAGCAGCAATATACTCAGCTTCAGCAGTAGAAGTAGACACTGAGTTCTGCTTCTTGCTACACCAACTTATCAACTTTCCACCAAGGAGTTGACATCCACCTGTTGTGCTTTTCCTATCTAGCCTGCAAAATCAGAATCTGAATAACCTGTTAGTTCAAGACTTGAGTCTTTAGGATACCAAAGACCCAAACCTGATGTGCCCTTCAGGTATCTGAAGATTCTTTTAACAGCAGCTAGATGAGATTCCTTTGGGTCAGCTTGGAACCTAGCACACAAACAGGTGGCAAACATAATATCAGGTCTACTAGCAGTTAAATATAGCAGGCTCCCAATCATACCTCTGTAAGCTGTTACTGAAACAGCTTTGCCACTGGCATCAACATCCAATTTTACATTGGTTGCCATTGGGTTTTAATAGGAGAACTTTGATCAAATTTAAACTTTTTCAAGAGATCTAAGGTATACTTTCTTTGATTTATAAAGATTCCAGTTGAGGTTTGTTTAATCTGTAATCCTAAAAAGAAAGTAAGTTCTCCCATCATACTCATTTCATATTTGGATTTCATGAGTAATGAAAAATTCTTGCATAACTGCTCATTAGTAGAACCAAATATTATATCATCCACATAAATTTGAACAAGCATAATATCATATTTCACCTTCTTTATGAACAGTGTTGTATCCACTTTACCTCTGGAATACCCATTGCTCATAAGAAATTCAGTAAGAGTGTCATACCAGGCTCTAGGGGCTTGTTTGAGACCATAGAATTCTTTGTCCAACTTATAGACAAAACCTGGATATTGTTCATTTTCAAAACCTGGAGGCTGCTTGACATAAACTTCTTCTTGCAGTTTCCCATTCAAAAATGCACTCTTCACATCCATTTGAAATACCTTAATGCTCTTATGAGCAGCGTAGGCTAGATACAAACGAATTGCTTCTTGCCTGGCCACAGGAGCAAATGTCTCATCATAGTCAATTCCTTCCTCCTGTCTATAACCTTGAGCAACCAGTCTTGCCTTATTTCTAATGACATGACCTTGCTCATCCATTTTATTCCTGAAAACCCATTTAGTGCCAATTATAGTTTTACCTTTAGGAGCAGGGACCAGCTTCCATACCTTGTTTCTCTCAAACTGATTTAGTTCTTCTTGCATGGCAGTGATCCAATTGGCATCTTTTAGTGCTTCACCCACTTTCTTTGGCTCCATTAGTGAAACAAAACTAGAGAACATACAGAAGTTCCCTAAGCTGTCCCACCTTGTTTGTACCCCTTTGCTGATGTCACCAATTATTTGATCATTGGGGTGACATCTGATCCACTTAGGATCAGTCTTCAATGAGGATTCTCGTGAGTTATCAGCAGCTTCAGCAGGTCCTGTTGAACAGCTCTCAAGATTTTCAGACACACTGTTGTCTTGAGCCTTCACTTGTTGAACATGACTGACTACTGTTGAACATATCAGCAGAGGAACCAGGAAAATCAGCATTGATAGGTTCAGGACATGCAGTTATAATTAGGTCAGTACACTTATTCACACAGGATGTATTGACATAATCATCATCATGCCCATCATGATTAGCAGGTTCCACACTGGGTGTAGTGGAAGCTTTTGAGTCCTCTTCACTGTTTGAATGCATGAGATCATCAAAGTTTAATTCTCCTGAAACTGATTCAGGAACAGCTTTGGTGGAAGCATTCTTGGACTCTTCAAAGGTGACATTGATAGATTCATCTATCACCTTTCTTTTGTTGTTGTACACTCTATAGGCTTTGGAGATAGCAGAGTAGCCAACAAACACACCTTCATCAGCTTTTGGTTCAAACTTTGCCAGTTGGTCCCTTTGATTCAAAATGAAGCAGGGACAACCAAACACATGGAAGTAACTGACATTTGGCTTCCTCCCTTTGAGCAGCTCATAGGGGGTCTTGTTGAACCTTTTCACCACTAAGGATCTGTTTTGGGTGAAGCAGGCAGTGTTAACAGCTTCAGCCCAGAATGATGAAGGTAAACCAGATGCACACAGCATGGTTCTAGCAGCTTCAATGAGAGTTCTGTTTCTCCTTTCAGCAACTCCATTTTGTTGTGGAGTTCTTACAGCTGAAAAGTTTTGAGTGATTCCTTTCTCTTCACAGAAGTCTTCAAGAGTACTGTTTCTGAATTCAGTACCATGATCACTTCTAAGCTGCTTCACTTGGGCAGAGTTCAGCATTTCCATCTTTTTCACAAATCCAATAATTTCTCTAGCTGCCTCTCCTTTGCTCTTCAAGAAGATAACCCATGTGTACCTGGAGAACTCATCAACCATTACTAGAGTGTATCTTCTTCCTCCTAGACTTGGGACATTAACAGGTCCAAACAAGTCCATATGGATTAAGAAGAGAGGAGTATCAATAGAAAAGTTATGTTTGGATTTAAATGATGATTTCCTCTGCTTGCCTTTCTCACAAGCTGTGCAGAGCTTATTCTTAACAAAGGTCATAGAAGGCAAACCTGTCACCAACTCTTTCTTACAGAGTTTGTTGATGTTCTTGAAGTTCAGGTGTGACAGCCTTTTGTGCCATAACCAGTTTAAGTCTGCATTTGTTCTTGTGAGAAAACAGGTTTCAGTTGTGGGATCAGCAGATTGCATGTCCACAACATACACACCTTTCTTTCGTTGAGCACAGAGCACAACTTTGCCTTGGGAATCCAATATGTAACCCAGGTGCTCATCAAAGTTAACCTTATAGCCAGCATCACACAGTTGACTTATGCTAACAAGGTTATGTTTTAGTCCAACCACATAGGCTACTCTTTTGAACACTGCAGCACCAGTGGATCCCTGTACATTGTCACCAAATGTGACTTTTGGCCCTTTTTCAGGCCTGAGATCACTCAGCAGGTCCTTGCAACATGTCATGTGCCCTGAGCAGCCACTGTCCAAGTACCAAACCTGGAATGGTTGTTTGTCCTGCAGAATGTCATAGGAAAATATTAGTTACTTTTAGGGGAATTCATCACAGTTGAGTTCTCCTACTTCATCAACATGTGTTGATGGGCTAGTGATATCCACATTAATATTTCCTATTTG
This sequence comes from Centrapalus pauciflorus, assembly GCA_020465985.1. Taxonomy (NCBI): domain Eukaryota; kingdom Viridiplantae; phylum Streptophyta; class Magnoliopsida; order Asterales; family Asteraceae; genus Centrapalus; species Centrapalus pauciflorus. Next base: position 143,073 of record JAANYP010004991.1, on the reverse strand, counting down.
AATGGTATCAGTTTGGATACCACTCTCATTGACTAAGTTATTTCCAACACTGCTTGTTTTAGCAATGATGGAACTAGCAAAGTCAACAGGCCTCATGTCCTCAGTTTCAGGACAGTCTTTAGCCATGTGTGTCTTCTTCCCACATTTATAGCACTTTCTCTTTTTAGCCTTTTTGGAAGAAGAGCTTTCAGAAACACATTCTGAATTATTTCTGTTGATTTTGTCAGCAGGTTTAGCAAACTTATTACTATTTTTCGATAAATCAACAGCTTGAGTGGTCGGCACAATAGCAACAGCTTTGCCTGTTTCTTCTTTCCTCTTTTTGGGAGGACAGATGTCAAAAACAGGAAGCTTGATTGGTTTTTGACCTTCCACAGGTTTGGGAACCTTACTCCCAGATTTCTCAGGCTGAGCATTGGCTTTGCCTTTGCCCTTACTGAGATGTAATTGATGCTGCCTATCAACATAATCACTATTTCTGGTTTTGAAAAACTTATTTTCATTTATAACCAGTTTTCCACTATGATTTGAAAACTTATTTGAAACCACAACAGATTTGCTTTCAACATGAGACTTACCCTTGTTGAAAGCAGGCTGCTTACCTTTTGAAAACTTATTTTTAAAATGTTTAGCATCAAAAGGATTAACAAGTCTCTTACCATCAGCTTTGGACCCAGATCCTGTTTTGTCAACAGGTTTAGTGTCCACTGCTGCAGTTTGAGCATGTTTTCCTTTCTTCTGCTTGTGTGAATCAGCAGAGTGCTTAGCAGGCTGATTTGATGGAGAACACATTCCGTCATCAGCATTTGGGCCTTTTTCACACAAGTTGTCAGTATTTTGAGGCCTGACAAACCTGTTTGTTGAAACCAGCTTTCCATTAACTTTCTGGATGAAAGTACTGGGAAGCTCACCAAGAGTGGGTAAGTCATCTTTTAGATTATTAATCTCAACAATAGAAGCTGCTTTGTCAAGATCCCCTCCAAGATAGGCTTGGATTTGTGTAGGGATCTACTGACTGATGCAATGGCTGACTTTTTGTGCAGATTGCCACCAAGAGTCAACTATCTTTTGAAGCTTTGCATGTTTTACATCTGTTTCTCTCTTTTCTACCAGTAAAATAGAGTTGATGTGTTTTAGTTCATCAAGCTCAGTTTCCAACTTATGGAAACTGTCAAGTTTACTAGTTTTAATCTCAAAATCAGTTTTAAGCTTAGAGATTTCAGATAGTAAAACATTATGCTTCTCAACAGCAGCTTTTAAATCAACCAGCAAATATTCAAACATTTTCACTTTTTCATCAGAACTGTAAGCCATAAAATTTTTTACCTTGTACATCATTGTAGGGTTCCAGTTCTCCAAGCTGCTAAAGGCTTCAGCTTCAGCCAAGTCCTATTTGAAGTTGCTAGTTGATGGGACGTTAGTATTGGCCATCAGACAATTGTTGTCTTCTTAGCCTGAGGATGAATCAGACTCTTCCCAGTCGCATGTTTCTGCCATCAGTCCCTTTTGCTTGTTGGAAGACACTGAGTTTTTCAACTTTTTCAGCTTAGCCATGGCCATAAGGTACTTAACCCTATTCCCTGTTAGTCTTGTATGGTTTGGAAGACTGTCCAATAGCTTTTGACACACACTCAGCAGCTATATGGCCAGTTTTGACACATTTGAAGCACTTAGCTTTAGATTTATCAAATGTCTTCTTCTTGACAGCATTTGAGTTCCCCTGTAGCATATTTCTTCCAAACCTCTTCTTGTTGAACCTTTTGACAAGCATTGCTATCATCTGCTCATCATCAAGCTCAGCAAGATCCGCACTGTCTTCCTCATCAGACATTTCCTCTTTTTCATCATCAGCCTGTTGATCAGGTGGTGTGAACACATCACACACCTGCCCAACAGGTTGTCTCACGCTGGCCACTAAGGCAGCACCTCTCTTGGACATTTCCAAGGCATTTTTCTTCTGTTGCCCTGACTGCTCATCATTTAGTAATGATCCATATAAGTTTACAAGATCCATACCTTTGATGGTACCTGAATCTCTCAAGATGATAGAGAAGTAGTTCCACTCTTCAGGCAAGATTTCCAAGAACTTGTTCACTAGGGTCAGGTTGTCCTTTGTGATCCCAACAGCTTTGAGATCATTAATAAGAGCAGTAAACCAGGTGTAGGTTTCTGTGAGTGTCTCCTTTGGTTTTGCAAAGAAGAGTTCATACTGTCTAACAAGATTGTTAATCCTGTTGTCCAGTGTGATTGTGGGTCCATCATAGACGGTACACAAAGTATCCCACATCTCCTTTGCAATCTTCATCTTCTCAACCTGTTTGAACACATCATCAGGCAGAGAGATAACCAGGTTATTCCTGGCTTTTGCATCCAGAGCAACCAGTCTTTTGTCTTCATGAGACCATTGAGCTTTGGCCTTCTCAAAGGTTCTGATTTCAGGGGCAGCTCCTTCAGCAGCAGGAGTTATAGTAGTAACAGAGGTTGGCATATAGGGACCTTCCATTACTATCTCTGGTAGTAGTACATCCAGATTCTCTAAATAGAGCATCATTCTACATTTCCAGCCAGAGAAGTTCTGATGATTGAACTTTGGGGGTTTGGCCATTGACCCATTGTCATAATAAGAGGAACTTGCAGCACTGTTGTCCATGGAAACGTAGGTAGAATGAGAGATCTAGAGTTGACACACACTCTATCTGCTCTGATACCAGTTGTAGGTCCCAAAAGGTTTCCCAAGTGTATAGTTCTAAGCTGTAGAGGGGGGGTGAATACAGCTGTTTAAAACTTAACAATCTTTTTCTCAATGTTTGTGTATATTATTAACAAGTGTTAATTACAAACAAGCTTGAATGCGGAAAGGTTCAAGCTGAGATGACAGATACAACAGTTGTTCAGCTAATCTAAGACACACTCAGACTAGATACAATGAGTATGCTCACTTAGATGCACTCACTGGTTTTACAAGACTCAGATGGACAGCTTACACAAGAACAATTAAGACACACTCTACTGTTTTATATAAGCAGACTTGCATGCATGGAATAACACACTTCAATGCACGTTCTGATTTCACACTCTTGATATCTCATAATCCTTAGAAGCTTCCTTTTATACTCAAAAGGTGAATCTCAATGAAGCTTATTCATTGGACAGATGAGATAGTGGAAAGTCTTTCCAAAAGGACAAAACACCTTTCTGCACGTTCTGATAAAGTATATTTGTCTTCACATGGCAAAATCTTTGTCTTTTCCTTTTTGTCACTGTTGCATAAGGCTTTAACCAAAAGAGGAATGTCAACTTTGCATCTTTCTTCTTTTGCTAATGCCATTTTGATATAAGAAAAGGTCTGTCACCCTTTTTAGATATTCATTTGTCTTCATGTAACAGAACAGTGTGGGCAGGCTGTGCAGTTCTGTTTTCCACTTTGTCTTCGACTTGTAAACTGATCTTGTAGCCAAAAACAATACATGAGGACTTGGAAACATATTCCATAAAGTTTTTAACCTGTTCACAAAGAACAGAACACTTGTAAACTATCCAAGCTGCTCAAGAGAACAGAGCAGCGTAGACAGGTTATGTCCAGCCTGTTCAGCAGACAGAACAGCTTGGACAAACTGCCTTTGTTGCAACGAATGCTACATGGTAAACAGCTTTGGGCTGATATTGCAAATCACTTTTCAGGTTTCAATAAGGCATTTAACAGGCCTTAAATTCTACCTTCAAGTGCATCAACAGGTTTGATTAAAAATCTCCCCCTCAGATGAACAGCAAGTTTGACTGAGGCCTTTTTGTGCCTAACAATCTCCCCCTATTTGCAATAATCAGTCTAAGCTGATTTAATCTATAATCACTATACATTTTACAATACATCTTGTTGAAAGAAATTACAACATCTAAGTAAAGTAAAAGATCAGTTTATATATACTGATTTTGATTACATAAACAACACATGTAGCACTGTTGGAAGACAAGAAATACAAGTACAAGGTAAAGAAGAAAAAACATGTAGTTATAAGCAGCAGTTCATCTGAATCAGACTCATCGGATTCCTCAGCTGATTCTGAAATAGAGGAAATGAAGAAACAAATGGCCTTACTGACAAAGGCATTTCAGAAGAAGTTTTTACCGAAAACCCACTAATAACAAGATGAGATACAAAACAGGCTCACGAAAGTTTGATAAGAAGGAGAGATATGACAAAACAGGTGAAAGCAGTGGAAAGAAAGTCGATAGATATGATAAATCTGAAAAGTCAGCCAAGAAGGACTCAGAGCAAAAATGCTACAACTGTGGCAAGTCGGGTCATTATGAAAAAGAATGCAGAATGCCTGTAGTGAAAAATTCAGAATACTACACGAGAAAGGCACTTCTATCAAAAGAAAAAGAAGCTGACAAAGCTCTAATGGCTGAAGATGATCATTGGCTACAACCATCTGAGGATGAAGACATCTTAGATGAAGATGCACACATCTGTTTAAAGTCAGAAGTTTTTAACGAGTCAGAACTTAGTGAGTCTGCGATGGTAGCAGAAGATGAAGTTTGGGTAGGGTTGACGGATGAGGAGAATGAAGAAAAAGAAGAGTCTGATGAGGAACTGACTGAAGAAGTAGCAATGATGGCAACAGGAGAAGCTGGCGACAACAAGGATAGAGATAGTGATGAATCAGATTCATATAAATTAGAGAGTTCATAGACACCTGAGGTACAATCTAACTCTGAATCTGAAAATGATGACTCGTGTATGCTTGAACAAAAACTAACGCAAATGGCTTTCATGCTAAAGAAATTTGAAAATCTTTAAAAGCCGAAAAGAAAAATTTCCATTCTTTGGAAAACAAGCTAAATTAAAGAACATGCGTTAGTGTTGGATTTTTCCAAGGATAAGGCATTAGCATTACGAGCTTTATCAGATTTACAAGATAAAACAAATGATCTTCAAAGTCAAATCCAGAAACTGAATAGCAATATATCTGAGCTAACAGATAAACTGAATTTGGCTGAATTAGAAGCATCAAGTTATTCTGTAAAATATCATGCCATTTTTTGATGAAAGAACAAAACTTATGAGAAAATTAAATGATTGGAAGATGAGTTTATCAAACGAGGTCAAACAGATTAAACAATATATTTAAATCAACCTAAAGATACCGAATTTTACAATTCTGAATCAGGTATAGGTTGGAATAATCCTAAATATATGACAAAAGCTATTTCAAATTCACCTACTTTATATGATGTCAGATACATGAATTCAGGATTACAAATGATATTTATGAAAGCATCAGATAAAATAGAATCAAGTGAAGATTCAAAAAGGTTAAGATCTAATAAAATGCAAAATATTGTTGATTATAACAGAATAAATGAATCTAATCAAAATTCTTGCATTTATGAGGACTATATTCAGACATATTCTGACAAGGATTTATCTGAAAATACTACTCATTCTCAAAAGCTATATTTACCAAATTCAATTCTTGAGAAGATGAACTCTGATCTTGAATTGAAAATCAAAACTTTTGAGACAGAATATCAAAATCTTAAGGCTGAAATTAACTCTTTAGAACTAAAATTGCAAAAACAGACTGAAAACAATTTACAATCAGATCAAACACCTTCAATTCAACTTGATTCTATTAATTCTGAAAAAGATTTTGATTTGTATATGAACTCGGACTTTAACTCATTAGAAGAAATGTTTGTAAAATAGATGAATTTGTCAACCCATTACATGACAAACAACCTAATAAACCTAAAGAACCTGTTAGAATTCTGTAAAGAATATCTACAGATTCAAAGGACTCATCAGAACATTCACCAATTTGCAACTGAAAAAGGAGAAAATGAAAGTTTCTTTTGTGACTCATACTTATGAAAAAGGTGAATCGTTTTCCTCAAAGGACTCTATTGCACAAAAGGTCCAAAATTCCAAAGGTAAGAGACTTTTACAGGAGAAACAAGTTTCTAAAACGACTAATTTTCGTGTTTCTTGTATGTCAGATAATATTGTGAAAGGTTCTCGGAAGAAAGAATGGAGAAAGAAGCAGCAAGGAAAGATAAACAAGAGTATAAGACAAGAGTGGAGAGTCAAAGAAACTATTGTTACAGATAGGATTAGACAATTTGAAAAATCTGTCTGTAATAATAATTTTACTGATAAATGTTGTACTAAATACTCTTGAACTGCCTTAATTGCTTTAAATTCTGCTTCTTGTAAATCAATACATGCTACATCTGATAAGTTCGTGTGGCTACCAAAGCAAGAGGATCCATCTTTTAAACAGAAAAAGGTTCCAAAGCAGCAACTGTAACATCCGGCACTAAACCAGGTTAGCGACAAAGCCCTAATCTACATTTAATAGTCAATTATAGCCTAATCAATGGTCATTAGAAATTAATCAAGTGATTAACAAGGTTTATTAGAAAATTCATCTCAATTAGAATCAAATTCATCGGTGCGATGAATCGGGAAATCAATTAATCCGATCAATTTACGATATAAAGGACTAATTCAACTAAGTACATAATTAAACTATGATTAGTGACACTAATCATACACTAATACAATTACTTAACATTAATTATGCAAGACTAAAAGAAATGATTAAAACAATGCATCCAAAAGTATTTATGAATTTACAAGAAAAGGGAAATACAAGAATACATTTCTAAATACTTTTATACAAAAAAATAAATGAAAATACACCAAAAATACCTCCCTTAGGCCAGCCAATAGGAAGGACAAAAGGACCTTGAAATAATTTATTTTACTCAACATATCAAAATCAAATCCTCTATATTTCAATTCATCCAAGATTTGCACTATTCTTCATCATTTCACCATCTTTTCAAGATCCAATTTTCCCTATAAATAGAGAACATTTAATCACACCAAAACCCTTCTATTCTCTCTTCAAAAACTGGCCATAAGCCCTCCCAAAGCCAAAAACCTTCAATTTTTGGTGTTCTTGAAGTATTTCAAGTGTTCTTCATATTTTGAAGTGTTCTTGGTGCAACTTTTGCAATAGTTTCAACTTCTTCTCATTTGCATTCTTATAAAACATCAAAGTAAGTAAATACTAACTTATTTCATCTTATATTTATGTTTATATAAGTCTTGCATAATATATATAATCACCTACAACAACAAGTTTCATAAAAACTCAAGTTTATAAGTTTCTAGTTCTTATTTTTAAGTTGTTTCTTTAAATGTGTTTATGAATATGTGAACACATTATAAAAGTGTTAATATTATGAAAACATGTGATATAAATGTGTTTTTATAACTATTATGACTTTTATACAAGTAGTCTTTGAATAAACAACAAGAATCATAAGTTGTTGTAAGTTTATAAACTACGGATTTTCGGCAGAAAATTTATATCGACTTTGAAAAATCATAACTAATTCATAACTCAACGAAATGAGTTGATTTTTGTTTCAAAAGTTAGACCTATGTCTTACCTATAGATCTGCAAATTTTCATGATTTATTTTGAAGTTTAAGACCTCCAGAAATTATTTGGGAAACCGAAAGTTTGACAGCTCAAAAATGGCCAACATAGCATTTTTAACGAGCTTTTTCACCAACCTAAACAACTCGAAAAAGGGTCGTTCTTGATTCTAAAAATCCTTTGTATATAGTAGTTTAATGTCCTAGAAAACCAAAGTCTAAAACATTTTGGAGCTTGGTCAAAAACAGCCTCAAAGTAGGCCGAAAAACCTCCGAAAAAGCTGGAAAATTATACATATATATATATAAACTTGACGTTTTAAGCGCATTTTATTTATAAACTTGTAATGTTGGGTGATTTAAGACATAAAAATCTATTGGGAGTCATGTCCCCCATTCGTGTTAGCTCGGTTCGGCTAACAGCGAGTGCATATATATTCAACACACGGTATTACGTATGAGAATACTGCACAGGGCAAACTCATTCTAATTAAGCTTCGGTTGCATGATGGTTTATGTAATACATACACGGAATATATGATTTTATAAATTCAACTCATCTGATAATGTCCATACAACTGGTCTTTTCGCGTAAACCTATGAGCTCACCAACAATTTTTGTTGACGTATTTTAGCATGTATTTTCAGGTAATTAAGGCAAGTATGCCTTCAGAAGTAACCACTTTCAAGCTTCCGCACTTAAGGAGTCGCATTCTTTTCCAAACCGTCGGAGATTTATTTGCATTATTTTGGATAATTTAATTATGTATTCAAATCTCTGTACCTTGCGAACTACTCTTTATTATTTACGGGTTATGTAAAACATTTCTACCTTTTAAAGTTATATCGATGTATTTCTTTGAAAACGTCCATATAGTGGTCGTTCATTATGATTATGGTCACGCTTCCGCACTCGTCACGCCTCGCTGCCAACCGGGGTAGCAGGGTGTGACAGATTGATATCAGAGCCATAGTTATAGTGAACTAGGTTGCATTAGTACCCTAGACTATAACTGCACATAAAATTTACTGATTTTAAAAATATTTTGTAGCTAACTAAAAGACTATGAATGGACCTTGATAGCAGAAATCATGTCTTATCCGGAAACCATCATCATATCGGATTCAGAGGAGGAGTACACTCCTGCTAGCCCCACGGCCACTGAGATTTTCCACGAGGAAGACACATCGGAAGAAGAGGACCCCTCGGAAGATCCGATGTGGGAGACGGAAGAGGAGCCGATGGAGGAAGAAGATCCATTGCCCCCAATGGTCCCTGCTCGCGTTCCATGCCATCCAGCCGAACCGTCATATAAGCCGTATAGGCCCTACCCTAACGGCCCCAAAATGTTGTACACACCCCGAAAGCGGGTGAACCCACCAAGAGGGGAGTCTATTCCTGTCCCGACTCCCCAGCCCAATCCCCCACCACCACACCGACGGGTAGATGCCCGGCGATGGGGCTGGATACCGGAGACCCTCCGCGAATGGAGGCAGATGGAGGGAATTCCTCCCAACTTCGAGATAGGAGGACCATCCTCCGCACCTGTCCCAACACTCACCCAAGAGCCTACCGAACAAACCGTACCACTCTTGATAGCACGGTCGGCCTGGCATGATCACCAAATCCGGTCCCTTAACCTAACTATCGGAGAGATGACCGCTCGTTTAGAGCGGGAGGAGTTGCAAAACTCCAACATCTATTGGGCCAATCAGCACGCCCTTGCTATTCAACAGAATGGCCTGAACGAGCTTCGGCAACATCTAGCCGAAAGCCAAGCTCGGATCGAGGAGCTGACTCAGCGCCTCAACGCGATGGAAAAGGGAGAGACCCCTGATCACTCCCACACTTAGTGCACTTCTATCTATCTTTGTAATGGTAGGAAAATATCATGTAATAGTATAGGACAAAATTTTCGGGTAATAACCCGCCCCTAATGTAAGGAAGTTTCGAATGATTAATGGAAAATTGCATGTTATTTATGAAATTGTGTTTGATGATTATAGTATTCTGCTTTAAGGAAAATTTACCTCTTTAAGATTCAACTTCTTACACTATACTTTTCTTTAAAATTTTAAGATAATGCCGCCGAAACGAGCAATGAGCGCTGCTGACATTGAAGAGCTAGTCGCACAAAGAGTGGCTGCCGCTATAGCCACATATGAGGCAAATAGGAATAGCTCAGCTAATGGAGATGGTGGTGCTAGCCGCACCACGGGAGGAACTGAAATCCACGCAAAAGGCTGTGGAATTAAAGGATTTTTAAGTTGCAAACCCCGGTACTTCAACGGAATCGAAGGAGCCGTTGGCTTGATACGATGGTTTGAGAAGTTAGAATTTGTTTTTCGCGTTAGCGGATGTGCTGAAGGAGACAGGGTGAAGTTCGCTACTCACACCCTACAAGATAGCGCCCTCACATGGTGGAATTCCTATCTCCAGTCTGTAAGTATTGATGAAGCCTACCAGCTCACATGGTCCGCATTGAAGCAAATGATTACAGACGAGTACTGTCCAAGGAACGAACTCCAGAAAATGGAATCGGAGTTCTGGAACCTGTCAATGAAGGGAACGGATGTGACGGGGTACACCAACCGATTTCATGAACTGAGCATTCTGTGCCCTCAGATGGTGACCCCGGAGTACAAAAAGATCGAACGTTATATTTGGGGACTCACTCCTCAAATTCAAGGTAATGTGACTGCCTCAAACCCATCCACCATACAGGATGCCATCAGGATGGCAAACAATTTAATGGATCAGGTGTCCCGGAGGAATGAAGCCAAAGCCGGGGAAAATAAGAGAAAGTGGGAAGACAAGTCTGGGAAGAGTACGGGTTCACAATCCAAGAAGCCCGAGACCATCAAGGCCTACGCAGCAGGAACTGAGTCAAGGAAAGGCTACACGGGCACCAAGCCTTTCTGCGCCCAATGTACCTTTCACCACAACAAAGGTCCCTGCCCAACTTGTGGAAAATGTAAACGTGTTGGCCATATGACCAAAGACTGTAAGTTTGGAGCCTCGGGTGGCAGTGGCGGAAATCAAAAAGGCTGCTTTGAATGTGGAGTTACTGGGCACTTCAAGAGTGAGTGCCCGAAGTTAAAGAATGGTGGAGGAGCTCAGGGGAGAGCTTTTGTGTTAGGAGCAGGAGACGCTCGTCAAGATCCCCACGTAGTATCAGGTACGTTTCTTTTAAATGACATTTATGCTTACGTACTCTTTGATACTGGGGCTGATAGGAGCTTTATATCTGATAAGTTTAGTAAGCAATTGAATGCCGCTCATTTTCCCTTAGACAACTCTTATACTATAGAACTGGCTGACGGTAAAATAATAGAGGCAAGTAGTATCATTAAGGAATGCACACTGAAGCTGGCAGATCATCCCTTTAAGATAGACTTGATGCCTATAGAACTCGGAAGTTTTGACATAGTAGTTGGTATGGATTGGTTGTCACACAATCATGCCGAGATTTTGTGTGGTAAGAAAGTGGTACGGATACCATTCCACAAGAAGAAGTTCCTAACAGTCCAAGGAGAAAGAAAGAACCGACAGTTGAATGTCATATCCGACCTAAGAACATTAAAGTGCCTTAGGAAAGGTTGTCATGCAGTACTGGTGCAAATTGTAGAAAAAGAGTCGGAGGAGAAGCGACTCGAGGATATTCCCGTGGTTTGTGACTATCCGAAGGTCTTCCCGGAAGATTTGCCTGGACTTCCGCCAACTAGGCAGGTAGAGTTTCGAATCGATTTGGTGCCGGGAGCTGCACCGGTCGCAAGGGCCCCATATAGACTTGCCCCTTCTGAAATGCAAGAGCTATCCAATCAATTACAAGAGTTGATGGATAAAGGATTCATTCGACCAAGTTCCTCACCTTGGGGAGCTCCGGTCTTGTTCGTGAAAAAGAAAGACGGATCCTTCAGAATGTGCATAGACTACCGAGAGCTAGTAGTTAACGATAAAGAACCGCTACCCTCTCCCCAGAATTGATGACCTGTTTGACCAACTACATGGATCTAGCTTCTACTCTAAGATTGATCTGCGATCCGGTTATCATCAAGTAAAGGTTCGGGAAGAAGACATACCCAAGACAGCATTCAGAACTCGTTATGGACATTACGAATTCCAGGTAATGCCATTCGGTTTGACTAACGCACCAGCCGTATTCATGGATCTCATGAATCGAGTGTGTAAACCGTATCTGGACAAGTTTGTAATAGTGTTCATAGACGATATTCTCATCTATTCCAGAAATAAGGAGGAGCATGAACACCACCTCAAGCTGATCTTGGAGTTGTTAGAGAAGGAACAGTTATACGCCAAATTTTCAAAATGTGAATTTTGGTTGCGAGAAGTTAAATTCCTTGGACATGTGATCAACAGCCAGGGAATCCAAGTTGATCCATCAAAAATCGAGGCCATAAAGAACTGGGCGACTCCTAGAACCCCCACGAAAATCCGCCAATTTCTAGGACTTGCCGGTTATTATAGGCGATTTATCGAAAACTTCTCAAAGATAGCAGGTTCCTTAACAGAATTGACTCGGAAGGATGTAAAATATATCCGGGGTGAAGAGCAAGAAAAGGCGTTTCAGCAGTTAAAGCAAAGGTTGTGTAGTGCACCAATTCTGTCCTTACCCGAAGGGACTGAAAATTTTATGGTCTATTGTGATGCCTCACACAATGGATTAGGTTGTGTGCTCATGCAAAGGGATAGAGTCATTACTTACACATCACGACAACTCAAAATCCACGAGGTGAATTATACGACTCATGACTTAGAGCTTGGAGCAGTGGTGTTTGCTCTCAAAATATGGAGGCACTACCTGTATGGAACTAAGTGCACGATGTTCACAGACCATAAAAGTCTTCAGCATATTCTTAACCAGAAAGAGTTAAATATGAGGCAGCGTCGTTGGGTTGAACTACTTAGCGATTATGACTGCGAGATTCGTTATCATCCGGGGAAGGCGAATGTCGTGGCTGATGCCCTAAGCCGAAAGGAACGGGTTAAACCATTAAGAGTCCGAGCTTTGGTCATGACTATACAGTCAAACCTAAACTCTCAAGTCCGCAAAGCTCAAGAAGAAGCAGTCAAGGAGGGTAATCTACTGGATGAAGCCTTGAGAGGTATGGATAAGCAGTTTGAAATCAAGCCAGATGGATGTCGATACTTCATGGGCAGAATTTGGTTACCAAAACTCGGAGGAGTAAGGAAGCTGGTCATGGATGAAGGGCATAAGACAAGATATGCTATCCATCCAGGGTCAGATAAAATGTATCACGACTTGAAAGGAATGTACTGGTGGCCAAATATGAAGGCTGACATTACTACCTACTTCAGCAAGTGCTTAACATGTTTGAAGGTTAAAGCTGAGCACCAAAAACCATCAGGATTGCTAGTTCAACCAGAAATACCCCAGTGGAAGTGGGAAAACATCACCATGGATTTCATCACCAAGTTGCCAAAGACGTCTGGAGGTTATGACACTATTTGGGTGATTGTGGATCGGCTTACCAAAACCGCACATTTCCTGCCCATTAAGGAGACTGATAAGATGGATAAGTTAACACGAATCTATCTTAAAGAAGTCGTCTCAAGGCATGGAGTGCCAGTATCAATTATATCAGACAGAGACAGCCGGTTCACATCAAGATTTTGGCAGTCATTGCAAGAAGCACTGGGTACACGTCTAGATATGAGCACAGCCTATCACCCACAAACGGATGGTCAGAGTGAAAGGACGATTCAGACGCTGGAAGACATGTTAAGGGCATGTGTCATCGATTTTGGCAAAAGTTGGGACAGACACCTGCCATTAGTCGAGTTTTCCTATAACAACAGCTATCACTCAAGCATTAAGACCGCCCCATTCGAGGCACTCTACGGTCGAAAGTGTCGATCACCTCTTTGTTGGGCTGAAGTAGGAGATAGTCAGATTACTGGACCGGAAATCATCCAGGAGACTACAGAAAAGATAGCCCAGATTCGTAACCGGTTAAAAATCGCGCGGGATCGGCAGAAAAGTTATGCAGACATTCAACGGAAGGATTTGGAGTTCCAAGAGGGAGATCAAGTAATGTTAAAAGTCTCGCCTTGGAAGGGCGTAATCCGTTTCGGGAAACGGGGGAAACTCAATCCTCGTTATATCGGACCATTCAAGATCACCAAAAGAATTGGCCCGGTAGCTTACCGACTCGACCTGCCCCCAGAGCTTAGTAACGTTCATAATACCTTCCACGTGTCCAATCTTAAGAAGTGTCTGGCTGATGAATCACTCGTTATACCCATGGACGAGCTGGAGTTAGACGATAAGTTGAACTTCATTGAGCAACCTTTAGAAATAATGAACCGAGAAGTCACGAAACTCAAGCACAGTCGGATCCCAATAATAAAAGTCAGATGGAACTCCAAGCGAGGTCCTGAGTTTACGTGGGAACGAGAAGACCAGTTCCGGGAAAAATACCCTCACCTGTTCTCAGATACTCAAGCAGTGGAGAACACAAGCTAATTTCGGGACGAAATTTCCTTAACAGGGGGAGACTGTAACATCCGGCACTAAACCAGGTTAGCGACAAAGCCCTAATCTACATTTAATAGTCAATTATAGCCTAATCAATGGTCATTAGAAATTAATCAAGTGATTAACAAGGTTTATTAGAAAATTCACCTCAATTAGAATCAAATTCATCAGTGCGATGAATCGGGAAATCAATTAATCCGATCAATTTACGATATAAAGGACTAATTCAACTAAGTACATAATTAAACTATGATTAGTGACACTAATCATACACTAATACAATTACTTAACATTAATTATGCAAGACTAAAAGAAATGATTAAAACAATGCATCCAAAAGTATTTATGAATTTACAAGAAAAGGGAAATACAAGAATACATTTCTAAATACTTTTATACAAAAAAATAAATGAAAATACACCAAAAATACCTCCCTTAGGCCAGCCAATAGGAAGGACAAAAGGACCTTGAAATAATTTATTTTACTCAACATATCAAAATCAAATCCTCTATATTTCAATTCATCCAAGATTTGCACTATTCTTCATCATTTCACCATCTTTTCAAGATCCAATTTTCCCTATAAATAGAGAACATTTAATCACACCAAAACCCTTCTATTCTCTCTTCAAAAACCGGCCATAAGCCCTCCCAAAGCCAAAAACCTTCAATTTTTGGTGTTCTTGAAGTATTCCAAGTGTTCTTCATATTTTGAAGTGTTCTTGGTGCAACTTTTGCAATAGTTTCAACTTCTTCTCATTTGCATTCTTATAAATCATCAAAGTAAGTAAATACTAACTTATTTCATCTTATATTTATGTTTATATAAGTCTTGCATAATATATATAATCACCTACAACAACAAGTTTCATAAAAACTCAAGTTTATAAGTTTCTAGTTCTTATTTTTAAGTTGTTTCTTTAAATGTGTTTATGAATATGTGAACACATTATAAAAGTGTTAATATTATGAAAACATGTGATATAAATGTGTTTTTAAAACTATTATGACTTTTATACAAGTAGTCTTTGAATAAACAACAAGAATCATAAGTTGTTGTAAGTTTATAAACTACGGATTTTCGGCAGAAAATTTATATCGACTTTGAAAAATCATAACTAATTCATAACTCAACGAAATGAGTTGATTCTTGTTTCAAAAGTTAGATCTATGTCTTACCTATAGATCTGCAAATTTTCATGATTTATTTTGAAGTTTAAGACCTCCAGAAATTATTTGGGAAACCGAAAGTTTGACAGCTCAAAAATGGCCAACATAGCATTTTTAACGAGCTTTTTCACCAACCTAAACAACTCGAAAAAGGGCCGTTCTTGATTCTAAAAATCCTTTGTATATAGTAGTTTAATGTCCTAGAAAACCAAATTCTAAAACATTTTGGAGCTTGGTCAAAAACAGCCTCAAAGTAGGCCGAAAAACCTCCGAAAAAGCTGGAAAATTATATATATATATATAAACTTGACGTTTTAAGCGCATTTTATTTATAAACTTGTAATGTTGGGTGATTTAAGACATAAAAATCTATAAATATACATATTATCATATATTAGTGATATTAAGTCCTTATCATCATTTAGGACTCGGTTAAACACCTCCGGTTTCATCACCCATCAAACAACGCACTTTTGCATTTTTGCGCGTCGTTTTGCCATCACAAGTTCGGTGAGTCTTCATAGCCCCTATTTTTCACTATCTATTGGGGTGGAAATACATGCACTGTTTTTTCATATGGACATCAAAACTGTTTATTTCTTATATGTATTACATGTTCGGATTCCATCAGCCCTTATATCATGAACCGTTAATTGCATTTATTTGTAAGCGCGAGTATATTGTGGATAGATCTATTGGGAGTCATGTCCCCCATTCGTGTTAGCTCGGTTCGGCTAACAGCGAGTGCATATATATTCAACACACGGTATTACGTATGGGAATACTGCACAGGGCAAACTCATTCTAATTAAGCTTCGGTTGCATGATGGTTTATGTAATACATACACGGAATTTATGATTTTATAAATTCAACTCATCTGATAATGTCCATACAACTGGTCTTTTCGCGTAAACCTATGAGCTCACCAACAATTTTTGTTGACGTATTTTAGCATGTATTTTCAGGTAATTAAGGCAAGTATGCCTTCAGAAGTAACCACTTTCAAGCTTCCGCACTTAAGGAGTCGCATTCTTTTTCAAACCGTCGGAGATTTATTTGCATTATTTTGGATAATTTAATTATGTATTCAAATCTCTGTACCTTGCGAACTACTCTTTATTATTTACGGGTTATGTAAAACATTTCTACCTTTTAAAGTTATATCGATGTATTTCTTTGAAAACGTCCATATAGTGGTCGTTCATTATGATTATGGTCACGCTTCCGCGACGTCACGCTTCGTTGCCAACCGGGGTAGCGGGGTGTGACAGCAACATTCAAAATCAGTTCTACATCGAACTGTACAAAAATGGATACCGAAACGTACTGTTAAAAGGTGGGTTCCTAAATTGAAAGATATTTCTGATGAGAAGATAAATATCAAACCACATGATTTACCGAAATCAAAAGTACCCAACTATAAGTGGGTACCTTACGTTTTATTTCGTCTTATAGGTAAATCATGTGTGGTACCTTGACTCCGGCTGCTCAAAGCACATGACCGGACAGAAAGAAACTCTCACTAACTATGTTGATAAATTCTATGGGACGGTCAGTTTCGGGAATGATCAATTCTCTCCGATCAGAGGATATGGGAGTCTTGCGTACAACAAGATAATTCAAAAAGTCTTCTACGTTGACGGTCTCAGTCACAATTTGTTCAGCATTGGACAACTCTGCGACAAAGGATTAGAGGTCAATTTCAAAGCAAATCGGTGCAGCATAAGATCTGGAGAAGGAAAAAAAATCCTTGCAGGGAATAGGAAAACTAATATGTACTCAATAGACTTAGCCTCAATCAATCTGAAGAAAGATGTTTGCTTAATGTCAAAAGCAACATCTAAATTCTCTTGGCTATGGCATCGTCGCCTTTCCCATCTGCATTTCAAAGAGTTAACCAACCAACCTTGGAAAAGGTGGGTTAGTCAAAGGGCTACCAACTCTCAGGTTTCAAAAAGAGCATTTGTGTGCAGCCTGTGAAAAAGGAAAGATGGTTAGAGCATCTCACAAGTCCAAAACTGAAAACTCATCAACAAGAGCATTGGAACTGCTTCATATGGACTTGTGTGGACCAATGAGAGTACAGAGTATAAAAAAGAAACGATATGTGTTGGTAATAGTCGATGACTACTCCAGATACACATGGGTATTTTTCCTCCGTTCCAAATCTGATGCTACCGAGATAATAATCGACTTCATTCGCAGAATACAAGTCAAGTTGCAGCTCTTAGTTCAAACCATCAGATCAGATAATGGAACAGAATTTAAGAACAAATCTCTCGAGTCGTTTCTAAATTCTGTGGGAATAACTCATCAGTTCTCAGCAGCTCGCACTCCACAGCAAAATGGTGTCTTTGAATGAAGAAATCGCACACTAGTGGAATATGCAAGAACGATGTTGGCATATTCAAATCTTCCCCTATTCCTGTGGGCTAAAGCTGTAGTAACGACTTGTTTTACGCAGAACAGATCAAAATATCAACAAAAGATTCGGAAAGACTCCGTACGAATTAATAAACAAACGAGTACCTAATGTCAAATTTTTCCATGTCTTTGGATGCAGATGTTTCATATTATATGACAAAGACAATCTGGGAAAATCTAGTCAAAAAGTTGATGAAGGCATCTTCATTGGTTATTCGAAGGAGTCTGTAGCCTTCCGAGTCTACAATAAGAGGACCAAGACAGTCAATGAAAGCGTAAATGTCAAATTTGATGAAGGCGTTGTAATGGCTTCTGAACATACCAGTTCAGGACCTGATCTTAACAAGCCGACTTCTTTGAAGTCATCTGAATAGAGTGCATATAATTCTGATTTAGATAAACTATTCGAGAGTTTTTATGAAGACTACTTTGAACAACCCAAAACTAATGTTTCAAATTTGGTGCCTGACAGGATTGCTAAAGATCCAGTTGTAGTCTCAGATTATTCTCATCAACCCATTTCAGAAGAAACTGGAGAGGCTTCAACTACAGACGCGCACTTACCAGTTGATAGTGTACAACCCATTCAACCTCCAGTATCTTTTGAAACCCCCCTTACCTTCTGAAAATTCAAAAACCCCGATCTCAGTTGATATACCATCAACCTCGAAAGCTTACCCCCGAATTCCCTATCTAGACTTAAACCCCAATCAAGACCATATTCAACCTTATCCACATACCTTTAAGTTGACAAGGAATCACCCACCTGAAAACATCATAGGTGATCCTTCAGCTTTAGTCAAAACCAGAAGAGCAACCCTGAATGAGTGTTTATTCTCAAGCATTCTGAGCCAAATTGAGCCAAAGAATGTTAAAGAAGCTCTTCTGGATGCTGATTGGATTGTGGCTATGCAAGAAGAGCTGAACCAGTTTGAAAGGTTGAAGGTCTGGAGATTGGTGGAGTGACCAAAAGATAAATCAATCATTAGCACGAAGTGGATTTTCAAGAATAAGAAATATGAACACGGTGTCATCATTCGTAACAAGGCTCGCCTCGTCGCCAAAGGATACAGTCAGCAAGAAGGGATTGATTACGATGAAACATTTGCTCCATTTGCAAGAATTGAAGCTATTAGGATGTTTTTGGATTTTGCGGCTCATAAAAACTTTACAGTTTATCAAATATATGTAAAAACTGCGTTTTTAAATGAGGAACTGACAGACGAAGTGTACATATCAGCCAGAAGGGTTAATTGATCCTTCGAAGCCTGATCATGTATATATTTTGGATAAATCCATGTATGGCCTTAAACAAGCACCTCGTGCTTGAAATGATGCACTTTCAACATACTTGTTGAAATGTGGATATAACAAAGGAGCAATGGATACAACCCTGTTTATTAAACGTCAAGGGCCAGATATTATAGTAATTCAAATACATGTAGATGATATAATATTTGGGTCTACTAATCCAGAATTTTGCAAGAATTTGCTTTCTTAATGTCCCAGAAATTTGAAATGAGCATGATGGGAGAAATCAATTTTTTCTTAGGTTTACAAGTAAAACAACTAACTGACGAAATATTCATCAACCAGTCCAAATATATTCAGGACATGTTAAAGAAATTTAACATGGTCAATAGTACTCCTATGAAAACTCCCATGGCCCCGGATTCTAAATCCAAACTCGATGAGGACATTTCAGGGAAACCTGTAGATGTAACTCATTATCGAGGAATTATTGGGTCATTAATGTATTTACCAGCAAGTAGACGTGATATTATGTTTGCTACATGTGTTTATGCTAGGTATCAGGCACATCTGAAAGAATCACATTTGGCGGTTGCCAAAAGAATCTTAAGATATCTAAAGGGAACACCAAACCTTGGTTTGTGGTATCCCCGGGAATCATCATTCAATTTAACTGCCTTTTCTGATGCTGATCACGCAGGTGATAAAATGGATAGAAAAAGCACATCAGGAGCAGTTCAATTCCTAGGTGATAAACCCGTCTACTGGTCATCCAAGAAACAACACTGTGTTTCACTGTCTACAGTTGAAGTTGAATATGTTGTTGTATCGTCGTGCTATTCTCAAGTGTTGTGGATGAAGAGTCAACTCAGAGACTACAGGTTTACACCACAAAAGATTCAAATCTATTTTGATTCTCAAAGTGCAATAGCCATAGCATCTAATCCAGTGTAACATTCTAAAACCAAACACATCAACATCCAGTATCATTTTATTAAAGATCATGTAGAAAATGGTAATATAGAATTATATTTTGTTCCTACTGAATATCAATGAGCTGACTTGTTTACCAAAGCATTAGATAAAAAACAGTTTACTTTTTTGGTATACAAGTTGGGTATGTTGAATCGTTAGATTTAAACATTCAGTAGTTACAAATTATAATTTTAAATTAACATTTTTTATTTTGATTTACATTTGATGTTAAACTCATAAGAAGTTAAAGTTTAAATTTTTCCGAGTTTAACAGATCTGGACTGTCATGTGTAGGGGGAGCAGAAAGATTTTTTTATCTGATTTTGAGAAATCTAATAAATTTTAATCTGATTTTTGTAGGGGGATCAGCCATTTAAAACGATATATACATCTGAGAGGGAGCTTAATTGCAAACATCAAAGGGGTAGAAATATTTGTTTGTTAATTTTTTTTTAGATATTTTTTTACTATATTTTAATTGTTAAATTTTTTTTGATATGTTGTTCATTTCTTTTTAATTGTTGTTCAATTTTTTTTGTTGTTATAGTTAAAAAAAATTTTGATTTAGTTGTTGTCATTTTTTTTAGTCAGTCAATTTTTTAAGTATTTTTTTTAAGTGAAATGGGCTTAAAAACAAAAACCAAATTTTTTTTATGAGAGTAAGTGGGCCGGATGAAAGTTAATTTGAATTTTGAAATTTCAACTATAAAGTTAAAATTCAAAATTCAAATTCATTTTTTCAAAAATTTTGCCACTGTTCACCTCCTTCACCGACTCTCTCTTCTCAATTTCTTCATCACGAAGAAACCTCAACAATCTCAAAGAAATCAGATATTCAACAGTTGATTTTAAAATTGTAAGTCCATTTCATAATTTCATGTATTTTTTCCAGTTTATATGTTTAGTATTTAGTTCCCGTCATCGAATATTCAGATATATGTGTGTGTTTCTATGGATATCAGTGTGGGTTAATGGGTTTAGTCATTTGTTGGAGTTCATATAAAATTGAAAGTGTGTTTGCCTGCGGATTACTATCTTGAACTTGAATCTCAAATTTCAAGTATCAATTTCAAACACACATACATAAATCTGTAATTTTTGGTTTCGAAGTTTTTCGAGTTCATAAACTCTGAAAATTGAGATTTTTGGTCTAAATTGATTGTTTCTGGAAAATGTTCAGTAAACAAATATTAGTTGTAATCAATTTTCGAGTAGGACTCAAGTTTTTAATAAGTGAAAAAGTCCATGGATTGAAATTTTTGAAAAATATAAGTGTGTGAACTTGGAAATAATTTGAAAACATTTTCTCGATTAAAGCAGTAATTGAGAATGAGTTAAGTTTCATGCGAGTTGAGTGAAGCACCACTCGAGAAACAGTTAGTTTCATTCGAGTTGGTTGCTTCTTGCTTCGAGAAAATGTGATATGTTATTCGAGTTGGTTCATGTTCCAGACTTAGAAAATTTTTAAAATTACCCTCGATAACATAACATATTCGAGTCCTTTCAAGTTTTCTTCAAGTTGGACTCATATATCATTCGAGTCCTTCCAAGCTTCATTTGAGTTGAGTTCATTGAAGGACTTAGAAGATTTTTCTCACATTCTCGATATATTCTTTCATTTGAGGACACAATATGTGTCATTCGAGTCTAGTCATGTTTTAATCGAACTGGACTTAAAGTTAGTTCGAGAAAATGTCATTGATGATCGAGTTGAGTTGTTTATAGCACTTAGAAAATTTTAGATCAATATCTCGATGATTCCTTACATTCGAGACTCAATCAAGTTCATTCGAGAAAACATCAGTTTTAATCGAGTTGGTCTTAAGTGTCATTCGAGTTGGTACTTAGGTGCATTCGAGAAAATTATTCATCATTCGAGTTCTATATTTGTGTCTATCGAGTTGAGTCATGCATTATCCGAGAAAATTTACCTGTCACCCGAGTTTCATAATCAAATTTGTCCAAAAGTTTCTAAGTGTTGGGAATTTAAGCTTTTAAGAAAAATTTCACATTTTTCGAGAAATTTTTTAAATCTGTGTTTTTCTAACATTGGACTCTTAACGATTGACTTTGGAATCCTAACAATAATATGTTAATATTATTGTCTGGAATCCCAATGCTTTAAACAGAAAAACATATATTTTTCTTATTTCTAGCAAAATGTTTTATTTTCCTATTTGCAGGATTTCATTTGATTATCTGTTGAGTCTAACATGTTTATTACTTTTCACAGATTTCAAATGGCATCACCAGCTCAATCCCAACCCTCAAATTCCTCAGATTCACATTCATCGTCAAATCACACCCTTGTGTCTAAACCAGTAAAATCCGCATCAGTCACCCGACTTTCACCTTCCACTCTCATTCCAGATAATCAACTCGTTAAACCAAAATATTGCCTACCATTTCGTGATAACAACCATCGCCTTGATACTAAAGTTATAAAAGTCAGCCACCCGATAATTGTAGACATTCTAAAAGGTCATCCTTTAAGATATCTTCTCCAATACAAACCTTCGATTCCCCAGGTTTATCTACATCAGTTTTGGCACACTGTCAAATTTGTCTTAGCTGATGGTAACCATCACTTTAAGGTTACCATCGATCAATTCAAGTCCAAGATTACCTTAGCCAGATTGAGACATAATCTGTTTCGACCTCGTCGAATCGATACAGTGAATTTCCCAGAGTTAGCTGATTTTGAAGATTTTGTGTCAGATGACGAATTAGTACATGATCTGATCTGTCTGGGGCATTCAAAACCTCTACCAAAGAGTTCTAAGTTCCATAGAAATGGACTTAATGGTGAATGGTACACACTTTTTGGCATCATTAACCGATGCATGACGTCAAAGTACACTGGGATTGACAGATGTAGCATTCACTGTCTGAGAATGTTTCATGGAATCGCATTTAATAAACATTACGACTACGCGCAATGTATATGGAAGGATCTGAAGGAAGTCGTGCTAGCAAAGACGACAAATAGATCACGAAAATTCGTCCCTCTTCAACGGTTTATCCAAATTCTGATCAGAGGCATCTTAAAGGGAAATGAAAATATTCCTAAACGATCCAATGCTCAACGGTGCCCTGATTATGTCATGATGAGCTTGCATGAGGTACCGGATTCAGCGAATGCCAACATAATGCCAATTCTTGAAGCGTTATTGAAATATGCTGATCCGGAGAGTGAGAATGGGAGGTTGTATCGTATAGATCACGCTCCTATAGAGACCCAAGAACCGGGTTCTCTTAACCAGGGACTTGTAGGTGAGAAGGAACTTCAGCATGGGACTGAAGTTCAGGGAAGCCAAGCAGTGACTGAGGGAGTAGCAGTACAAGTGAGGGGTGGTGAGGGAGATGCAAGCAGTTTCGATTCAGAACGAACACTATCGAATACTCATGAGGGAGCTATAGAAGGAGATGATGATAATGATGATGATGATGAGGGAGGAAATGATCCAAATGAGGGAGGTGCAGGATTGATCGATATTGTTGAAATATCTAGGTAGAGTGTGAGGGAGTTTCCTACCCCAGAAAGTCGGGATCGAACCACATTTGTTGTTAGCTCCCAACAGGGAGTTAGCATTGAAATAGTCAGCATCCCACTGACGACTGCACACCCCACCGGCCACTCAGTCTCCTCCCAACAGGAGACTGTTTCAATTTTTCACCGGGATGAAGCACATTCGCTATCCGGAAATCCTTTGGATTTTATGGATATTGAAACTAGTACACATCTGCCCGGGTGTACGACTTCTTTTGATGCACAGAGTATAGAACCTATACACATTAGGACACTCGAGTCCACTTCATGTGTTAAAGTGAGTGCAACTGAACTGTGTGTCACTGCCGGAACAACCTCAGTCACGGAAGCATTTCATTCTCCAATCAGAGCTACATCAATGCCAACTCTGAGTACTGGCCACGCAGATGTTCTTTATACAAGTTCAAATGTTGTGACAACTGGAAGTATACGTGACCGAGTGGTTAATCTTTCCCCTTTTGTTACCGAATCTTCCTTGAATCAAGCTTTGAATGCAGCGGTTGCAGGAGTGAACAGTCATTTAACAGCCCAATTATCCGAAGTCATGTCTCAGATGACTAATATTCACAAATTTTTAAAGGGCCAGTCTGTAGCTGAAGAAACCGTGCAGCAAAAAGATCCAAATGCGGCTATTGAAGAGCTAAGAGATTTTGTGTATGAACAGGTTGATGAAATGCGAGAACGCATGATGGGGTTGGAGAGCACTGTCATCACCGCCTTGGGAAATTATCTGAACGCGTATCTGCAGTTGAACAATCTTGTAAGGCTTAAGCTTCAGCTCCAAAGCGTAAGCATGACGAGCATGATGAAGACTCCGATGATGCTCCTCATGAGGGGGATAAGAGGAGGAAGCTTGATGAGCCAGGAACTGGTTTATTAGTGATCACTTATCCTGAAAAAGAGGCAGAAACACAAGAAAAAGGAGAAGCCGGAAGCTCTAAGGAACCTGCTGATACTCAAGGTGGGCAGGAATTGATTCTTTATGAAGATGTTCCTGTTCCTTTGAGCATTCAATCAGAGTTCTATAATTTTGATGAATATGAAGACTCAGAAGATGAAGTTCATGAACAAATTCTGTTGATTGAGGATGCAGAGAAAGTGGTGGAGATTGAAAAATCTGATGATGATGATGTTATTGAATTGACAGATATTGCTATGAGAGCTGAAAAGATAGAAGAAGAAGAAGAAGTATTGGTTCAGGAAATATTAAAAGATGATATACTTGTACCGACGGTTGAAAAGCCTGAGGTTACAGTACAAGTAAAAGAAGAAGAGTTTGATCCATTTCATGTGGAGAGTTCTATCCCACCGGTTGTTAAGGAGCTGAATGAAGTTGAGATAATGGATAGGTTCTTCAACGAATATGTCTTAGCGGATGAATCATAAAGACAACATCAATTAAGGTTTGAAGCTCAAATGATTGTACAAAGAGAGATTAACGATATTCTGTTTATTCTGAATGAAGAAGAAGTGAGAAAGAAAAAGAAAAAGGGATTATAGCTTTCTTCAAAGAAATCAGCTGAGTATACAAGAAAAAGGAACAAATTGTCATATCTTGAAGATTATCTTGAAAAGAAGATTTTTTGTAAAAAACAAGCTTCGTGCACTTTCCTGAAGCTACTCAGAGTTTTAGAGCCCAATAGACCACATTTAACTAACTATGCAAGTTTTCTACAGAATAAAGCTCAGGAAGTAGATAAAGTCAGAAGTGAATATCTAATTGTTGATCTAATCAAAATTGAGAAGGATCGTTTTGTAAAGATTTTTTATCCTACTTTCACGGTGACCAGATCAGATGGAAACACGTACACTTTTACTGAAGCCGACATGTTTTGGATGCACTTAGTTGATATTGAAGACTTGTTTGATGAACGCTGTCGAAACAAAAGGAATTTACATTGTAGGTTTGCGCTGAAGACTCTGTTTCATTTTATGCACATTAAACTCGTGCTTATGTCAGTGCAAGACCTTCAGATAGGTGTTAAAAGAGGGATGCGAAAGATCAATGTCACTCCACCTAATAGAGTTATCAAGTTTGCTGGGGAGTTAAAAGAATTTCAAGTGATAATGGTGAAGCGTACAGCTGTCATGTACAGAGATAAAGATCGAAAGCTTAGAGCCATGAGAAGTATTGAGCTAAACAAGTTTTGTGATGGAACCCTTCAGAAAGTTATGAGTGGGTTGAAAGGCAAGTTGGCCGCTGATCAGAAAAGGAAGACAAAGAGAGGAGCTCTAAGTGCTTACGATAAGAGGCTCATGGTAGAATTTATTTCAAAGATCAAATGGAGACTATCTAATAGAAAGAGCGTGAGGAATTTTGAAATGAAGTTGGGTCTGGCAAAATGAAGACTGAGTTTATTTCATCACAGGGGGAGAATGTTAGACCTTATTTTGATTGATGAAATAAAATAAGTATAGGGTGTAAAGTGTAAATAGGTCAAAGTTGTAATTGGCTATAAATAGGATTTTGACTTTTGTAATTTTAGATCTGACAACTCATTTTGGATATTGGACGGAAAATGTTGAGAGAAATTAGGGCTACAGTGGTCGTTCTTGTTCATTATCATCTCTGTAATCATTCGAATATAATCCAATCATTCAGTTAGTGATTCTGTTCTTGTTCTTAATTGTTTATGTTTGATTGTTGATTGAAGATATTGGAATTACATTTTATACTTAACATTTTATTTCTTAAATATATTTTAAGAAAATATGTCTCATTTCTCCATGTATATAGCTTTTTTAAGAAATAAAATTTGAAAGATTAAATAATATAATTTGATTTTATCGTTGCACAATATATTTTGATTTTATCATTGCACCATTGTATATTATTAATCAAATATTTTAATTAACAACATTTTTATTATTTATTTAATAATTAAAAAAATAATAGAAATAATGCATGCATTGTGTGTTAATTTCTTTTTACCATTATGATTTATTATGTGGTTTGAAACTAGATCAAACAATAAGATGGTTTTGAGTTTTAAACACATAATCAATCAAAAACATTGTAAAACAAGAAAATTTAATGTTGGACTCCTTTTGGAGGAAAGTATGTAGTTGGCGGTGCAAAGCGGGAGATATGTTAGAATCAGTTTTCTCTCTTGTAGATCTAGTGTTACGTGAAGATTCAATGTCGGAAGAAAAAGTTATATTCAAAAGGGTTTTGATTGTGGTGGTATGAACAATTTTGAAATTGAACGTTGTATGCAAAGTCAATAACGCATAATTTCAAAAATTGTAATATATTTAATAAAAATAACGTAACATTTTGCTTTAAAAAACAAATATGTATGTTAATATGTTTTTTTTATATATTTTAATATTTTTTGTATGACATTAACCCGCCGCAAAGCGCGGGCAAATTTCCTCGTTTAAGTATTAAAAATTAAAGTTCTCTAAAGTGCACCACATATCATTTATATCTTAGTATGTATGTATGTATAGTGAGTGGATCATTGCAGAACCTAATTTTGGTACAGAATTGCAAAACTAACTTTAAAATTATATAACATAAAAATTATTAATATTTAAAACAATAAAAATTATACCATAAACAAGAAAGATAATGGTCCCCGGTCAAACGTGCTAATAAACCCCGGTCGTAGAACTGGGGCTTATTAGGAGGGATGTATTACTGAATGTAAAGGACCCCGGTCGTTCAACCGGGGTATATCTATATATAGACCCCGGTTTAATAAAAAGTAATCGGGGTGCATCTGTAAAAAAAATACAAATACACCCCGGCTGTTTTGTAAGAGCCGAGTTGCATCTGTTTTTAAATCATTGTTATTTTTTGTTTTTTTATCAATTTTCAGCACCTATATATACATTATAATGAATCCAACAATATATTTCATTTTCATTCATCAAATTAAACAAAATACAAATACTAAAAGTAGAATATTCCCAACAATGTGCGAACATAAATACTAAAAATAAAACATTAATCAACAAAGCCCGAGTAATAAACAAAACATTGATTAACAAATCTGTATCTATTAATCGTTTTGGAACTTTTCTATCAATAAATGATGGTAGGATCACCTCTTTCATATTTCTAGAGTTTCTTTTAGTTTTCGGGACCTGTCTCGTGGAATATCTGAGAAATGAAAGAGTTTTAAAGAATTACAATTACTAATTCTAATACTTGATACTTCATAAGTCTTAATCAACGTTGTTAAAGGGAAAGTCGCACAAGACGCCATGTCTTATATACAAAAGACGTAAACTAAAATGACTTAATCCACAATGATAAATTGATAATGCACAATGAAGTTAATCTAAAATGACTTATATACTTAATTCTTAGTGCGTGAAAATAATAGAAAAGATAATTTACAAATGACTTAAACAACTAATTAAAATGCAGCTACCTACTTTTAAAGCATAAAATGAAGTTATTGCAACTTCAAAGCCAAAATTGCAAGTGAAAACGAAAAAAAAAAAGAACTAAAAATGTAATGTTTTTCAAATAAGCTAGACTTTGAGCGTCAAATAAAAGTATACTTGATCAGCTTCTAATAAAAAAAAACTTACATAAAATGTGAAAGCCAAGTGCCAACAACATTGTCCAACTCGATTGGGGTAAACGGAGATAAATTGTTCGATGGAAGCTATATACAAATTAGATAATAATACGTATTTTAAAAACCTAAAGAAGTTATTTGTAATAGACAAAACTTAGAAAATTTATAAGTACTTACTGTAGTGGGAAACTGATGTTGTCCATCAAGGATGAATTCATGCATCCACTCGCTTCATCATATAATAGCCACATTCTCAATCCGTTTGTTGTTGGTTGCACTAAATCTTAATATCAAGTTTTAATCATTATATGAAATAAAACACATATCAGTTTTCACTATATGTGTATGTGTGTGTGTGTGTGTGTGTGTGTGTGTGAGTGAAGTGATTGAGATGATTTACTTTGACAAATTTCCATGTCATAACACTTTGACCTTTGTTAAAGATCGCAACAGCCCTAAAGACAAAATAACCAATAGAATTATTAACATTTTAGTAACAAATATAAATCATATACCAATTTAAATATATTATTACCTATCAATATGTTTTGTGAGTTCGAACATGTAGGCTGTATTTTTACCATTTATCGAATCTTTTATGTATCTCCTTTTAGCTTTAGGGTGAATGATGAACAACACCCAGTGGGAACTGAAGTTAAGATTTAAAACATTATATTATATATAATGAAGAGATAAATAATATAAGAATGAAGGCATGTAAGTACCTTTGCCAGTATGGAGCGATAAAAAACGGTGTGTTTTACTGGTATTGCATTATTTCAAGCACATAAATACCAACACTATCTTTGTGGCACACATCAGATTTAATCCAGTGGCAGACCCAGGATTTGGGGTCGCCGGTTGCACAATCTAAGTTCGTGCCGGTTCGATAACTTAAGTAACTAAATTGGTCTGGTCGGACCAACAAATTAAAATAAATTATTTAACATATCACAAAGTAAAGTAGATATCAAATAAACAAAGAGTATCAAAATAGAGTTGCAGTTGATTAAACTAGTAAGAAGTTACCACGTACAGTCGTACAATCTCATAGTTTCCCTCTGCGATGTTTCATCTTCTGGAATCGATTGATTACTGCTTCACTTGTATTGGGTTGGGTTAAGTGGGTAACCGATTTAATATATTAAAATTAGGTTTGGGTTATTGGGTATAAGAATTAAGAATGTGTTAAATGTGTTTTGGGGTGATAGACTTTGATTCTGGGATTTGTTAAATGATTGGGTTTTAGAAAAGTGTTTACTTTTATTTTTTTTTTTACTTAATTAGACATTCTGCTTTTATACTTTTAATTTATTTGTTTTGATTTGAGGTTATAAAATTTTATAATTAAGTTGTATACTTAAAAAAATTTTGATGGTTGAATAGTATAGGTGACATACTTAAACAATTATCGGTTGCACAATTAAAATTTTTAAAAACTTTAAATTACAAAACGAGGCTATTGGGGAGGGGACCGGTGGCACGTGCCACCCTCGGTTGTACATGATGTCCACCCCTGATTTTAATCACGGTCAGGTTCAAAAATGAACACTTATTATTTTGACGTCGATACGATGTCTCTTGTAATGACCTACAAACATACCACATGTAATATAATATAAAAAAAGGTTTATTATGAAAAAAAAAATTAACATGTTTTTCACGTTTTTGCGGCTTAGTCACTCCATGTTATTTTTTACCAATAAAATCCTTAAGTTATATATTTGTTTGTGATTTTTAGGAATTTTCTTTATTTTTTCAAAAAAGTCTTCAAGTTTGTGGACTTTTCGGAGAAAAATAGTGAAAACATGTTGGGTTTTTGTAGAAAAAGTCAGGATTGATTATGGAAAAAACAAATTTTTTTCCGAAAATCATATTATAATCAATAACTTGAGGACCTTCTTAGGAAAAAAAATAAAACGGAGGGACTAAATCACAAAAAAAAACATGAAAACATGTTGGGTTTTTTCATATTAAACCCATATAAAAAACTTGAATGTGAAACCGTGCTTATTAATATAATGTAAGCATAGAGTACTTACCTCACAAACCAAAGTACAATAGTAACATCCACCCAATCTTTCATCATCAGATCTAGTATGTCTTCAGGGTAAATAGAGATCTCAAATCCCTTCTAGTCAAAGACCCTAGGTTCAACAATACTCTCAAAAAGTGTTATAGGGTCCTCCCGTGACATAATTTTGTCACTTGCTACTATCATAAACCTCGGTCTTCCCTCAATGGCTTTACTCTTCTTGATGATTGATAATCTTTCTTTGATTTCATCAAACATTATTGTTGTTGTTGTTGTTGTTGTTGTTGTTGTTGTTGTTGTTGTTGTTGCTTTGTCCATACTCTTTGAGACATATTAACAAGTTGCATATTTATAAAATCACATGTTACTAAAAAATTTATATGAATTAAACAAGGAATGGTACTCTTCAAATGTACCTTAGATAACTCCACTGAATCCTTTGGCCATTGAATAAAAGAATGAAGTGCCTCAAGTAGTGTAATAGCTTCTTCAGTAGGCACCGATAGACGAAATTTATTATGTTCTTCTTCTACCTGGTCCACATGCACCTTAACATGCCCCGCAGATATAGGAACATTATGTATTACACTCTGACATTTGGATATACCATACCCATTGCACAAACGACATTTCATTGGCCATAGGGAAGCATCAATGAGCATATGGCAGGCTCCTATAATTTAAATTAGGATCGTATGTATGTAACATAAGCTGATTAGAAATAAATGAAACTACCTTTATCGCATCCAAATAATCAACATTATCAAAGGGGTAGGTTGAACCAACACTACTTTTTCGCCTATTTGGGCTCCCATCAGGTACATACCTTGAATAGGTATCATCCCTTGTCTACCCAAATTTCATCTTGCAACTACTTAGATCTGACCTGCTGTGCCTTTAATTTTTAATACCTTCCCTCCCATTCTGTTGATCTTGTGTGGCGTTTCCTCATTTATATCTTTTATATTCGACAATCTCTTTTTTAATTCGATCATGTGGCCGACCGCTCTTGTGCGGCCTGTGTGCTCAGGTCCAATGACCATCATTAGAGCATGTGTTCCTGGTTCAGGTTGCAAATCTCCTAGAGAAATTTGCAAGTCTTTCTCTATCTGTTCAAGGAAGCTACAATATAAGTTTTGCAAATTGATTTCATAAACCCATTATTATTTTTTATTATAAAATTTAAATAAAATGCAAGCATCATACCATCTCTTCGGCCAAACTATAAAGATGACTTGGTAAATTAAACTGTCCCTGTTGGTTGATCATCCTCCTAGCCGACAAATAATTTCTTGCACGTTCATCATTTATCTTGAGGACATATGTTGCTAATGTTGGATCCTTCTTTTCTTTCTCCCAGGTAGGTATATTTCCACGATAGCCTTTGAACCTAACCGGGAAGGGTTCTTATTCATCTTTGACCATTCCTTACCTTTTCGACGTATTTCCTTCACATGGAAATAACAAATCTTAATGTATATAATGGTTTCGTAGTTCGTCTGCACTATATATATATATATATATATATATATATATATATATATATATATATATATATATATATATATATATATATGTATGTATCCTGTTATGTAATAACACAACACACACACACACACACACACACACATATATATATATATATATATATATATATATATATATATATATATATATATATATATATATATATATATATATATATATATATATATATATATAACGAGCACCTAACTATATATATATAATGGTTCCGTAGTTCCCAAAATGAACACCGAACAATATACATAAAATATAATGAAGTTCACTACATATATAATGGGTTTATGTTTCTACACAACATATATAATGGTTTCATGGTAAATTAAATATAAAATTAAACATACCCTAACTTCATCGGTATCATACATCTAAACCAACGTTTATCGATCCTCTTTCGAGATGTACAGGTAATCTACACATGGACTTTCTCATTTATCCATGTATTTGTAACGAAGTGTCTTCTTTAAGTCCTTCCAACAATCATTGCATTGTTTTAAGACTTGAATTTTTGTTGTATCATCCTTGATGTTCCAGAATCCCTGTTATTTTCCAAAAAAAAAGTTTATTAAGTGTTTATACATATATCAAACAAATGAATATAAAACTAATGGGATAGTTATTGTACCTTGATGGTTAACCATAGTTGGTCCTTCTCTTTTTCTTCTACATCGTTCCAAGTAGCATTAACTATAGAAATCATGGATTTCGTAGTTACCCTATATATGAAGCAAATTTTCATTGGTTGTTTACAATAGGTTGATCATATTTATCAACTTAATGGTGTAGGATGAATCTGATTTTGTGATATGCTTTAGTGATGTGACACTTCTTTTCTTCCTTTGTCCTTGTACTTGATTTTCCGGTTGTTCTTGATTTTCCAACTGCTCTGGTGCATCCATATATATATGAACCACACACATAAAAAAATAAACTTTAGTAAGTTTAAAGTAATCCATAGAGTGAGTGTGTGCAGAGTGAGCGTGTGCAAAGTTGTGTGTGTAGAGTTGATTAGTTTGTTCATCACTTACTCACCTTTTTTTTATGTTAGAATATGCAATTGGACAGAGGATTTGTTGCTGCTAATCAAGACAGATAATGCAAACTGGACACGCCTTCTCTCTTTTTGTGATGTATTCTGATAAATTACCATAGGCCGGGAAGTCATTTATGGTGCAAAAAATCATGGCCCACATTACGAAATTCTCCTTCTTATATGCATCATACACCTCAACACCTGGACTCCACAACATTTTCATGTCATCAATTAATGGATCTAAACATACATCAATGTCATTTCCAGGTTGTTTTGGACCTTGAATTAACAATGACATCATAATGTATTTCCTTTTCATGGTTAACCAAGGCGGAAGATTGTAGATGCACAATAGAACCGACCAGGTGCTGTGGCGAGTGCTTATGTTTTCGAAAGGATTAATTCTATCTGAATTCAGTCTCAACCGTATATTTCTCAATTCTTCACCAAATTCTACAAAATCAGCATCAATATTCCTCCATTGAGGAGAATCAACAACATGTCTTAATTTTCCATCATTTTTACGTTCTTTTTTATGCCAACGCATTTTGCATCTTTGGCGTTTGCAAGTAATCGCTTCAATCTTGGCACGGTGGGCAAATACCATAATAGTTTGGTAGGTGGTCCATTCTTCATCACATCATTATTTTGTTTGTTTGTTGCTTCCGCTTATATCTAGATGCATCACATACAACACATTCATGCAAGTTTTGTATTCATTTCTATACAATATACAATCATTTGGGCATGCATGTATTCTTTCAATTTTCAATCCCATTGGACACCTAATTTTTTTCGCATGGTACAATGAAACTGGCAGTTCATTGTTTTCTGGAAGCATATCATGCAAAATCTCTAATAAGCTTGTGAAACTCTTATCACTCCAATCGTTCTTCGTTTTTAAATTAAACATTTTCAACAATGCAGAAAGCTTGGTGAATTTCGTACAACCAACATACAATGGTTTTTCTAGGTCATCGAATTATTGTTGAA
Source organism: Centrapalus pauciflorus (assembly GCA_020465985.1). NCBI lineage: Eukaryota > Viridiplantae > Streptophyta > Magnoliopsida > Asterales > Asteraceae > Centrapalus > Centrapalus pauciflorus. Next base: position 109,591 of record JAANYP010004991.1, on the reverse strand, counting down.
ACTTATCATGATAATTCTCAGCAACTTCATCCTCCAAATCATGTAACATGTCATCTAAATGGTCATATCTGTCGTTGTTGATCTAATCAAGATTATCATCATCATTAAATTCAGAAACAACATGGGTACTCGTAGATAATAATTTACCATGTCTTGACCAACACGTATATCATTCCATAAACTCATCCACTATTACATGTGATCTAATAACATTGAAATCTTCAAACATATGAAAATTTTTACACTTTTACAAGGACACCAAATTTCACGTCTTCCTTTGTTGGACCGATCCTCCTCAGCAACCTTTAGAAAACGAGACAAACAATTCAAATATCGACTGAAGCATGTTCTATGTTGTACAACCATTCACTATGATCCATCTGTAATGAATAATGGAATTTATGCAATATTTAATAGGGCTAATGACCAAAAATAGTAACATCTTTTGTCATTTTTTTCATTAATGGCAACATTATATTTTTTATCATTAATAACAATAACTTTTGTATTTTTGTTTTATCAATATTAGCAACTTTTAACTCAACTAACTGAATTTCCAGTTAACTTAGCTGACATGGATTTTCTTTGATGAGTTGGATACCCTCGTGTATAACTAGATGTACCAGGTTATCCACTCGGCTTCCGGATGTGCCACCTTCGCCGCCCGAACCGCCGGAATCTTGGCCCACTATGAGGGCATATTCGGGTCGAGTAATACGTTGTTGTAAATGATATCGTAACCATGGATTCGACAATAATTCGCTTTATTCGGGTAAAATCTTTACAAGAAATGGTCTCCGGTGGGGCTTTTGCATGGGGTTGATCGTGATCCGGTGACGATAAAGACTACCTCTTGCGACCTGGGATCGAATGAAGGGTGAAGTTTAAGCCAGGTTCATCTTTTTTGGTCCCAATTATTGATGGGTTTGTCGAGGGTGTAGCCGGCCTCCAACCTCAAATACGACCCACCCGTCTCAACCTTCTACGACGACCCAAGCTTCGGCTACACCCTCGACAAATCCATCAATAATTGGGACCGAAAAAGACGAACCTGGCTTAAACTTCATCCTTCATTCGATCCCAGGTCACAAAAGCGAGTCTTTATCGTCACCGGATAACGATCAACCCCATGCAAAAGCCTCACCGGAGACCATTTATTTTACCGAAATAAAGTGGATTACTGTCGAATCCATGATTACGATATCTTTTACAACAACGTCTTACTCGACCCCAATATGCCCTCATGCTGGGCCAAGATTCCGGTGGTTCAGGCGGCGATGGTTGCACATCTGGAAGCCGAGTGAATAACATGGTACATCTGGTTATACACGTGGGTATCCAACTCAACAAAAAAAAATCGATGTCAACTAAGTTAACGGGAAACTCAGTTAGTTGGGTTAAAAGTTGCTAATATTGATAAAAAATACAAAAGTTACTGTTATTAATGATAAAAAAAATATTATGTTGCTATTAATGAAAAAAATGACAAAAGATGTTACTATTTTTGGTCATTAGCCCTATTTAATATGGAAGCATGACATGAGTAAGTACAAATATGACTGTTGGTGGTCAATCTAAACCCACTTATGAATACTTCGTCTGGTATATGAATACATATTAACTGGATTGAGTATTTAAGAAAAAATCGGCTGCATTTCTCTTCAACTCCCCAAGTATGCATATAATACGCTACCTGTAGGATTAAAGAGAATTGTATACCAATTTTCCTCGAATATTCAATCTGTTAATACGCATTCACATCTTAAATGAGACAAAATATTCAAAAAGCAGTCCCAAAATGGGAATAATCTGAAATTAATCTCTAATAGATTAATTTTGGATATGTTATATTTTCTACTAATGGCAACCATACTAAATGAATGTTATGTAAATTAAAACTATATATCGATCGAAAAGAAATCTACCTTAATAGCTTCGACAAATACGATCCACCAATCAATGTAGTACTTCCATATAAATAATTTCGCAAGTGTTCCTATAATATACAATAAACAATGAAAATTAACAACATATTTGTGTGTGTGTGTGTGTGTGTCTATATATATATATATATATATATATATGGTCAGGTTCCATGGGGAACCATATGTATCAAGAACCTAAAAAAGAACCGACCACACCCCTTAGATTAAATGATCATCGCTGCATCACGTGATACACGTATTTGATATGCATAGGGGTATTTTGGGAAAATAATATATATAGTCAACTCAATTTTAATTTTATATTTAATAGAATATTTCAACTAATACTTACACATTAAATGCAAATAAGACATTTCTAAATTTAAAAGAAATTCAAAAGGAAAAAAATCAAACAAATATTATTTATCTAAAACCTTCTTTAAAATATAATGCATCACTATCAGATTCATCTTCAAACATGATGCATATTTATCGGATTCATCAGGTTTATCTTCAAACACGATGCATCTTCATCAGATATATCTTCAAACACGATGCATCTTTATCGGATTCATCGGATTGTTCTTTAAACATGATGCATCTTAATCAGATTCATCTTCAAACACGATGCGTGTTCGTCGGATTTATTGGATTCATCTTCAAACACGATGCAACCTCATCGGATTCATCTTAAACACGCTTCATCTTCATAAACACGATGCATTCGATTCGTCTTTAATAAAAGTCGGATAAACACGATTCATATTTCAAAGTTTTCTATTAACAAAATGCATTAAAAAAAACCATACCTTCAAAACGAGATCATTCCATCATCATCATCGCTAGAATCATCACCATCTTCGTCAGAATCATTGTTGCATCATCATCATCATCATCGGTTGGTGGTGGTGGTGTCGCGGCCAAGAAAGGTGGATGGCGGTGGTGTGGTGGCCGGTAGAGGGAGAGAGTGGGAGGGGGAGCCTAGTGAAAGAGATGAGGGGAGAAGGAAAGAGGGAGTGAGATTAGGAAATGTAGTCAATGTTTGATTTTTTTTCTAATTTTCTTTAAAAAAAAGTATAAAAATAAATTAATATCTTAATTAATTAGTGGTAAATATATCTAGTATTTCTATAATGCGCTTAATGCATTTTTAGTTCCACCGAGGTTATAAATGCATTGAGGTTCCCAATTGAAGCTCAATATATATAGGGGTGCGTTAATGGAAAACCTCTATGCATCGAAAAACTTCAGAAACCAATCGTAGCCTTTAGATTAGATGCATACGTGTACTTAGATTAATGCATCACGATGTGTATGTGCCATTAGATTAATGCATCACGATACACTTAAAAGTAAACGCATAGGGGTATTTTGGGTATATAATATCTTTTTTCCAAAATTTAAAATTTCAATAATATTTATATTCAAATTTAAAAGATCCATAATTCATACATAATTCTAAATTAAAAAACAATTACATCCAAATTTAATAATTTCAAAAAGAAATCATCATCTTTCAAAAAAGCATCATCTTCGTCTTCCAAAACAACGATACATCATAAATCATCATTTTTATCTTGACGAAAACCAAAATCTCCGTCTTCAGAAAATCTTTATCTTAACAATAATTATCATCTTTATCTCCCAAAATGATGATGTCTCAGAAATCATCTTCGTTAATTTTCACAATAACAATGTATTAGAAATCCAAACAACTCAATAATATTCAATAAGAAATCAATGTATAAGTAACCCATACAACACTAACCTTAAACAACGATGCATCATCATCTTCATCGTAACAAAAATCATCATAATGATCTTTTAAAACGACAAAACATCAAAAACCATCACTCAATCGATGATGGTGCCTACCTCCAGCATACCAAAACGACGACGATCCATCAGATTTGACGATGGTGCATACCAATAACATACCGAAACGATGATGATGGTGTGACATTCGATTTTTACACTATGCATCATTGTAATGTATCTCCTTCTCCAAGAATCGCTCCAAATGTTATTTGGATTTTTTATGATCAACTGAATTTTTGGAATTTTTATAAATGGAGGAGTGATTAGTTGGCAACAACCTCCTAAAAATACACAAAGATTCTAGAATTTACTATAATTAATTAATTTGTTTTTAATTTTATAAAATATATGAAATAATATTTTCAGTATTACCCTTAATGAACCCACTGATGCATTGTGATTCCTTTGTGGTGCATATTGGTTTTCCAATGTTTTTTTATATGTGTTGGTTTTCTATTGAACCCACGTTATACACACACACACACACACACACACACACACACACATATATATATATATATATATATATATATATATATATGTATATATATGTTCAATTGAGAACTTTTATGCATCTAAAAACCTCTAGAAACTTTTGTGCATCGATAATCTACCAAAGGTGCACGAATGACATTTAAAGAAGATTAAATATAAAGCAATTAATTAATTTTTAAATCACTAAAAAATATTTAGAATTAATTTATAAATTTAAATCTTACATTAACTACATTTCCTATTATCCTCCCTCATTATCCTCTCTATTTCTCTCCTTCCTTCTCTTTCACACTTTCGGCGGCCTCCCAAGACTACCGCCCTCCACCATCGTGCCACCATTTCTCTCTTGGAATCCACCAGCAGACCACCACCATCGCCACTAGCAGACCGCCTGCATCGCTAGCAACATGCACAGCAACCATTAATATGTGCAACGATGATTACATCCACCTCCAACCACCACCGCAAAACCATTGTCATCTCTCTCTTTTTTTCGGTTACATCCATGAGACCACCACTCACCGCTAACCACTACCGTCATCTACCTATCTATCTATTTTTTCGTTTACACGATTGTTGAACATGATGAAAAAGATGAAGAAAGGATGAAGTTGAAGAAATGAACATAACGCATATTGTTGGAAAGAAACGATGAAGATGTAGGAAAAAAAACGAAGAAGAAGATGATGAACACGTTGATGCATCACATTGGAACCACTAGTACAAAAATGGGCTTTGGTCACACATGCTCGAAATCAAATCGTCACACATTAGAATATTTGTGTGACTAAAGATACAAAACTAAAATTCACGTCATTCTTTTAGTCACATCTGAACTCCAATCGTGTGACCAATCTAAAATGTATTGCCACACATTCAAACATTTATGTGACTAAAGGTATCTGGTATTTATTTTTTGATGATTAAGTTCTAAGCATTAGTCACGTTACACACATAAAATGTGACAAAACAGCGTCACACAGTTGAACAGTGTGACTAAATGCCAGTATATGGTCACATGAAGTAATTTGTTATGTGACTAAATGATGAACTCGAGTTTGTCCCACACGTTTTGTGTAGCCAAAAGCACATACTATATGGTCACATAAGTTATTATGTGTGGCTAAAGTGTAGTGTGTGTTAGATAGTAAAAATCTAATACGTATTAGTCACATTGAGTGCCATTTTGTGTGACTAAATCATATGCCACTATATGTTCACTTGAATAATTTTTTGGGTGACCAAATCATATTTCAGTATATGGTCACATGAAGTAATTGTATGTGTGACTAAATCATATTCCAGTATATGGTCACATGAAGTAATTTGTTATGTGACTAAATGATGAACTCTAGTTTGTCAGACACGATTTTAGTGTAGCCAAAAGCACATACTATATGGTCACATAAGCTATTATGTGTGGCTAAAGTGTAGTGTGTGTTAGAATGTAAAAATCTAATACGTATTAGTCACATTGAGTGCCATTTTGTGTGACTAAATCATATGCCACTATATGGTCACTTGAATAACTTTTTGGGTGACCAAATCCTATTCCAGTATATGGTCACATGAAGTAATTGTATGTGTGACTAAATCATATTCCAGTATATGGTCACATGAAGTAATTTGTTATGTGACTAAATTATGAACTCAAGTTTGTCACACACGATTTTAGTGTAGCCAAAAGCACTACTATATGGCCACATAAGTTATTATGTGTGGCTAAAGTGTAGTGTGTGTTAGAATGTAAAAATCTAATACGTATTAGTCACATTTAGTGTCATTTTGTGTGACTAAATCATATGTCACTATATGGTCACTTGAATAATTTTTTGGGTGACCAAATCATATTCTAGTATATGGTCACATGAAGTAATTGTATGTGTGACTAAATCATATTCCAGTATATGGTCACATGAAGTAATTTGTTATGTAACTAAATCATGAACTCGAGTTTGTCACACACGATTTCAGTGTAGCCAAAAGCAGACACTATATGGTCACATAAGTTAGTATGTGTGTCTAAAGTGTAATGTGTGTTAGAATGTCAAAATATAAATGTTAGGATATAAATTAATCAAGTAATTTTATAAACTTAGGTTATATATAATCAATTCAATTCCATTCCATTCCATGAATAATAAAACTTAGGTTAAAATTAATAAAGTAATTTTCTAAACTTAGTTTATAAAACAATTAGCAGCTTGATAAAATGTACTAACAGGTTGAGATATTGAACTAACAGTTCCAGATTTGCGAAAACAGAATTTCTCAATTTAACTCAAGTGAATAATAAAACGTAGATTAAAATTAATCAAGTAATTTTATGAACTTATGTTATAAAACACTTAACAGCTTGAAAAAAGTTGACTAACAGCTTGAGAAATTGAACTAACAGTTCTAGATCTGCACTAACAGGATTTCTCAATTTAACTTTAGTGAATAATGAAAGTTAGGTTAAAATTAATCAAGTAATTTTATAAACTTAGGTTATATACAATTAATTCAATTCCATGAATAATAAAACTAAATCATAATATATGCCACTATATGGTCACTTGAATAATTTTTTGGGTGACCAAATCATATTCCACTATATGGTCACATGAAGTAATTTTATGTGTGACTAAATCATATTCCAGTATATGGTCACATGAAGTAATTTGTTATGTGACTAAATCATGAACTCGAGTTTGTCACACAGGATTTTAGTGTAGCCAAAAGCACATACCATATGGTCACATAATGGTTTGTGTGACTAAATCATATTCCACTACAATAACTTACTGCACCATATAATAAAATGTTGAAGTCACATAGAAACTAAGATACGTACAGATAATCATTCCATAAATTAATTAATTAAAAGGTCATTTACAAGACATGGTTCCAGCACACGACATGGTTCGATCACTTGGATTTTCGTATAATAATACTTTCATAGTTGCTTCGATAATAATCATCTCTTGATTGAGTACCCAAGTCATGTTCATCCACACGTGGCAAAATGTTATCATTGTGCGGATGAATGATGATGCTAAATTCCTCATCGATTTCATCATATATATCTCTGTAATTCTTCGGAGGTGTGTTGAAGACAATAGACAACTTTTTATTGTTCTGGTCTTTCACATAAAACACTTGTTGTGCTTGTGAGGCTAATATGAACGGATCAAGCTTGTGGCCTAAAGTAGTCAGGTCAACTAATGTATAACCAAGCTTACGATCACGTTTGACCGCACCAGCCTGATGGTTAACCCAATCACATTTGAAAAGAGGGAGTTGCCTGAAACGATAATCTAGTACCCATATTTCTTGCAAAACGCCATAATACAATTTGTGTCTTGTGCTTTGGTCATTTTACCCTTCCCCACTTATTTTCAATATCTTTGACCTGGTTGTAAATGTCTTTTCCAGTCATTGGTTTTGGACACGGGTGGAAATCTTGTTTTCCATTAAATGCCTTCGTTTGCAATCTGAACGGGTGTCCCTATGGTAGAAATCTTCTGTGACCAACATAGCTCTGCTTGGATGATGCAAAAAGTCTAATATAATCAGTTTCTTTCCCACATACTACACAGCCTTTGTATCCACTGGTTGGGCAGCCACATAAAGTACCAAGTGCAAGGTACATAATCTTTTATTGTCCATAACACAACCACGCGTAGATTAAACATTTTGTTTGTGGCAGCATCATATGTATCGACCCCTATCTCGAATAACGTTTGCAGTTTATCAACCAATGGTTCTAAAAATACATCGATATCATTTCTCGGGTATCCAGGTATCAACACAGAAAGCATTATAAACTTTCTTTTCATACACAACCATGGAGGAAGGTTGTAAATGACAATTAAAACTGGTCATATACTGTGATGCATATTTCCTTTGTATACGTCAACCCCGTCACCCGATATTCCTAGCCTTAGATTTCTTGGATCTTTACCAATTACCAGGAATTGTGTATCTAAGGTGCGCCATGTCTGTGAATCTGCGGGGTGACGTAACACACCATCTGTTTTCCTCCTTGTTGCGTGCCATGTTAAATCTTCTGAAATTCTCTGTATCCTAAAGAGACGTTGCATTCTTGGTATTATTGGAAAATACCACATGCTTTTCGCTGGAATTTTCGCGTACACTTTATTCGTCTTCTTATCCACCTTTCATCTTGATGTCCCACAAGTTCGACACACGGTCGATTCCTCATCCTCCTTCCAGTAAAGAAGGTAGTTGTTTGTATAGACATCAATCTTTTTGTATCCTGAACCCATCAATTTCAGAATTCTTTTGCCTCATAAGTTTTTTCAGGCAATTTATTACCATCCGGTAGCATCTTTTTCAACAAACTAGTAACTCAGTAAAGAACTTATCAAAACAACCATGCTTACTCTTCAAGTTCAGCAGTTCAACAATTGTTGATAACTTTGTGAAATCAGGACATCCTTTGTAAAGTGGCTTCTCTGTGTCTTGTAGTAATTCTAGAAACTTGACATGGTCAACCGGATCCTCATCATCAAAATTATCTTTTGCAGCATTAACCATTTCCACTGTTTCTGGGCCAGCAGTTGGAATTTCTGAATCAAAAACCATCTTTGTGTCAACATAATCTGTTGTACCACTGTGATGTTTGGCAGTTAAGTATGACTCATTCTTTTCTCCATGTTTAATCCACTTTGTGTAGTTTTAATCAATGTCATTGCAGAATAAATGGAATTCCACTTCCTCCACATTACACATAAAATGGTTTTAACAATTGGTACATGGACATGGAATTTGAAGTTCTTTTTTATTATCTTCAGCTGGGTCGATGTTATTCATCTTTTTCAAGTTGTCTACTGCATAATCAATAAATGTTGTTACTCCATCTCTATAACCTCTGTTCAGCCTTTGTAATCCCATCCAAGACTTGTCCATTTGGGTTTAGTTGACTTCTGGTTGACTGGTTAAAGATTTGATTAGTGTTGTACGGCATTTTTTTATAAATAATTAGGGTTTAGTAAAAGAACCGCCTAATTTAGGATTAGTAAAAGAACCGCTTAATTAGAGGTTGAGTTGTCTAAAACATTACCCGCGTTCGAATCCTGAATGTGGCAATTTTTTTATTTTAGGATATAAATAATTCATATACTATATGATCACATAAGTTAGTGGTTGAGTTGTCTCGAACTGTTAGTTCTAGATCTCAAGCTGTTAATGCATTTTCTCAAGCTGTTAATTGATTTATAACCTAAGTTTATCAAAATTTATTGATTAATTTAACCTAAGTTTTATTATTCACTTGAGTTATATTGAGAAATTCTGTGTATGCAAATGTCGAATTGTTAGTTCAATTTCTCAAGCTGTTAGTACATTTTCTCAAGCTGTTAAGTGTTTATAACCAAATCTCATTGAAATTAAGATACGTACAGATAATCATTCCATAAATTATTTAATTAAAAGGTAATTTACAAGGCTAATATATTACAATTAAAACGTAAGTTACAAGGCTAAATATATTACAATTAAAACGTAATTTACAAGGCTAACATATTACAATTAAAACATAATTTACAATGGTATACAATTAATATAGCTAGTCTCCTGATCTTCAAAACTATAATCTTGCAAGCTTTCTTACAATGTCATCAGATAATTTCTTTTCCAGATCAAGATCAGCTCCTTTAACCTTTGCGTCTCTCATCCTTTGCAGTTTCTCCTTAGAGTGATTCAAAAATTCCAATGCAAAATACCTACTTGTTGTATCTTGCAGCTTGAGTCTGTATGTCATGGACTTCTGAAACACATCAATCTGTAAGATTTTGATATTCTCTTCAGCATTCAACCCTTGCTTCAAAACATCTGGTTCGAAAACACATGCAAGGGCCTTCATCAACTCCACAACACAGTACAATTGAGAGTTTGAGTAGTTTGACTTGCCAATTCTGTACATGTCAATCAAATCTTCTCTTGTCATCTTTGAAAATATTTGATATACAGTCTTATAAACTTCATCATCACCCGTTTCTCTTTTTACCACATAATGATAATATATCATTTGTGCATCATCAGGTAGGGCTTTCCAAAAGATTATTTTTGGCTTTTTAAGCACCTTTTTTTTCCAAAATTAGCAGTGTCTTTGTAACATCCTAAAATTTAAATTATTGTATTTGAGGTTTATTAGTCTGAATATCTAATTTAATGTAATTAAGTTGGATTGAATTTGGATTAGTTAAGAAAAATGGTTGCTTTATTCAGAAATTTAGAATTTCTATATTATATTTAAGTATGATGAAATTAAATTTATTAGTGTTGATAAAATAAAGATAGAATCTTTATTTAATGAAATCAGATAAATTGAGGGGTTAAAGGTGTTAATAGCTGAAAGTGGGGAATAAAAAGATGGAAAGTCTTTATATTTGGTTTTTGCACATTCAAACTCTCAATCTCTCTCTCTCTCTCTAAAAGAACCTACGGTTCTTCACATTCAACACAAATTCAAGGACATCAAATTCGTGGAATTTAAGGCTAAAAGTTTGGATTAAAGCTGCTAGAGGGGAACTATCACTACTACAACTTGCAAATTTAAGGTAAAACTTGCTCAAATCTGCGATTTTAGTGATTATAGTGTTCGGTTTTATGAAAACCGAATAAGAGATTTTAGGTAGCAAATGTTAATGCATTTAATATATTGTTATGAATATGTTTAAATCGAATGGTAGGGAACTTGTGTACAAAATTTCAGCTTTTGATTCAAACTCTAAGTATGATTTTAAGAATTTAGTGTGTATTTTAAGTGTGTGTGTTTGACGGTTGATAAAAATGGACAAAGAGGAGTTTGACTTAGTACCTATATTGTTAGAATTCTGTTAAAAAGTGTTAAAAGAGTACAAATATGGTTATATCAATAGTTTAAAGTCATAAATTGGACCCAAATTGACCATAAGTGAAATCTGGAAAATATTTAAACTGCACAAGTATGAACTCGGACCTGAAGAACACAACTCGGATGATCCGAACATCGGATCTGATATGAACTCGGATGGAAAACCTTGAAGAATTATAAGTCTGGAAAGAATTTCGGATGTGGTCCGAATTCGGATCTGGTCCGAACTTGGAGATGGTCCGAATTTATAGGGAATCCGAAATTCGAATGAATAGTTGGGTCCGAATTCGAATGGGGATCCGAATTTTGGGTCAAATGTTGCAAAACTTATAAAATTAAGTTTTATGAAATTAAATAGTTATTGACACAATGTTTTGTTATAACTTACTTAACAGATCCCTTGTGGTGTTGTTTAACCCACAGTGGGGTACTTTGTGGATCCGGTTGAAAGCCCGAGGAGAAATAAAATAAACTGAAATTAATTAAACACACCCACTGTGAGTACATATGATTTCACATGTTTATATCTGCTTTATGTTAGCTATGCCTGCTGAGACATGTTTTTTCACCTTCATTTGGACTTCTACTAACTTGCGTAGACTTAGATACACATTGTTGCTTGTTGCATGTCCGTTTCTTTGTTGTGCATCTTTCGATGGACCGGCGGGTCGCATCTGTATTCCGATGTTACTGCGCTATATGACCCGGAGCTGATCCCTCCGAGGTTCTGGTAGGCAGTAAGTCATCCCCGATGTTATGTCTGTCTCAGATGGTTGGTTTAAATGCCGAGCTTTGGGCTTGAAGGAGCTACGACTCTTGTTCCGTACTTGGTGTACGGAGAGAGTATACGACGTGTGTCATCGGTGTTACTCTTGGAGGCTTCATAAAGATTTATAGAATGCGTAAATCTGTGTATTCACTAATCTTTGCTTACCCCTCAGTTGTTCAATTTTTACAGGAAAAGGGAAATCCGCTGCGGGACCTTCTAGCTAGGTCATCTTTTGAAGTCTTTGAAGATATCTACTACTCATCTTGGTAATTGAAACATGGGATTGTTATTATAATAGATTTTGGATGATGTAATAAATTTTGAGTATGTAGACTTAGACTCGAAACCTTGTAGCACCGTAGGGTGTTTAAAACATTTGTATTATTTATATTATGTACTTTAATGCTTCCACAATTATATTAAGTATTCAGATCATTATGTAATCATGTGATTGGTGATTAATCCTGGGTGTATTGTAATGGTGGTTATTGTGGCAAGGGTGTCACATCATTATGTAATCATGTAATTGGTGATTAATCCTGGGTGTATTGTGACAGAGTATGTAGACCGATGTTATATAAATCGAGAATAGTGTTTATTCACGATATATTGGTATATTCCAAGTCTGAGGCCGAGCATGCTGCTCATCTAAAGGAACTGTTGGAACTGTTGAGAAAGGAAAAGTTGTATGCCAAATTCTCTAAGTGTGAGTTTTGGTTGCAACAGATTCAGTTTTTGGGACACGTAATTTCGGGAACTGGGATTTCTGTAGATCCAGCTAAGGTAGAAGCGATAAAGAATTGGGAACCGCCTCGTTTAGCTACAGAAGTCAGAAGTTTTCTTGGATTGGCGGGGTATTATCGGAGATTATAATGGATCTCTCGAAGATTGCAGTTCCTTTGACTGCATTAACGAAAAAGAATGCACTATTTGTTTGGGAAACTGTGCAGCAAGAGGCTTTTGAGATTTTGAAAATACGTTAAGTGAAGCACCGATACTTGCTCTACCGGAGGGCGATGAGGATTTAGTGGTATACACAGATGCTTCAAGATTGGGATTGGCCACTGTGTTGATCCAGCGTGGGAAGGTTATAACATACGCCTAGAGACAGCTTAAGCAGCACGAGAAAGACTACTCCACTCACGATTTGGAGTTGACCGCTGTTACGTTTGCATTGAAATTGTGGAGACATTATCTATATGGGACTAAGTGTCAACTCTACACAGATCAGAAAAGTTTATAGTACATCTTTAGTCAGAAAGAGCTTAACATGACGCAAAGGCGTTCGATGGAACTTATAAAGGATTACGACTGCGAGATTCTTTATCACCCCGGAAAGGCTAACGTGGTGGCCGATGCTTTGAGTCGCAAAGCTTATGCTAAGGACTGCTGTTACATGATGACGTCTACGATGTTAACTTCCACAATTATTGATGATATAAAAGCTGCTCAAGTAGAAGCTTTGAAGGAAGAAAATGTTGGTAGTGAAGATATTAGGGTACAAATAAAGAATATGGAAACGAGTGAATCGGGTTTGAAAGGAATTTATAGGACAATCTGGTTGCCGAAGTTTGGCGGCATAAGAAGTGTAGTTATCGAGGAAGCACATCAGTCTAAATTTTCTGTACATCCTGGGAGCACAAAGATGTACAACGAGTTGCAAGCAGACTTCTGGTGGCCGGGATTGAAGAAGGATATCGGTCAGTATGTTGAAAGATGTCGGACATGTCGGCTAGTGAAAACTGAACATCAGCAACCTTATGGTAGTCTGCAACCGCTTCCCATTTCGGAATGGAAGTGGGAACACATCACGATGGACTTTGTTACTAAATTGTCAAAGACTAGGCGTCAACACGATGCTGTTTGGGTAATAGTTGATAGATTGACCAAGTCGGCACACTTCATTCCCATCAGGGAAAGTTACTCGTTAGAAAGGTTGGCTCAGATTTATATGGATGAGATCATATCTAGACATGGATTACCTAAGTCCATTGTATCAGATCGGGATAGCCGATTTGCTTCAAATTTCTGGTCGGCTTTGCAAGATGGATTGGGCACGAGGATCGCTATGAGTACAGCTTATCGTCCGCAAACCGATGGTCAATGTGAACAGACCATCCTTACCTTGGAGGATATGATGAGGTTGTTTGTATTGGATCTCGGTGGTAATTGGGACGATCATTTGCCACTTATAGAGTTCTCGTACAACAACAGTTACCACGCAACAATAAAGAAAGCACCATTTGAAGCATTGTATGGGAGAAGGTGTAGGACTCCTACATGTTGGAGAGAAACTGGAGAAACACCGATTGTTGGGCCGGCATTGCTTCAGGAAACGAATGAGAAAATACAACTGGTAAGACAGAATATGAAGGCGGCCCAGGATCGACAGAAAATCTATCACGATAGGAGGCATAAACTGATCAGTTTTGATGTCAACGATTGGGTTTATTTGAAACTATCACCTATGAGAGGTGTTACTCGTTTCATGAAAAGAGGAAAGTTAGCTCCGAGATTCGTTGGACCATTCAAGATAATAGAGAAAGTGGGAAACCAGTCTTATTGGTTAGAGTTTCCTGAAGAAATGTCGGGCATACATCTAGTATTTCATGTGGGAAATCTCATAAAGTCTTTCACGACTGAAAACGAAGACTGGGCTGATCACACAGAGCTGCAAATTGACGAAAGGCTCCGATACGTGGAGGAGCCGGAATGCGTTTTAGATACCAAAGTGAAAAAGTTAAGGAGCAAAGAGATAGAGATGGTGTTTATACGTTGGAAGCATCATAAAGGGGCCAATCATACGTTGGAGACTAAGTCTGAAATGATGAAGAAATATCTTCAACTGTTTGAAGTCAAATAACTTCGAGGACGAAGTTTAAGCGTGGTGGAGCCCATGCTGTAACATCCTAAAATTTAAATTATTGTATTTGAGGTTTATTAGTCTGAATATCTAATTTAATGTAATTCAGTTGGATTGAATTTGGATTAATTATGAAAGATGGTTGCTTTATTCGGAAATTTTGAATTTCAATATCATATTTAAGTATGGTGAATTAAAATTTATTAGTGTTGATAAAATAAAGATAGAATCTTTATTAAAAAAAATCAGATAAGTTGAGGGGTTAAAGGTGTTAATAGCCGAAAGTGTGGAATAAAAGGATGGAAAGTCTTTATTTTTTGTTATTTCACATTCAAACTCTCTCTCTCTCTCTCTCTCTTTCTCTCTCTCTCTCTCTCTCTCTCTCTCTCTCTCTCTCTCTCTCTCTCTCTCTCTCTCTCTCTCTCTCTCTCTCTCTCTCTCTCTCTCTCTCTAAAAGAACCTATGGTTCTTCACATTCAACACAAAATCAAGGACATCAAATTCAAGGAATTTAAGGCTAAAAGTTCGGATAAAAGCTGCTAGAGGGGAACTATCACTACTACAACTTGCAAATTTAAGGTAAAACTTGCTCAAATCTGCGATTTTAGTGATTATAGTGTTCGGTTTTATGAAAACCGAATCAGACATTTTAGGTTTCAAATGTTAATGCATGTAATATATTGTTATGAATATGTTTAATGGTAGGGAACTTGTGTACAAAATTTCATCTTTTGATTCAAACTCTAAGTATGATTTTAAAATTTTAGTGTGTCTTTTAAGTATGTGTGTTCGGCGGTTGATAAAAATGGACAAAGAAGAGTTTGATTTAGTACTTATATTGTTAGAATTATGTTAAAAAGTATTAAAAGAGTACAAATATGGTTATTGTAGGTCCCGAGAGGTTCCCAAAATATATAGCTTTAAGCTGTAGAGGGGGGGTGAATACAGCAATTTAAAAACTACACACTATTTTCTCAATATTTGTATGTATTATCAACAAATTGTTAATTACAAACAAGCTTGAATGCGGAAGGGTTCAAGCTGAGATGACAGATACAACAGTATGTTCTCTAGTCTAAGACAGACTCAAACTAGATTACAATGAATACACTCACTAAGAAGCACTCACTGTGTTTACAAGACTTAGAGGGACAACTTATGTAGAACAACTTAGACACAAAGAAACTGTGTTACACAGGCAGGCTTGCATGCATGAAAAACACACTTGCACGTTCACTCTTGGTTTCAGCACTTAGCTTATCTTGGCTTATTCTTTCTGACCTTAAAAGCTTCCTTTTATACTCACTCAGAGGATCTAAGAGAAACTTCATCATTGGACGGAATGAAAAAGGAGAAGTCTTATTTGAAAAGACCACATAACTTTTCTGCACTTTTCTGAAAAGCAGACTTGTCTTCACATGTGTAGAACTTTTGTCTTTTCACTTTGTCTACTGTTGCATTGCCTTTAACCAAATAAGGAATGTCAACTTTGCGTCTTTCTTCCTTGTAAAGGCCTATTTTGATATAAGAAAAAGGTCTGTCACCCTTTTTCAAATAACCTTTTGTCTTCATGTAACAGAACAGCTTGGCAGGCTGAGCAGTTCTGATTTCCACTTTGTCTTCGATTTTGTAAACTGATCTTGTAGACAAAAACAATACATGAGGACTTGGAAACACATTCCATAAAGTGTTTAGCCTGTTCACAAAGAACAGGTTCTGTTCACAAAGAACAGAACACTTGTAACCTGCCCAAGCTGCTCACCAGTGTAGAGCAGCGTAGACAGTTTATGTCCAGCCTGTTCAGCAGACTGAACAGCTTGGGCAAAACTGTCTTTGTTGCAACACATGCAACACATAGAGCAGCTTTAGGCTGATATTGCAAATCTTTTTCAGGTTTCAATAAGGCATATAACATGCCTTAAATTCAACCTTCAAAAGCATCAACAGGTTTGATTAATAATCTCCCCCTTAGATGCAGAGCAGGTTTGACTGAGGCCTTTTTGTGCCTAACAGTTATATCAATTCAATTCAATTGCATTCCATTCCATGAATAATAAAACTTAGGTTAAGAGTCAATTCAATTCAATTGCATTCCATTCCATGAATAATAAAACTTAGGTTAAAATTAATCTGGTAATTTCATGAACCTAGGTTATATACAGATATTGAATTCAATTCAATTGCATTCCATTCCATGAATAATAAAACTTAGGTTAAAATTAATCAAGTAATTTTATAAACCTACGTTATATACAGATAATCAATTTATTTCCATTAATCCATGAAATTACATGAATAATAAAATAAAACTTAGGTTGAAATTAATCAAGTAATTTCATAAACCTAGGTTATATACAGATAATCATTTTATTTCCATTAATCCATGATATTACATGAATAATAAAATAAAACTTAGGTTGAAGTTAATCAAGAATTTTCATAAACCTAGGTTATATACAGATAATCAATTCATTTCCATTAATCAATGAAAGTACATGAATAATAAAATAAAACTTAGGTTGAAATTAATCAAGTAATTTTATAAACTTAACAACTGGAGAAAATGCACTAACAGCTTGCGAAATTGACAAAAATACCCTTACTAATACAATAACATGTATTTTATTTTTAGGGGCATTTACGTCATTTCAGTAGAAATATGAAAATGGCGGCATGTAATGACCACGCGCATACAATCATCACCATTTTCCTATTCCTGCCATTCGTCTTCCCCAACGTCAGAACAGAGCATAACCTATACCTGCAAATCATCATTTCAATTTCTCGCAAAGCAACTACGCAAATCCGATTAACGACTATGGAGCTTCCAGACGAAGTAATAGCTAGAATATTGGGGTTTTTGGGGGGCATCAAGTGCCTTTGAACTTTTTAAAAGCAAGAGAATGTAAGTTTCCTAACCCTATCATATACTATCGATTCAACTAAGATTATGATGTATTTGCCTATTTAAGAGATACATTAAGGTTAATGAACCGTAGCCCATTAGTTTGGGCTTAGATTTTAGATTTTCTGAATGAACATGATGTATTTGCCTATTTAAGAGTACGTCTTATTAATAAATTACAATTGATAATAATGTATTTGCCTATTTAAGAGTACGTTTTATTAAGCTTTTATGTTTGCATTCATTACAGTTGCAAAACCTTTAAACGTGAATCTGAGTCTGACGTCGTTTACGAGATTATGGAAGTTGATATCAACCTCAGAATAGGGTTTAGGGGGCCAAAATCTCAACTGTTTTACCTTCTGAGGGAGAAGGGAAACATTAACATGCTCTTTAACGATGGATTGCTACACTTTATTTGTCATGCTTTCTATTATTTTTTTATTTGCCTAAACATGAAATACATATTTATGTTTCTGTATTATCTTGATCAACAGCTAAATATATTTTATGCGGGTTTGGAGACGGAAGGAAAGGAGAAGCTGCAAAGGGCAGCACATTCCGGATCACTTAATGCTAAGTATCTCCTAGGAATGCTGCTAATGGCAGAAGGAGGATAGAGCGTACACGACGCTAGGAGGCTGTTGAATGAGGCCTTCAGAAACTCATCAACGCGTCCGCAGTCAGTGACTGAAACGGCTGCCAAAGTACGTCGGTTGCTGATGCAGGATCGCATGAGGCTTCTACCGAGGCATTTCAACCGCTTGAGCCGTGCTTGTCAACAACACATCTGGCAAGACGATGAATTAATTAGAGGGTTTCTTTTTGTAACTGAATACATTTTTAATTGTAATGTTTGTATTTGGGATGCTTGTATTTGGGATGCTTGTTACCACAATTTTATACAAACCTGGGATGCGAATGTATGGTTTTTATACAATTATGTAATTACTTAAAGCAGGGTTTGATTTATAATACAATATATGTTTATGTTTATGTACAAATGTTGGTTTGAATTCCAATTAGAGTAAGTTATCTAGCTTATATAACTTTGGTTGTTAATGATATTCTAGCCGTTCAAAATATAAGATATAATTTATATCATTATCACTTACAAAATATATATCACTTAACAGCTAGAGAAAATGCACTAACAGCTTGAGAAATTGAACTAACAGTTCGAGATTTGCAAAAACGAATTTCTCAATTTAACTCTACTGAAATAATAAAACTTAGGTTAAAATTAATCAAGTAATTATTTAGTAAACTTAGGTTATATATAATCATTTCATTTCCATTCCATTCCATGAATAATAAAAGTTATGTTCAAATTAATCACGTAATTATTTTATAAACTACGTTTTGATTTATAATACAACATATGTTTAGGTTTATGTACAAATGTTGGTTCATCAATTTTGTTGGTTTGAATTCCAATTAGAGTAAATTGCAAAAATGGTCCTTAAATAATACCCAAATTTCAGGTATAAGTTATTTAGCTTATATAACTTTGGTTGTTAATACAATATATAATTTATATCATTATCACTTACAAAATAAAAAAGGCAAAGAAGTTACATATATGTTAGACTTGAACATGTGACCAGCCCAACACACTAACACCATCCATCACCTTTACCGCTAAGCTAAGTCATGGCTTTTTGAATTTTTTCATGAAACATTTCTGATATTTTTATTATTAATTTTGGACCGAAATATTAATTTTGGACCGAAATATTTAAAAAATGGAGCCAAAATTTATGCGAAAATTTTAAATTAGACTTGCCGTTTTACATTCCTTAAACTTTGATAATTACAGTTAATGCCTACAAACACAATCATTAATCTGCTTATACACTTTTCTGCCGAATCTTCATAATTTTTAATCTTTTCAACTCTCTCCAAAATAACTTTAAGGATCATGGATACTGAAACCATGAACAATCACCTTGTTATTCAAAATAATGGCGAGGCAGATGATCATGACGGATATGAATCAGAGGAGTACGATGATTATGATGAACAACAGAAGATGGATGATGTTGCAATCAATGCAAGTCCATTTAAAATAGTAGTTCCGCCTAGGAGCATAACAAGGTTATCTAAGTTTCGCAACCGGTACAACATACCCGGTGCATTAAAGCTCATGGTAACGTTTGATACAATGGATAGCCTAACAGGAGATCACAAAACAGTGTTTGCAAGTTTTTTAGGAGACATGGTTCGTGAGCACATAGGCTTGAAGATTCTGACATGGAAGAAGGTCGATTCAGAAGCAAGAGCTAAGCTATGGGATGAAATCACGATTAGTTTTAACCAATTATGTTTAATTTCTTAATGTTCAAAAATTAAACAACATTATTGTTAATCAGATTTGTGTATTTAATTTGTTATTTGCAACGATATTTTGATGTTGATGAGACATACAGAAAGTTAGTAATGAATAATCTTGGTGCACATCTAAGGAACTTCAGAAGGAAATTGAGGGAAAAATACATACTGCCCAACAAAGATACGCCTTCAAAACTAAATCAAGTCCCACCCAAGTATAGTGCAATTGTCGAGCACAAGGAATGGCTTGATTTCGTACAGTATACGAGCACGGAAGCTTACCAGGTTTTGGTTATATTATAATTAATTCCATGCATATATCTTTCATATTATATATTGTGTTTGCAAACGTTAATTAAGTATCATTTTGTTCTGAAATTAAGAAAAAGTCAGATGCATCTAAAGAGGCGCGCTCCATGTCTGTTTATCCACATACTATGGGACGAGGTGGATACGAATATGTGAAAAAAAAAACTGGTAACTACAATTATAGAACAATAATTAATTTTTTTATGTTTTCTGTTTTCTATTTTCTAAGTACTGTATATATATACTAATTGGTTTAACTTTACATGTGTATTTGATTATTATAAGATCGAAGAAAAAGTAATTGAAGCAGATGAAGAACCCCCACGTGGTATATTGTGGTTGAAAGGAATGCAAAACAAAGAAGGGGTATTTCGAGATGAAGGACTAAAGCAAAGGCCGATGAAGTAGTAAGCATTTTGACATATATATATATATATACATATATATATATATATATATATATATATATATATATATATATATATATATATATATATATATATATATATGTTTGACAGATATATGCTAATACATAATTGAATTACATATTCATGTCTATTTTCATGAAACCAATTACTTACTGCCTATTGGAATCTTTAATGCAGAGAGCCACCGAGGACAGTATCAAAGTCGGAACCTTAATAGTTGATGAGGGGACTGATGCCTTGACAGAGGTATTTGGTCTCGAAAAGTCGGGATATGCAAGAGGAGTGGGCAGCGGAGTGACAATCAGAAAATATTTTAATATTCCTCGGAGAAAAGCATCGGATGATGAGAGAGTCAAACTACTTGAATCAACACTTGCTGCTGAGAGACGCGAACGTGAAGCTGAGAGACGCGAAAGTGAAGCTGATCTGAGACGCGAACGTGAAGACAAAGAGCTTCAGATAAAGTTGTTGACAACGAAAGTGGAAGATACACAGGCAACGGTTCACCAACTTATGGCACGGTATTATGCACAAGGGGAGAAGTTAGAATCATTGTCAACTCATGCACCAGAATCTGAAGAAACCATTTATTGTATTCATTATGCTAATTAACATTTTATACATTTATTTTACTAACAAATGCATTTCTTAATTTTTATTGTAGGTGTCTCCAGTGGTGTCTCCACCATTGGTCGTGAATCCTAACGCTGCCAATACTCATCAGGATGAGGGCCATTTTGCGAAGGAAAAGCCAGCTGTACAAACAAATGCAAGTATTCAAATATTTGAATTAAATTGGTCTGGAGTTCACTGTGATTTAATAGTTTTACATATATATTGACTTATTAATTTACCGAGTTTTATATATAGGAATCGATTGGTAAATCTGTTGGCGAGCCAAACAGCACGCCGCCTGATTCACAAGTCATGAAGAATACTAAACCCAGACAAAAGAGGCAGCACTCTCCAACAGTGCCAAAACAACTGCAGGTATATAACTTTTAAACTCAGAACTTTATATTGAAACTCAGAATGATTACAGCTTTCACAAGAACCTCTATTCCTTTTGATTAGACGAAGAACACAGACTGTTCTTAGGCTTTTACAACCTTAGAGGCTTAGGAAAACTTAAAACAGAATATCAAAATATTACGTGTGTACATTGAGAACTTCTGTCTACTCTCTTTTTTCTATTATATTTGATTCCTTGTGAAACTACAATCTATCTTCGAGAGATATCTTCAAATCTTCTGATCTTTCTATCCTATTTGGTATCATCAATAAGCAACTTGATCATTTGACTCTAGCAGCTTGAGTTTCTTGAACTAGCAGCTTGAGTTTCTTGAACTAACAGCTACAGAATTGTAACCACCCCAGAAGTATGCTAACAGCATGAAAACCTCAACTAGCAGCTTGACATTTATACTACATGATATTTTCCCAACAATGTATTCATCCAAAATATTCATACGTACATTGATCTTCAGTTTAATCAAATTCTGATGCATGCATACATACAAATTTAAAATAAATACATAATAATCGTTATCATTTTCTTTAGATGTTCAGCTGTAGACTGTGGAACATAAAGAGGGCAAGCATCATTGCTAAGGGTATTGTCTACCTGACAGATGAAAAACTGATGCTTCATAACACACCACTCCCAGATGATTGCTACAAAGTGTCCGTTAACCAATCGATAGTGGATGCAGCTTGTATTCCGGACGAAGGAAACAATGGTTTCATAACAGCTAAAGACGCAGTAGGTGGTTTATATGCATGGCCCAGGGACAAAGTGATTATTGATGAGGGTCACGAGGTAATTTATCTGCCATGCTAGCTACATATGTGTATGTGTGTGTGTGTATATATATATATATATATATACACACACACACACACACACACACACACACACACACACACACACATATATATATATATATATATATATATATATATATATATATATATATCCTCATTTTAATTAGTGTTTCATAGGTATACGCATTGTTTATTATTACAAGTAACACCATCAGATTCTGGACAAAAGTTAGCAGCTGGTGCTGCACCAGAAGTAAAACGAAAGCGAAACAACCAAAAATCAATATTTGTGACTAGTCATGATTTGCAAAGACAAGCGAAGACCAGATTGAAGACTCAAAAGTCATTACATTACAGTCCTCTTTAATATTTGATGCATTTATTGTACATGTACATATTCCATTTTTTTATGGTGTTATATAAATAAATATATCATATGGTCACACGTTGTGACCACTGTTTGATTAAATATTTGTGTGACTAAATAGTGCATAAACTTTAAGTGGTCATTGGGTGAACAATTATGGTCACACTTTTTAACACCTAGGGCCACATTTGGCATAAATTTATGTGACCAAAGCCCATAAGAAGACAATAGTTGTGTGACCAAATGGTTGCAATCAGCTACACACAAATAAACATAAAGTGGCCATTGCATGGACAATAGTCACACAAAATACAAGTTTACCTCACCTAAAAGAGCATATGGTCACACTTTTTAACACCTACGGCCACATTTGGCATAATTTTCTGTGATCAAAGCCCACAAGTACACATTCGTTGTGTGACCAAATGGTTGCAATCAGCCACACACAAATAAAAATAAAGTGGCCATTGCATGGACAATAGTCACACAACATACAAGTTTACCTCACTTAAAAGACCATATGGTCACACTTTTTAACACCAACGGCCACATTTGGCATCATTTTATTTGACCAAAGCCCACAAGAAGACAATCGTTGTGTGACCAAATGCTTGCAATCAGCCACACACAAATAAAAAATAAAGTGGCCATTGCATGGACAATATTCACATAAAATACAAGTTCACCTCACTTAAAACAGCATATGGTCACATTTTTAAAACCTACGGCCACATTTGGCATAATTTTAAGTGACCAAAGCCCACAAGAATACACTCGTTGTGTGACCAAATGGTTGCAATCAGCCACACACAAATAAAATAAAGTGGTCATTGCATGTATAATAGTCACACAAAATACAAGTGTGCCTCGCTTAAAAGAGCATATGGTCACACTTTTTAACACCTAGGGCCACATTTGGCAAAATTTTATGTGACCACAGCCCACAACAAGACACTCGTTGTGTGACCAAATGGTTGCAATCAGCCACACATAAATAAAAATAAAGTGGTCATTGCATGGACAATAGTCACACAAAATACAAGTTTACCTCACTTAAAAGAGCATATGGTCACACTTTTTAACACCTACGGCCACATTTGGCATAACTTTATATGACCAAAGCCCACAACAAGACACTTGTTGAGTGACCAAATGGTTGCAATCAGCCACACATAAATAAAAATAAAGTGGCCATTGCATGGACAATAATCACACAAAAGACAAATTACTTCACTTAAAACAGCATATGGTCACACTTTTTAACACCTACGGCCACATTTGGCATAATTTTATGTGACCAAAGCCCACAACAAGACACTCGTTGTGTGAGCAAATGGTTGCGATCAGCCACACACAAATAAATATAAAGTGGCCATTGCATGGACAATAGTCACACAAAATACAAATTTACCTCACTTAAAAGAGCATATGGTCACACTTTTTAACACCTACGGCTACATTTTGCATAATTTTATTTGACCAAAGCCCACAAGAAGACACTCGTTGTGTGACCAAATGATTGCAATCAGCCACACACAAATAAAAATAAAGTGGTCATTGCATGGACAATAGTCACACAAAAAAAAAAGTTAACCTCACTTAAAAGAGCATATGGTCATACTTTTTAACACCTACGGCCACATTTGACATAATTTTATGTGACCAAAGCTCACAACAAGACACTCGTTGTGTGACCAAATGGTTGCAATCAGTCACACACAAATAAAAATAAAGTGGTCATTGCATGGACAATAGTCACACAAAATACACTTTCGCTTGCTTTTAAAGAGCGTATGGTCACACATTTTACGGTTTTGGTCACTCTTTGTTAATGGATACGGCCACTAACCATCTAATGTGACCGTATGGACCCTTTGTTCATTGGACCTTTAGTCACACACACAATGAAAAAACAAGTGTGACCGAATGGTTATCGTCAGGTATGACCAAAGCCAAAATTTGTACCAGTAAACGATGAATACGATGGTTTTTTTGGATGAATTCATTATTGCATCACATTTGAACACGTTGTTGATGCATCACTTTGATGAACATGTTGAGTTTTTGGATGAACCCGTGTTGTAGCATCAATTTATATATATATATATATATATATATATATATATATATATATATATATATATATATATATATATATATATATGTATAAAGGGGTGGGTTCAATGGAAAACTTATATGCATCAGAAAACCCGGGAACCACTTTATAGCCATTGGATCAGGTGATGCATCACGCAGAAAGTCGATGCATCACGCGAGAATATAATGCATCACGCGGGAATTTGATGCATCACGCGGGAAATTTTATGCATTACACGGGAATTGTGATGCATTTGTGGTGGTGCATGGAGGTTTTGCAAGGTTTTTCGATTCATGTTGCTTTTCCATTGAACTCCCCTACACACACACACATAAACACACAAACACATTAAAATTTAAAAATAAAAATATCAAACAAAATTACCTTCAATGAAATGATGAATAAATTATGTAGATTTTATGAAGAATAATAAATTATGGATGAGATGTATTAATGGAGGAGAAAATAAGTAGCAAGATTTAATGAAGATAATAGTGAAAAAGAAACAAAATATTATTGAAAACTTTAGTCGTTGAAACCGTTGAATATACCCCGGTTGGTTCAAACCAAAGACGGGTCCATCTTGGTGGTAAATATCAGTCAAATCAAGAGTTTAATGCTGATTATTAAACCATGATTATCTAATATAAAACCGGGGTGTATTTGACTGCGTTTCAGGCCTAGTCTAAGGGTGGGAATAAATGCTGGATTATGTACCTCGGTTTGGTTACAAACAACCGTGATGTATAATAAAAAGTAGGGAGAATTATATATTTATCTTTATAACTTTAAATTTTACGCATATATCCTTACAAAATTCCTTATTACATATATAACTTTCTAAATCTTTAAGGCTCATATATATATATATATATATATATATATATATATATATATATATATATATATATATATATATATATATATATATATATATATATATATATATATATATATATATATGAATCAGGTTCATCAGCGTACCTATAAGATTCCAGCGTACCCAGCGTACCCTAATGTGAATGATCATTCACATATTTTTTTTTTGAATAGACACGTATAAGAGAACATTATAAGACTTTTTTTCAAAAGAAGCAATATCATAAATCTTGTGAATGGTAAAAAAAAATCATGTCAATGGTCATTCACACCATTCACATGGTGCGAAATTACCATTCACATGGATGACCATTCACATAAATACGTATTGAGCATTCACATAATTTTTATGGACACAAAAATTGTGAATGTATGTGAAATTCATATATCATGCGTATAACATTAAATTAAACATGATTATGAGAAAAAAATTTAAAAAAAGTTTTTTAAGGTTGGTACCTTCGGGTGCACTTGATTTCGAGAGGTACCTTTTTGAACCTGAATTTTATATATATATATATATATATATATATATATATATATATATATATATATATATATATATATATATATATATATATCCAAATAACTAGTTTAAACTTATTTTATAATTTAAAATATTTTTGAAAGGCTAAACTACCATCGTCCTTGTGGTTTATTATAAATTATGGATTGAGTCCTTTAACTTTAAAAATTACACAGACAGTCCTTGTGGTTGAAATTTTATTACGATGACCATTTTACCCTTACTAGTTTAATAATTATTACTAATGTTGTTTTTAATATCATTTCTATTATTCTAAAATAATAAAAATATTCAAACTTATTTTAAAAGCTAGTAAAATTAATTATTATTACCAGTAACTAAAAAAAATGTTTTAAGTTTAGATTTTAAAAATAAAATGTAAATCATTTGTAGATCATAAATTAAAGGGTAAATTACAAATTTCGTCCCTGTGGTTATATGGAAATTATGGATACAGTCCTTCTAAAGAAGAAATTACAAATACAATGTCTATGGTTAACAATTTGTTACGGATTTGGTCCTTTGACCAATCATTTTTTTTAAAATGACCATTTTACCCTTGAGAGTATTATAAAAATAGGTGATGAACTTTTTTTTTCATAAAATAAAATAATAAAAATCCAGAACCAATTTTTAATTTTCATTTTGATTATTAAACTAGGAATTTCTAAAAAAAATAAAACCTACTCTCTCTCTCTCTCTCTCTCTCTCTCTCTCTCTCTCTCTCTCTCTCTTCTCTCTCTCTCTCTCTTCTCTCTCTCTCTCTTCTCTCTCTCTCTCTCTCTCTCTCTCTCTCTCTCTCTCTCTCTCTCTCTCTTCCTGTTCCAGTTGCCACAAAATGTCGCCCAAGCTTTGGCACCCTCTTTTCCTGTACCAGTTGCCACATTGTATGAGAAGCCATCCAAATAAAAATCCAAAACCAAATTTGCCACTTCAACGTCACCCAAGCTCCTGTTGCCACACCAAGAGTCTGATGAACTTCATTCCGGCTCCTGTCTCCCGTCTCCGGTTCCAACTCCGACTCCCTCAGCTCCAATTCCGTCTCCCATTTCTGGACCATCTCCGGAGGCGGAAGCGGCGAAGCGCATGCAGAGGTGGATGAACTTCGTTCCGTCTCCCGTCTCCGATCCGTCTCCCGTCTCCAGCCTTAGGTTTCCTGATGAACTTCGTTCCAGATCTGAAAATAATGAAGTGGATGAACACTTACAAACCAATAATTGGTGGTGAACTGGTTGATGGTTATCTCTCCGATGAGATGCAGAAAGAAGACGGATATAGGGGTGTCTTGTCAGCCGTTTATGGAAGCTCCGGTGGAAGGTGGAGCGAAAAATGGTGGTGTTGGAACCGCAGGAATTGAAGGAAGAGGGGTTCCGATGCATTACGAATTTACACAGAGCTTTGAATTAATAAACTTTTTTTATTTTAATTTTATTTTAATAATAATTGATTGATTTTAATTTTTTATTGTATTATATGTTTTGCAAAGTTTGTTGCATGAAATTATTTTTTTATTAAGGGTAAAATGGTCATTTTAAAAAATGTAACCGGTCAAAGGACCAAAACCATAACAAATAGTGAACCACATATACTATAATTGTAATTTCGTCTTAAAAAGGACGGAATCCATAATTTCTATATAACCACAGGGACGAAAATTGTAATTTACCCTAAATTAAATTATTTTAATTAAGTATTTATTTTTTTTATTCTTTTTACGTTAAATATTTTTAATAAGGATTATGACATCTATAAAGCATACAAATTATTATTTCATCATCTTGATAACTAAAAGCTAAAAACAAAATAGTCTTCTAACTTTAGGTTTCCTTTTTGATTTTTTGTTGAAAAAATTAAACATTTTCATGAACAATAAAACAAAAGAATTAAATATTTTGATGAACAATAAATAAATTTAAAGTTTACGAAGATTTTGATGGTTTTCTATAAATTTTCTAAAAACATGCAAAAAATAATCTTTTAAAAAATGTATAGAAAATATCTAAACAATTAAAGTTTTTCAAAATGTTTTAAGTTTTTAAACATTTTTTTTTCAAAATGTTGAAACTATAAAATGTTTTTAAATAGTTATTGAAAGTGTTAAAAGGTTGTTTATTTAAAAAAAATTAAAAACGTCAAAAAAATTTTAAATATTTTTTTACAGTGTTTATATTTATTTTTTTGATTTAAAAAAGGTTTACTTTGTTTAAGGTAAAAAAAATATAAACTCAAAACGTTTTTAATTAGTTTTTAATTAAAAATAAATATTATGTATTTGTCTTTATTAATATATTATTATTTAATTTATGTCTTACATATTAAAGTAATTTTACTAGTATTTTTAATTTTTTAGATTAGTCTATTTTTTAATAATAACAGAAATATCAATAAAAAATAACATTAATAATAGTTATTAAAAAAGTAAGGGTAAAATGGTCATTTTAAATGGCCAAAAGACCAAATTCGTAATAAAATTTCAACCACAAGGACTGTAAAGGATAAAATCCATAATTTCTAATAAACCACAGGGACGAGATTTGTAATTTACCTTTTTTTTAAATGATAGTAATTAAATTTAGGGTAAATTACAAATTTCGTCCCTGTGGTTTATAGCAAATTACGGATCCCGTCCCTCTATAGAAGAAATTACAAATTCGATGTCTGTGGTTAACATTTTGTTACGGATTTAGTCCTTTGACCAGTTATTTTTTTAAAAAAAGACAATTTTACCCTTCATTAAATGATAAAAATAAGTAATGAACTTTTATTTATTTTACAAAATTAAAAAACAAAAATAAAAAAAAATGATAAAAGCTCTCTCTCTCTCTCTCTCTCTCTCTCTCTCTCTCTCTCTCTCTATCTATCTATCTATCTATCTATCTATCTATCTATACACACACATAATATAATATGATTGATATAAATAGTATGCTCATAATTTGCTATGGTTTGATATGCAGGATGTTTATTTTATCTTGTAAGAGAATGAGAATCATGAAAGGATCAGAAGCAAAAGGGTTGGGATGCAATGTATGAAGATCAAGAAAGATGAATATGTTAGGCACAAAAAGGCCTCAGTCAAACCTGTTCTACATCTGAGGGGGAGATTTTATAATCAAACCTGTTGATGCATTTGAAGGTTGAATTTAAGGCCTGTTATATGCCTTATTGAAACCTGAAAATGATTTGCAATATCAGTCTAAAGCTGTTCTATATGCTGCATGTGTTGCAACTTAGACAGTTTGTCCAAGCTGCTCTGTCTGCTGAACAGGCTGGACATAAACTGTCTACGCTGCTCTACACTGTTGAGCAGCTTGGGCGTTTTTAAAGTGTTCTGTTCTTTGTGAACAGAACCTGTTCTTTGTGAACAGGCTAAACACTTTATGGAATATGTTTCCAAGTCATCATGTATTGTTTTTTACTACAAGATCAGTTTACAAAGTCGAAGACAAAGTGGAAAACAGAACTGCTCAGCCTGCCCACGCTGTTCTGTAACATGAAGACAAAAGGTTATTTGAAAAAGGGTGACAGACCTTTTTCTTATATCAAAATACGCCTTTACAAGGAAGAAAGACGCAAAGTTGACATTCCTTAATTAGTTAAAGGCAATGCAACAGTAGACAAAGTAAAAAGACAAAAGTTCTGCACATGTGAAGACAAGTCTGCTTTTCAGAAAAGTGCAGAAAAGGTTATGTTGTCTTTTTCAACAAGACTTCTCCTTTTTCATTCCGTCCAATGAAGATGTTTCTCTTAGATCCTCTGAGTGAGTATAAAAGGAAGCTTCTAAGGACAGAAAGAAGGGTGAAGAAAGCTAAGTGCTGAAACCCAAGAGTGAACGTGCAAGTGTGATTTTCATGCATGCAAACCTTCTGTGTAAACCAGCATCTGTGTGTATAAGCTGTTTTACATAAGCCGTTCCTTTAAGTCTTGTAAAACACAGTGAGTACTTCTTAGTGAGTGTATTCATTGTATACTAGTTTGAGTCTGTCTTAGACTAGTAAGCATACTGTTGTATCTGTCATCTCAGCTTGAACTATTCCGCATTCAAGCTTGTTTGTAATTAACAAATTGTTGATAATACATACAAACATTGAGAAAAGAGTGTCTAGTTTTTAAATTGCTGTATTCACCCCCCTCTACAGCTTATAACTATATACTTTGGGAACCTCTCGGGACCTACAACTGGTATCAGAGCAGTTTAGAGTGTGTGTCATTCTAGATCTCTCATTCTCCCAAGTTTCCATGGACAACAGTGCTGCAAATTCTTCTTACTATGACAATGGCTCTATGGGCAAACCTCCCAAATTTAATCATCAAAACTTCTCTGGTTGGAAGTGCAGAATGATGCTCTATTTAGAGAATCTGGATGTACAACTGCCAGAGATAGTGATGGAGGGTCCCTATGTGCCAACCTCTGTTACTACCATAACTCCAGCGGTTCAAGGAGCTGCTCCTGAAATCAGGACCTTTGAGAAAGCTAAAGCTCAATGGTCTGATGAAGACAAGAGATTGGTGGCTCTGGATGCAAAGGCCAGAAACAACCTGGTCATTTCTCTCCCTGATGATGTGTTCAAGCAGGTTGAGAAAATGAAGACAGCAAAGGAGATGTGGGATACTTTGTGTACCGTCTATGATGGACCCACAATCACACTGGACAACAGGATCAACAATCTTGTTAGACAGTATGAACTCTTCTTTGCTAAACCAAAGGAGACTCTCACTGAAACCTACACCAGGTTTACTGCTCTAGTGAATGATCTCAAAGCTGTTGGGATCACCAAGGACAGTCTTACCCTGGTGAATAAATTTCTGGACATTTTACCTGAAGAGTGGAACTACTTTTCAACAATCCTAAGGAACTCAGGTACTATCAGAAGTATGGATCTGGTCAATCTGTATGGATCCTTACTGAATGATGAACAGTCAAGGCAACAAAAGAGAAATGCCTTAGAAATGTCCAGAAGAGGTGCAGCCTTTGTGGCTAATGTGAGACAGCCTGTAAATCAGGTGAGTGATGTGTTCATTCAACCTGATCAACAGGATGATGAAAAGGAGGAGGTGTCAGACGAAGAAGATGCTGCAGATCTTGCTGAACAAGATGATGAGCAAATGATAGCCATGCTTGTCAAAAGGTTCAACAAGAAAAGGTTTGGAAGAAACATGCTGCAAGGAGGTTCAAGTGTTGGCAAAAAGAAGGCATTTGACAAATCCAAAGCTGAGTGCTTCAAGTGTGGCAAAACTGGTCACATAGCTGCTGACTGTGTGTCAAAAGCTGTTGGTCAGTCATCCAAACCCAACAAGACTAACAAGGATGATGGCTATAGGGTTAAGTACCTTATGGCCATGGCTAAGCTGAGGAAATTGGAAAACTCAGTGTCTTCCAATCGCCAAAAGGGACTTATGGCAGAGACATGTGACTGGGAGGAATCTGATTCATCATCTGATGAAGAAGATAATCAATGTCTGATGGCCAACACTGATGTCCCATCAACAAGCAGTTTCAAACAGGATATGGCTGAAGCTGAAGCCTTCAGCAGCTTAGAGAACTGGAATCCTACTATGATGTATAAGGTACAAAATTTTATGGCTTACAGTTCTGAAGAAAAAGTTAAAATGTTTGAATATATGCTTGTTGATCTCAAAGCTGCTGTTGAGAAGCATGATGCTTTACTATCTGAAATCTCTAAGCTTAAAGCTGATCTTAAAACTAAATCCAGTAAACTGGACAGTTTCCATAAGTTGGAAACTGAGCTTGATGAGTTAAAACACATCAACTCTATTTTACTGGAAGAAAAGAGAGAAACAGATATAAAGCATGCTAAGCTTCAAAAGATAGTTGACTCTTGGTGCCAATCTGCACAAAAAGTCAGCCATTGTATAAGTCAACAGATTCCTGCACAAATCCAAGCCTATCTTGGAGGGGATCTTGACACAGCAGCTTCCATTGTTGAGATAAGTAATCTGAAAGAAGATTTATCCACTCTTGGTGAACTTCCAAATACATTCATTCAAAATGTGAATGGTAAACTAATCTCAACAAACAGGTTTGTCAGGCCTCAAAATACTGACAGCTTGTGTGAATTCAGCTCAAAAGCTGATATTGGAGTTTGTTCTCCAAGTCAGCCTGCTAAGTGCTCTGCTAGCTCACATAAGCAAAAGAAAGGAAAACATGTTCAAACTGAAGCTGTGGATGCTAAACCTGTTGACAAAACAGGTTCTGAGTCCAAAGCTGATGGTAAAAAGCGTGTTAATCCTTTTGATGCTAAACACTTTGAAAAAAAGTTTTCAAAAAGTAAGCAGCCTGTTTTCAACAAGGGTAAGTCTCATGTTGAAAACAAAACTGCTGTGATTTCAAATAAGTTTTCAAATCATAGTGGTAAATTGGTTTTAAATGAAAATAGGTTTTTCAAAACCAGACACAGTGAGTATGCTGATAGGCAGCATAAATCACAATCCAGTAGGGGCAAAGGCAAAGCCATTGCTCAAACTGAGACAACTGGGAATAAGTTTCCCAAACATGTAGAAGCTCAAAAGCTAATCAAGCTTCCTGTCTTTGACATCTGTCCTCCCAAAAAGAGGAAAGAAGAGACAGTCAAAGCTGTGGCTATTGAACTCTCCACACAAGCTGTTGATTCAACAAAGAATGCTAAACCTGCTGAAAGAATCAACAAAAATAGCTCAGAATGTGTTTCTGAAGGATCTTCTTCCAAAAAATACTAAAAAGAGAAAATGTTACAAATGTGGGAAGAAGACACATCTGGCCAAGGACTGTCCTGAATCTGAGGACATGAGGCCTGTTAACTCTGTTGTTTCTCTCACAGCTGTCACAGGCAGTGTTGGAAATGGCACAGTTACTGAGAATGGTATTTAAGCTGATACCATTCAGATAGGGAATATTAGTGTGGATATTTCAAATCCATCAACAAATGTTGATGAAGTAGGAGAACTCATCTCTGTGATGAGTTCCCCTAAAAATGACTAATAATTCTCTTATCACTCTGCAGGAAAAACAACCCTCCCAGGTTTGGTACTTGGATAGTGGCTGCTCAGGGCACATGACAGGTTGTAAAGAATTGCTGAGTGAACTCAGGCTTGAAAAAGGGCCAAAAGTCACCTTTGGTGACAATGTACAGGGATCCACTGAGGGATATGGAACTCTTAAAGCTGGTGCTGCAGTGTTCAAAAGAGTAGCCTATGTGGTTGGGCTAAAACATAACCTTGTTAGCATAAGCCAACTATGTGATGCTGGCTACAAGGTTAACTTTGATGAGCACCTGGGTTACATATTGGATTCCCAAGGCAAAGTTGTGCTATGTGCTCAACGAAAGAAAGGTGTATATGTTGTGGATATGCATTCTGCTGACCCCACAACTGAAACCTGTTTTCTCACAAGAACAAATGCTGATCTAAACTGGCTATGGCACAGAAGACTGTCACATCTGAACTTCAAGAACATCAACAAACTCTGTAAGAAAGAGTTGGTGACAGGTTTACCTTCTATGACTTTTGCTAAGGATAGATTATGCACAGCTTGTGAGAAAGGCAAGCAGAGAAAAACATCTTTTAAATCCAAACACAATTTCTCTATTGATACTCCACTCTTCTTAATCCATATGGACTTGTTTGGACCTGTTAATGTCCCAAGTCTAGGAGGAAGAAGATACACTCTTGTAATGGTTGATGAGTTCTCCAGGTACACATGGGTGATCTTTCTGAAGAGCAAAGGAGAGGCTGCTAGAGAGATTATTGGATTTGTCAAAAAGATGGAAATGTTGAACTCTGCCCAAGTAAAGCAGCTT
Organism: Centrapalus pauciflorus; assembly: GCA_020465985.1. Classification (NCBI taxonomy): domain Eukaryota; kingdom Viridiplantae; phylum Streptophyta; class Magnoliopsida; order Asterales; family Asteraceae; genus Centrapalus; species Centrapalus pauciflorus. Next base: position 75,396 of record JAANYP010004991.1, on the reverse strand, counting down.
AGAAGTGATCATGGTACTGAATTCAGAAACAGTACTCTTGAAGACTTCTGTGAAGAGAAAGGTATCACTCAAAACTTTTCAGCAATAAGAACTCCTCAACAAAATGGAGTTGCTGAAAGGAGAAACCGAACTCTCATTGAAGCTGCCAGAACCATGCTGTGTGCATCAGGTTTACCTTCATCATTTTGGGCTGAAGCTGTTAACACTGCCTGCTTCACCCAAAACAGATCCTTAGTGGTGAAAAGGTTCAACAAGACTCCCTATGAGCTGCTCAAAGGGAGAAAGCCAAATGTCAGTTATTTCCATGTGTTTGGATGTCCCTGTTTCATTCTGAATCAAAGGGACCAGCTGTCGAAATTTGAACCTAAAGCTGATGAAGGTGTGTTTGTTGGCTACTCTGCTATCTCCAAAGCCTACAGGGTATACAACAACAAAAGAAGGGTGATAGATGAATCTATCAATGTCACATTTGAAGAGTCCAAGAATGCCTCCACCAAAGCTGTTCCTGAATCAGTTTCAGGAGAACTTAACTTTGATGATCTGATGCATTCAATCAATGAAGAGGACTCAAAAGCTTCCACTACACCCAGTATGGAACCTGTTAATCATGATGGACATGATGATGATTATGTCAATACACCCTGTGTGAATAAATGTACTGACTTAATTACAACTGCATGTCCAGAACCTATCAATGCTGATTTTCCCAGTTCCTCTGCTGATATGTTCAACAGTGGTCAGACATGTTCAACAAGTGAACAGGCTTAAGACAACAGTGTGTCTGAAAATCTTGAGAGCTGTTCAACAGGACCTGCTGAAGATGTTAACAACTCAGGTAAATCATCATTGAAAAATGATCCTAAGTGGATCAGGTGTCACCCAATGATCAAATAATTGGTGACATCAACAAAGGGATACAAACTCGGTGGGACAGCTTAGGGAACTTTTGTATGTTCTCTAGTTTTGTTTCACTGATGGAGCCAAAGAAGGTTGATGAAGCATTAAAAGATGCCAATTGGATCACTGCCATGCAAGAAGAACTCAATCAGTTTGAGAGGAACAAAGTATGGAAGCTGGTCCCTGCTCCTAAAGGTAAAACTATAATTGGCACAAAATGGGTTTTCAGGAACAAGATGGATGAGCAAGGTCATGTCATTAGAAATAAGGCAAGACTTGTTGCTCAGGGCTACAGACAGGAGGAAGGAATTGATTATGATGAAACATTTGCTCCTGTGGCCAGGCTAGAAGCAATTCGTTTGTATCTAGCCTACGCTGCTCATAAGAGCATTAAGGTATTTCAAATGGATGTGAAGAGTGCATTTTTGAATGGAAAGCTGCAAGAAGAAGTTTATGTCAAGCAGCCTCCAGGTTTTGAAAATGAACAACATCCAGGTTTTGTCTATAAGTTGGACAAAGCTCTCTATGGTCTCAAACAAGCCCCTAGAGCCTGGTATGACACTCTTACTGAATTTCTTATGAGCAATGGGTACTCCAGAGGTAAAGTGGATACCACACTGTTCATAAAGAAGGTGAAGTCTGATATTATGCTTGTTCAAATTTATGTGGATGACATAATATTTGGTTCTACTAATGAGCAGTTATGCAAGAATTTTTCATTACTCATGAAATCTAAATATGAAATGAGTATGATGGGAGAACTAACTTTCTTCTTAGGATTGCAGGTTAAACAAACCTCAACTGGAATTTTTATAAATCAAAGAAAGTACACTTTAGATCTTTTGAAAAAGTTCAAATTTGATCAAAGTTCTCCTATTAAAACCCCAATGGCAACCAATGTAAAATTGGATGCTGATGCTAGTGGCAAAGCTGTTTCAGTAACAGCTTACAGAGGCATGATTGGGAGCTTGCTTTACTTAACTGCTAGCAGACCTGATATTATGTTTGTCACCTGTCTATGTGCTAGATTCCAAGCTGATCCAAAGGAATCTCATCTAGCTGCTGTCAAAAGAATCTTCAGGTACCTAAAGGGTACACCAGGTTTGGGTCTTTGGTATCCCAAAGACTCAAGCCTTGAGCTAACAGGTTATTCAGATTCTGATTTTGCAGGCTGCAGAGTAGTGTTATATATATATATATATATATATATATATATATATATATATATATATATATATATATGGGGGTTCAATGGAGAACCTTCATGCACCACCACAAATGCATCAAATTTCCCGCGTGATGCATCATTATTTCCACGTGATGCATCAAATTTCTGCGTGATGTATTACGATTTTCTAGCGATGCATTGTGGTTCTCCAATGTTCTTTGATACATAGAGGTTCTCTATAGAACCCACCATTATATATATATGTGTGTGTGTGTGTGTGATAATGATTATTGTCAAGTTGCTCATGTGTTTTGCTATTATTGTTAACCAATACTTCATGTGGTCTTTTAGCATGTAGACCTCACCTACTAGAGATGTGATTTTCAATGTGCTTGTGGATCTGATACTCCATGTTGGGTATATTTTTGATGAGTGAGGTGCATATGAGTAAACGTATAACTACATGAGAATGCCATGTGTTATCAGTTACGTGATTGTTCTTTATTAGCAAAGTTTAACCTATGTGTACTTAGAGCTTTCCATCTTACGTTTTCGAATCTAAATGTGTATCTCATGTGGTCAAAAGACTGGTCAGCAGCCACTAGAATAACAGTATGAAATATCATATACTTCGAGGATTCCTACTTCTTCCGTCAGTATGTGATCATCCTATCCTTTTTATAATATCAGTGATGTATGGATGACATCATCCATTTTGTCTGATACGTTAGGATCAACATACTATGTATGTGATTTTAGTTGTATGCATGTGACAACTCAAATTTCAGTTTATGCTTGTATTAAAGTTTTTAGTTACCAGTGTTCTTGAAATCCTCTAATATGTTTATTGTAAATATTATGCGATATTGCCACTTATGATATTTATATGACGTGACATTAGTTGAATTTCAAGGTGTTATATCAATATAAAACTAGTAGTTTGAGTGATTTGAGTATCACTGGTAAATTCTTGAACTTAAACCGTATGTTCGGATTATTAAAAATCACTTCTGGAACGATACTAGTGGATATTAACAATAACGCTATGTGATTTATTTTTGTTTACATGTGATTGTTCTAAGTTGTGCAAGCTATCATGGATAAAGAGGGGAACACTTATGGAAAAAGAGATTGACGGGCGATGAGTATGCCCGCAAGTCAGACCTATTAGACATCCTTACACGGTTCTTCAATACTCAGGGAGATGTATGAGACTGGATGCATGCCAGGTATTGGAATAGGTATGGGTTTAGATATTTTAGTGATAGGGACTGATTCCGGGACAGACTCTTCATCATCCACATCACAACAAGGGGGCTATTTCAAGGATTTTATAACAGTGACACTATTAGAGTTCAGAGGCCGAAAAGAGCTAGAGGTAGCTATGGCTTAAAAGCGGGAGATTAAAGCTGCCTTTCGGGTTGCACATGTGGACCCAAAGGATATGGTGGGTTATGCTACTTACTTACTCACAGATGGAGCTTTCCAATTATGAAAGTCCATTGAGTCATCGATGACAACCTTTAGAGCTTACGTCATGACATAAGAATAATTCAGAGTTGCGTTTGAGCTACAATATATACACATAGATGAGTAGATAGAGATGAAACGCTGGTTCCTTCATCTTTAGCAAGGAGATATGAGCACACACAGTACATTGATAAGTTTAACGAGTATTTCCAATTCACACTTTAACATGTAGATACAGAGAAGAGGAAGGCCAACACTTTCATTGATGGATTGAGACTAGATATACAAGAGTTTATGAGATTGCATGAAACATCCATCTAGGGCCTTAGGGTACCCTTTAAACCTTAACCCCTATTTAAAAGATAAAAAAAAATGAATGGATAGAGAGAGAAAATTTGATGTGACGCTGACGTGACCAGAAAAATAGAATTTGAGATGGATTTAGGTATGCCCCTAATCCAAACAACAACAAATACTAAAAGGCTTCCAACACAATATTATCTAACATGTTTTTAACAATATAATTAAGATATCTAGTCTCATCTAAAATAATATGTTTTGAACAATATGATTAAGATATCTAGTCTTATCTAAAATAATATATAATGCAATATAAAAATTAAATACATGATGTATTTGTTTACATTTTTATAAAAATATTTAAATATAAATGATCTCTTAATAATTTTATTAAAGAAGAAACAAACAAGACCTTAACTACCTTTTTGAAAATTCAATATTTAGATTTTTTTTTCATTTACTCACTAAACTACTTTATATATACATTTAGCCATTGAATTTTTTGCATGCATTTAGCCACTGAAAAGTATACACATTTAGACGTTAAAGTATCATATCACATTTACTTATTAACTTTATTTATTTTTCAGACTTAAAAGGTTGAAACCACTGAATTTTTTTCTGTATGTTAAGAGGATGAGAGTTGTCTTAATTAAAATTAAAAGTCTCATTCCATATGTTAAGACCTCTTCTTAATTGAGACGTGGTTTTCAGACTTTCGACATTTAACCTTTTAAAAAACAAAGAACCGGATGAAACTTTATCTAACTCTAGGGATCTTTTTGTAATTTAGTGTAATTAATAAATAACTTCTCTTGGGGGATCAATCAATATTCAGATTGTTGTGTGTGTCCCCGTCCACATCTCCTTACGAGAGCCACACACGAAATCGCTTCCTCGATCTAAACACACCAAAAATCAAATCAAAACCCTCCCATCGGATCCATCTACCAAGTTAACTAATCCAAGAACAAGTAAGCATACTCTTCTAATTGCATCATTTCTTTTCAAATTCAATCAATTTGTATCTGTACGTGATTTGTTTGTGTTATGCATCTCTAGAAGCATCCAGATCCGCCATATGATACGCTTATGCGATTTCAAAATCTGAGAATCGTGTTATTGATTTCCAATAATCGATAGATGTTTATGGTTGATTTTGAATATTTTACCCTCTATTAATTCCATTATCATTGGATCCATCGGTTGTCATATATTGGTAAGCTAATTACTAGGATCGAGTTAAGGACGAGAGCCTCCTATGTCTTGGATAGGTTTTATGTTCGAAGTTTGATGAGAATTTGACGTATTCAACCAGAAATTTTGGTTTTTTTTCCTCATGTTTATGTTTAGATCTCAATTTTGTTTCTCGTCTATGTTATGTTTTCTAAGTTGCTGATCCCTAAATTTAGTCATCATTGTTTTTTGATTGGATGTTAATATATCTTTGCATTCCTTTATTGGATGGGGCCCAAACCTAGAAACTTGCATGAGTAGGCCTGTTTAAATATTAGAATCTCAAATCTACAATGTTGTTAAGTATGATCTATTAAACCTTCTTCTTCTTCTTCTTCTTTTTTTGAATATGTTTTATATTGGCTTTGCAGGTTCTTTAGTAGCTGAACATGGGGGTCGCTAAAAACAATGTCAGTGTGGAAGAAGGAACGCTTGAAATTGGAATGGGTAAGCTTATGTTACAATGTCAACACACATATTTATTTTGACTAGAATCATTAATCCCATGAGAGTTTAACTTCAATGGCAAACTCAGTGCACATTAACGTTGAAAGAGAGAGAGAGAAAAGGGAGGGGGGGGGGGGGGGCGGGGTTGCTTGATAAACAGGATATAGAAAGTATAATTCAGTTGGATAAGCTCTGTACTTTTTGGTTTTAGAAAGAGAAATGAGACGAACTTTATTGTTCTTATATGATACAGTGAAATGGACTTGATGCCTTGATGGGTTTATTTCCAATGAACTCTGTTGGAATTTTTAATGAAAGTGAAGATTATGTTTGTGATTTGAATAATAGAGCTTTAGAATATATAAAAATAACTTGGAAATGACATTGTAATTTGAAACTCAAGAATCAATGTCACATGGCGAAAATTTGAAGTAGATCATTTATGTAGGAAATCAATTGAAAAACAAAGTATTAATCCGTTTAATAAGAATTTCATACTAGAATATTTTCAAAGTTGGTTAAGATAATTAATGTCTCTTCTACAGGTAGTCAGCTAGTCAGCTGTTGATATATTTCAGGTCTCATTTAGATGAATGTCTGTCAGTCATGTTTAGACACTCCTTAAAATATTAGGACTACACTAAGATGTTTATACTTGACACGAAAGCATCTCTTATTCGCACAGATTCAAGTCCTCCCAAACTTGTTATTGTAGAAGAAGCAACTTAATGGGAAGACTTCTATCTACTAATTTATGTGGTTGTACGTAATCCATTAAGATGCAATTTTTCTTAGAGTCCAGCAATTTGATCTATGTATTCTTCTAATTTTGTAATAATTGGACCATGTTTCTCGTTTTGGTTATCATTGAAACCTATAACTGTCAAATTAAAAAAAATTGAATCTGTTTGGTTCAAACACCCACACACATTAATGGTCAATAGCACACATGCACACTGTTCTTATGGTCAGTATTTAAACATCAGCGATTACACATGATATCTGAACTCACCATTGCTTGATATCTGTGCAGAATATAGAACCGTCTCTGGTGTTGCTGGACCTCTGGTCATCCTTGATAAAGTGAAGGTTAGCATCTATGCTTTTTTGTGATCATTCTCTTGTTCTCTTTTCTTTTCCCCAGAGGTAAAAAATTGTTTATACGTTCTTATAGATGATATTTATCTATGTATGTATATCTGTAGTAAACACCTCTGATAAGTGAATTGTTCGTTCCTCTTTACATAATCACAGGGACCAAAGTATCAGGAGATCGTCAACATTCGTTTAGGAGATGGAACAATCAGACGTGGTCAGGTTTTGGAAGTTGATGGAGAGAAAGCTGTCGTCCAGGTGATCATTATGTTTCCTAGATTATTGATAGTTAAAAATAATGTCTACATCCTATTTATTGTTGTAGAACAACCTTTTAATACCTTCATGGCTTCATATTGTAAATATCATTGCTAGCTGTCATTCACTTGGTGAAAATTGATTATCATATTCTTCTTCATGCATCAAGTTTTCTCTGTTTTCATTCTACAAGTATTTTGTGGTGGTGGTACTAAGAAGGGTCTTTAAAGATGACATTGATCATGATGATCTTAGGAGTTAGCATAGTTTGACATCCCATCATATGAAATTCGTTCTGTTTTTGTATTATCTCTATATCTTGTCTACATTTATACTTCAACAAATATCCATCTTATCTTGACTAGGTCTTTGAAGGAACATCTGGAATTGACAATAAATTCACAACTGTGCAGTTCACCGGGGAGGTACATTATTTTTATTATATGTCTTTATATTCTTTATCATATGAACCCTTGGTGTAAATAATGCATTAGATCTTTGCTCTATGCGAGCAAGGGAGCTTGATTTGATTGATGTTATTTTGTGTTTTTGGATTCACCATCGATGTTTGTCCAGTTAGGGCCTTAGGGGTTGACAACTTTTGTTTTGACTGCTATGAATTTCAATTTGACTGAAGTGATGTATGAGTAAAATGGTTTAAACTGTCTTAACATGGCTTTGGTTAAATTTTAACGATTGACTAATAAATGCAATTTTGTCGAAACGCTTTAAAGAAATGACTGATGCATTTACAGGTCTTGAAAACTCCTGTTTCGATGGATATGCTCGGGCGCATATTCAATGGCTCTGGGAAGCCAATTGATAATGGCCCTCCTATTTTGCCGGAGGCTTACCTCGATATTTCTGGTAAGGTTTTATATCAACATGCTTAGATGAGTTTTTTAAACATGTATTACCGTGTTTGTTTAAATGATACATCTTTACAAATTAGAATATATGTTTTGGCCTCAATCTCCCTCAAAGACAGGCTTTGTGTATTATTATTCCAGGAAGTTCCATCAATCCTAGTGAGAGAACATATCCTGAAGAAATGATACAGACTGGTATCTCAACAATTGATGTTATGAATTCAATTGCTAGAGGACAAAAGATTCCATTATTTTCTGCTGCTGGTCTTCCACACAATGAGATCGCTGCACAGATCTGTCGTCAAGCTGGTTTGGTGAAGCGGTTGGAGAAAACAGAAAACTTGCTGGAGGTATTTGTTGTTGGAGATTTTTTTACGCTTGGTATCATAATGGAACACGTATTTAAAACCATATTGGGTCGACCAGATAAAATATAAAAATGTAGCTTAACTGAAACAAGTTCAAATGGGTCATAAGTCAGTCAACATTTATTCAAATGATTGCAGAAACATTCTGTTTAATTAAAAACAAAGTTTTAATAAGTGTTTTTAATCATATAATTATTTACAGAAATAAAAATGTGTGAAAATGTTGGTGGGCCAATCCAACCCAACCTGTTTTTACCTGCACAAAATATTACCTGTTCTGACTAGAACCCATTTGGTCGGCCTGTTTGCCATCTGTAACTTACTCCAGTTCCGTAATGCTTGATGTTTATTGATTCATGATGGAGGCTGCTCCAGTTAGTGAATAACTGATCCTCCGTGTGCAGTTGTTCATGCATTTAACTTTAAAGGATGCGTTTTTTATGTGCTTGTTATTTTATATTGGTTATCATGAGTTCTTTTGTTAACTATATACATTTTGCACTGAATTTTGCTTTGTGTACAGACTGGTGGGGAGGAGGACAACTTTGCCATTGTTTTTGCAGCTATGGGTGTGAACATGGAGACTGCACAATTTTTCAAACGTGATTTTGAGGAAAATGGGTCTATGGAGAGAGTCACTCTTTTTCTAAATCTTGTAAGTCCCTTAATTTAGCTAAAGCTGTTTTTTAGTGCTGTACCCAGGTCTGAAGATTTTTTTATCGTTTAACATTATTTTAGGCCAATGACCCGACTATCGAGCGTATCATTACTCCTCGTATTGCTTTGACGACAGCAGAATATTTAGCATATGAATGTGGCAAGCACGTTCTGGTCATCTTGACAGATATGAGTTCTTATGCTGATGCTCTTCGTGAGGTAATCATCATTCCAACCAATAGTTTCTTAGATTTCATTATTACAATCATCTGATTAAATTTCTTTAAATATTTTATGCTGGAGATTATTAAATATTTTATGATGTTATCTTAAATATTTCACTACAGGTAATACACATGTTATTTTTAACACACAATTCACTACCTATCCGTCTGTTTTTACATGTCTGGCGAAACTAGAACTTTTTCAATACTATTACAGGTGTCAGCTGCTAGAGAGGAAGTGCCTGGTAGGCGTGGGTATCCTGGGTATATGTATACTGATCTGGCAACAATCTATGAGCGTGCTGGACGAATTGAAGGCCGAAAGGGATCCATCACTCAAATTCCAATTTTGACCATGCCCAATGATGGTACAATTTACCATTTGTGTTGTTTCTTTCTTTGTACTTTAAAAAAAAAATATTTCTTTTACCCTTGGTTCTACTTGGGTGCTAAACTTTTTACATTGATTCATCAGATATTACACATCCCACTCCTGATCTTACGGGTTATATTACTGAAGGACAGATATACATTGACAGACAGCTCCACAACAGACAGGTTAGATGATTAACATTGCTTGTTATCAGTGCTGGAAATTTGGTCTTACTCGTCATAGCCATAGACCATAGTTCTTTGAGTTGGTTAGTGATGGTTGATTGGTTATTTTTCTAAAACCCTAAAACAAAAATTTGTTGATGTTGAAATTGACAGATTTACCCACCGATCAATGTGCTTCCATCACTATCTCGATTGATGAAGGTAAGCTTAAATCTCTTCATGATTTGACTATAGCATCATGTAAATTGGAAGGGCTTTGGTTTAATTAAAACTGTAACTATTGCAGAGTGCCATTGGTGAAGGGATGACTCGTAGAGATCATTCAGATGTCTCAAATCAGGTCAAGATTGTTTGGTATATAAATCCATAGTTTATAAAAGTTCACACATAAAATTTAACGAATTATTTGACTGTTTGCGTTCAGCTATATGCAAACTATGCCATTGGTAAAGATGTCCAGGCCATGAAAGCAGTGGTTGGAGAAGAAGCTCTCTCTTCTGAGGATTTGGTCTCTCTCTCTCTCTCTCTCTCTCTCTCTCTCTCTCTCTCACAAACAAACACACACATACGCATTTACTATATATGTATATATATATGTGTGTGTGTGTGTGTGTATATATATATATATATATATATATATAGATATATATATATATATATATATATATATATAGGGTCGAGATCATGGAAAACTATATTAGACTGGAGTACTGGAAAACCATATCAAATGTGCATGTTCATTATGATAAAATGCTAAATTTCATGTAAAATTATAATATACATATGTTCAAAATTGCATTATGATTAACTAATTAATATCATTTACATGTTCACTAAGACAAAATGTTTAATTTCAAGCAAAAATGCATAATAGACACATGTTCATGCATATTGCACATTTGAACATGTGCATATTATTATTTTGTATGAAATTAAACATTTTATCTTAATGAACATGTAAATAATGTGAACTAGTCAATAATAATGCACATTTGAACATATGTATATTGTAGTTGTGCATTAAATTTAATATTTTACCGTAATGAACATGTTCATTTAATATGGTTTTCCAGTACTCCAGTCAAAGATGATACTCCATAGATCTTGAACCTATATATCTTGTTAATACACAAGGAGTTTCTTATTTATATGATGTAAATGGAACAGCTATACTTGGAGTTTTTGGACAAGTTTGAGAGGAAATTTGTGGCCCAAGGAGCATATGACACCCGAAACATCTTCCAGTCATTGGATTTAGCATGGACACTTCTGAGAATCTTTCCTCGTGAGCTTCTTCACCGTATTCCAGCAAAGACCCTTGATGCCTTCTACAGCCGTGAGGCAACAAACTGAAAGAAGAAGCTTTTCGTATGGTAGTTATTTGTTGAAACCTGGCATGAAATAATGAACCGAGATGTGTTTTTATGTTTGATTGTGTTGGAAAAAAGCCTAAGCGCCTCGGCTGTTGATTCTTTCTTTCCCATAAGAGGCAGTTAGGTTATATGTAATGTATGTCGTTAGTGGCCGGAGTTGTAGGGCTGGAGATTTGTGTTTTGCATTTGCAGACAAGACAGGGCGTTTCAAATTTTGGTAAGAGCCCTTTTCATTCGTTCATTGGTGATTTGACTGCAATCTGTATGGGATTGATCATTTGTTGCTTGTGATCGTGATTTTATTGTTCGTTTATGTTTAGTTTTTGATTTAAATTATGTTTTTTAACATGTAATTATTTTGGTGTGGTTTTGACTATCTTCAAACACCAAGGTAACCAAAATTTGCTTGTTTCAACACATTTACATTTTGTTCTTGCTACGATCACCTCTTGTCGGTTAAGGCAAAAGCAGTATTCTCAGGCCCGACATGTCTTTAGTTCATGAGGATTGAGGTGTAACAACTAACATTATGACTAAAAATCTAAAATACCTGTAGGCTGTGTTTGATGGTACTAGTAGGGTTGAATCAAAATGAATCAAATTTGAGAATAAATAGTATGAACTAGGGTTATGGTTCCCCGCGCGTTGCTGCGGGTTTCCGTCATAAATATGTAGTTTTTATCGCTTAAAATAAACTATGATGTTAAGAAATAGAAACATGTTCAATACTTCAATGATAACAACAACGTCAGTGGCATTTGTGTGTTTAAGCATTAGTGGGTTACATGTTTTTTTTTTTTTATGAATTTGGTTTGACTCAATTGATTATATCTAAAGTATATTTTTAGAATTTTATATGAACAAAACAACATGTTTTCATGTTTTTTGTGGTTTCGTCTCTCCATGTTATTTTTTCCTAATAAAGTCCTTAGGTTATTGTTTTCTTTCTGGTTTTTGAAAAAAAAAAAAATCAATCCTGTATGTTCTACAAAAAAAACCAACATGTTTTCCATGAAAAGCCCTCAAACTTAATGATTTTATTGGCAAAAAAAGGAAAATTCTGGAAATCACAAACAAATAAATATCATGAGGATTTATTGATAAAAAATAACACGGATAGGCTATACTGAAAAAAAAAACATATTGCTTGTTTAAGCATCTTTTTTACACAAAAAATATGAATAACAAAAGTTGATATTTTATATGAATCTTGTAAGACAAAACCAAAAAACAAAACAAAATGAATCACGGTTATTTAATTATTCAAATTGAGGTGGAAGCAAAAATTTTCAATATTTAAATATGTAATTACATATTGAAGAAGTTGATGTACAAATGAATACTTTTATTTACAAATAAAATATAAAAAAATGTTGAATTCAATATTTATTATTTAAAGAGTTTCATATAAAATAAATAAATTTATGTATAAATATAAAAACATAAAAATAACTAAATATAATAATGTCCAACAATAACATTTTTTATTTAAAATAAATAGAAATGATAATATTACCTACAATGTAACAAATATTTCTTATAAACATTTAATTAATAAATAAATAAATTTATTTAAGAAAAAACAATCTTGGAGTATACAAAAAGTCAAAATACAAATTAAAAATTATATTTAGGCAAAAGAAAAAAAAACCAAAAAACAAAACAAAATATTACAAAAGGTGAAAATAAAAATAAAAATTACTTCTTTGATTGTAGACAACAATCACAACATGTTATTCATTAAAACTGTTTGAACTATTTTTTTCATGTTTTTATACGTGTATTTATAGTTTTAAAATTTCTCAATCTTTATTGGCACAATATGATGGTGCAATTAATGCAAAAACTTCAATATTTTTTTTATTTTACTTCCTTTTCATTTCTCTTATTTTCATTTCTTCAAAACAATCTCTATATCTTATGCTAAAACTCAACATTCTACAATCACAACCGCCTTCACAGGTTGTGTGTGTGTGTGTATATATATTTGATTTTTTTTATTGTTATATGTTTATTAATAAGTTTTCATCAGTCTGTTTATGTTATATTTAGTTTTAATAAGTTTTCAATTTTTAGTTAGTTATATATTTTTTAATAAGCTTGTGAAATATTATATATAATTTTTACTTTGTTTGAAAAAATAAGTTTTTATTCGGTTTACGTGATTACTTTGTTTGAAAAAATAAGTTTTTATAAATATTTTTTGTTCCGTTAAATTGAAAATCTAAATGGTTCGTTGTTTCATGAACTTCATTTATTCAACAAAAATTTAAAAAGTGAAATAATTCATCTTTTTTTTTTTCTATCAGAATAATTTATAGATTAATTAATTGTTTTTACGTTCGGTTAAATAAAAAATCGGAGTTTTTCGTTTTTTTTTCGAGTGACAACATTTAAAATTAAATCAGTTGACTTTATTTCCAACCGTTTAAATTTAATATGGTTCATCGTTTTTTGTGAGCAAAAGTATATACAACTAATATGCGTAGTCGTTTTTTGTATGGTTAAATCGAAAATCTTGTTGTTAAATGTTTTTTCCAATAAAAAATGCTAAAAATTGGATTAAGCAGTTGTTTCTGCCATTTGATTATATTGAAGACCGAAATGGTTCGTTATTTTTTCGAGCGAAAACTTTTAAAGTTGAAACGACGAACCATTTCAATTTTTCCAACGAAATGATTAATCAAATGGAAAAAGCGACCAATCAAATCTATTTTTAAGTACTTTCGACGGAAAAAAAATGAATAACCATTCCAAATTTCGATTTGACCAAATGTAAAAAACAACCAAATAATCTAATTTTTAATGTTATATAAGAAAAAATGATGAACCATTCCGATTTCCAATTTAACGAAACGGAAAAACGACGTATGAATTTAATTCAAAATTTTTTTTTTTGTGCAAAAAAATGGTATGTGTAGGAAAGTTGTCTTTGAAAATCACAGGAACATTTCTGTATAAATGTAGGAAACCATAGGACCTTAAATGTAGGAAGCCAAAAGGAGTTTTCTGTAATTATTTAATAAAATACAATAACTTTTTTGCAAATTTTGAAAAATACGGGGGCCCTTCTGCAGTTTTGAAAATCTCTAAATCCAACGCATTTATTAAAATACAATAACTTTTTTTTGCAAACTTTGAAAACTACAGGGGTCTTTTTGCAATTTTGAAAATCTCTAAAACCAACGCACAAAACGGTGCGTTTAAGTTTGATAAATGTAAGATATATGAATAATTATATTATTTATGTATTTAGTCATCTAATTTTCAAGTTGATAACATAGTTTAATAAATATTAAAATGCATATATCTTATTTGTTTATCAAGTGAAGAATTGAGTTAGATAATCAAAACTTTTGTTTGTATAATCTTATTTCTTGTTTAAAAAACAATATGAATCTCTTCATTATATTTTTTTAGGATTGTACTATACCAAACATAAAAAAAATGCTTCTATTGGCTCGCGGTCTCAAGTTGTTTGTGCAAAAAAATGAAATGTATATCTTGTTACATACATGTTGGCAACTCAAGTCAAGCCACCTGCATTTCAAACTTCAAAATTGATACATCTAACATGCTTTATTTATATCATTGTAGGGTGTTAGAAATTATAATGACTTAAACCGTTACGGAAAAAAATCTAAAAAAAGTACAATGCTCTAGCAAATGAAAAGGTACCATTCGGAAACCCTTGTAATGTGAACAATTTCGAGTTTCCAATCTCTTTAATCACATAATTCCACCTCTTTCTCAAATCACAAATCCACATCATACAAATCACAATGTATACAGATACATAATTTTCATCTTGCAGACATGACAATAGTGTTTTGCTCGTTATGGTAACTAAAACCACTCCCGTCAGCAAATGCATGTTACCTCGATCAAAATCTTTGCTTGGCATCGGCTCACCTGCAGATTGGCTCTTTCAATGTAAGGAAAACATGAAGAGTTTGCTGTTTACCTCGTAAAAGATTAGTAGCGAATAGATTTTGCCATTATCTTTGGAAGTTGAAACTACAACAAACATGATGTATATCCATCCATCCATCCATGACGAATTAAAAGAACCCTTTTATCTAACTTACATAAAATATATTCTTACACTATATACATATGATGAAAGTATGAAACCGGATTAAATAACAAGATAAATATATGTAAGAAAAAAATGTAAGTAATCTGGACCACTGATCTTGCATAACACCATACACCTTGCCATACCAAATAATCTCGCCACTATCACTTCTCAAGCCTACACATAATTACCCTTCTTAATACATAAGCAAGTCAAGTCGAGCTTATGTTAAAATTCTTTTCTTGAATACAAAATGGAGTTGGAATTGAACCAAGCTCCAAAGTATCAATTACTTCATCGAGCTCGAGTTAAATTTTGAGCTTCTAGTCACAGGATAGGGCACCTTCTAATTTCTCATATTATGCGTACTTATTGCATCATATGCAATGCCAAACTTTTCTGATCTTACACTACCCTAGAAATTTATTCACGGATTAATTTTCTAAAACACTGAAGGGAACCTACACATACTCTCAAATAAATCTTGTTATATAAAATCCCATAAAAAAGTTTCACAAATTGCAGGTGATTTGTTGTTAACAACAAGAATGCAAAGAGTATTATCATCCTTCATTGTTCATCAACTCAGTAATCGAAGATAAACTCAACATCACAAAGAACGGAACCTAAACAACAACATTACCTTTGATCACGTATCAATATTTGTGCAAGGAATCACCATTCCATAGTCGAATTAAAGAATAAACCACCTAGATGCCTTCATCCTCTTCTGCAACAAAAGATACGGTTTTTATCAATAAATAGATACATGAATATTAAAGTCGATGTAATCTTGTTATATAAATAACTTCCATTACTGCATTACCAACTGTTTTGCGGTTTACGTCTTTTGTTGCCTCCTGCGTTTCGTTAGTTAGAGACTGTAAAAGTGCCTTTTGTGAAGGTAATTCTGCTATAAAAAGAAGGGTCTGAGCCCAACCAGCATATCTCCCGTATTTCTCCACAAATGCATCTGCCACACGGCTGCAGAGTTTTGGTGTCAAACGTGCACCCGCTAGCTCAGGGAGTAAGTATCTAGTTGCAATCTTGTTTCAACCAATGCATCAAAAGGATGTCAATATATAACACCGAGCGTTTCATGCAATAAAGATTTTAGATGATATATAACATGATATGTAAAATTACAAAGCTAACCTTCCACACATGTGTATCAACAGGGACGGCATGATGTTGGTCGAGAGAGAACAACGCTATGCACGCCGCCACTTTTGGCCCTACACCAGGTAAAGTCGTGAGAGCCTCAATTGCGTTTTGAAGATCTGATTCCCGGAGAGAAGCAAGCCACGCTGCACCTCCACCAGGTTTCGATTGCAGTACTTTTACAGTACCGGTTATGTACTTGGCCCTGCTCATCAAGAAAAACACATGAGATTTTAGATTGAAATCAAGGAATCTTCCGAATTTATATATCCATTCAATGTGATGCAGGAATGAAAGATGATACCCTATCCTACAAAACGACTAAAACATAAGAAATTAGTAATAAATTCCCTATTTTACAGATGTTATTAGCAATCAGCACCATCATAAGCTTGATCAGACATTATTTCCGATTAAATATTTTGATCCAGCAGAAGTTATTTCTATCGAGTAGAGTTAAATGCGAGAAATAGCAATGTACTTGACTAAAACTCACGACTATAACAACCTATTTTGTAATTTTTCATGAATATAACAATCTACTTTATATTTTACCATTTATAAATTTCTAAGTTTTCACCAATCTCAGGATTATAGCAATCTATTTTCTAACCGGACAATATGGTTTTTCGTTATTTTACATTTGATGCTTCCTATTATCCAATAAAATATAACAAATTTAACTTGAATTCGAATAAACTACGCATCCAGATTCCAGAAAGATAACAAGTTTAGCAAGTTAAAGTCTAACCTGTAGCCAAAACCAGCTTTTCGAAGCTGTTCCTCAGAAACAACTGACAATTGATCCAAAGATGGAAACTCGTAAAAATCAATCCCTTCAACCACGCCAAGATAATTACCCAAAGATGATATGAAATCAACCATCTGTGTGATTCTCTTAATATTATTATTAGAAGAACAAATAAACTGAATAAGACATTCAAGCGGATCTTGCCTGAGCACTCTAGCACCACTCAAATGCTCTGCCAATTCAGCAAACCGTGGATCACAGGCAGAAAACTCATCCCATAGATCACTCAAACGAATATCCATATTAAGGAAATCCAATAGAGCTGATTTAGCAGCAGATTGATTGGAAATGGGGGTGTTATGAAAACAATAAGCTACGTCATCATCAAATTGTTGTGTGAGGGAAATAAGGTGGGAGCCGACGACACCGGTGAATTGAAATGGGGATGTTTGTTTCCACCGGAATGTTTGGCCGGTGGGGAATGTGAGGGGTAAAAAGAGCTCTGATTTGTTCAAATTGAGGGGTGAGAAATTGGGGTTTTGAGGGGATTTTTTAGGGTTTGAAAGAAGGGGGTTTTTAGGTTTCTTGGAAGTGTAGTATGAGGATATGGAATTGGTTTTGGAGCGGATGGGTTGTGAGGCCGTGGTGGTTAGCGACGGCGACGGCAAGGGACGGTGTCTCTTCATGTCAGATCAGAGTGCATAGAATTGGGTGTTGTAGTATGGCCGCAGCTTAAGTAACGATGCGATCGCCTGCTACGCAACATTGCTGGGTGATTTGCCCACCAATATCAATCTAATTGACCAATTTAATTTAAAAAAAAATAATAATAAAAAGAAATAAATTAGTAGCAACTTAAAAAACTCAAAAGTAAAAAAGAATTAATTAAAATTATCATTTTATTAAACAATGGATGTTGATTGATTTCAATTTTTGACAAAATTTGTCTTTAATTGTTTTTTGGGTTGTTTATTTCAATATATGTTGTTATAATCAAAGTGAATAAGAAACTAAATACAGAATCTAAAAAACTCTTAAAAACAAAAGCTAAAAAATAAAAAAAATAATTGAAAAAACTCGTGAACGTACACATATAAATCAACCTAGCTTGAACTTGATGTGAAAAGAATTGGATCAAAAATTGATCGACATGATTATGACACAAATACTTGTCAACACGAACTTAACCACATGAAAGATGACCGACTTACCGAGTTGCTAAGTTATGAGTTTGATGGTAATAAACTAATAATACTAGGATATCTATGCAAAATGCCATTGATCTTACAATTCGTTTGCTTAAGTCTCTTAATTTATTTTTTTTATCTGGTAAATCCTTGAACTTAACGAACCCATAAATTCTATTTTTTTTTACCAATTGCTTGATCTACATGACACTACATGTGTCATGTAGGAATCTCGTGAGATTTTTAATTGGATAAAAAGATGAATTTCATAAGATTTTTCAATGGAAAGATTTTTTTTTTAGTGTTACGTTTTTAATACGTAGACTTAATCAAAATTTATCGAAAAGTATGTTAATTTTTATATAATGTTCTCAAACAATACACTAACTTGTTCTTACAAGGGAAAGTTACTAAGAAATGTAATCTAACATACAAAATTTTTTTTTGTCGAGAAAGGTAATGTAAAGTTATATTTTGACAGAGAAAAAACATAAAATTCAAATTTAGGTAAAAAATAATCAAATATAATTTTTTTTTACCAAAAAAGAAAGCATAAAATTAAAAATTTACATTATTAATTGGTTATCAATACCATTCTTTGTCTAAAACATTTTACGTTACTTTTATCGTCAATTTTTGAATTTATATTACATTTCTTCGCAATTTTCCCTTTTTACTATACTAGTCATTTGGACAAAATCGACAACCGCTGCAATGCGCGGGCATAACTAGTATAATGATAAAATTTAAAGACCAATATACAGAATATAAAAGTTTAGGGGTGAAATCAAAAGAGTTTGCAATTTAGGGGGTGCAATTATAAAAGTACTGTATTTCTATTTTAGTCCTCAAACTATTATATGTATACATATTTGGGTAGAAAAGGAAGATAAATTTTTCTGTGCGCAAACTCGTTTTGTTGTGTGATTTGGGGAAGAAAGATACATCAAAGGAAACCCTTCTCCCCCTTCTCTCTCTCTCTCTCTTGGTTTCTTGTCCTCTCTCTCTCTTCCATTCTTCCACCATTCACGGACCCCACAATTCCTCTAAACCCCTTCTTCTCCCCCCTTCTTTCTCTCTTTCTTTCTCTCTCTAGCAGCAGTAATGCCAGCCTCCTCCTCAGGTAAACACACACACACACACACAGACACACACTTTCTATATGTATATGTATATACGTGTATATATACAATACAATTGGTGCTGGTAAGGTTTTGATTCATATTTTTTTTTGAAATTGAGCTTTGGAATAACTTCAATTTTGGTTTTGTGTTTCGAATTTGGATGTGGGTTTTGATTGTTGACAGAAACAAGGAACAGGTGGAGGAAACGGAAGCGAGGAGAGCAGTCTCGAAAACCTAGACCTCAACCGCAACACCAGCATGACGAGGACGATGAGGATTATGAAGAAGATGAGGATGTTGACCTCGATCAGAACAACGCACAAACGGAATTTGATGAGGATCCTAGCAATTCACCCGATCCCACTGCCGCTGTTGGAGCAGAGAGTGAGGTTGTATCCGATGGGGCTGTACGAATCTCCACCTTTCCTTCTGTTATCAAACAGACGGTAAATCAACACCATTACTCCGTGATTCAAGTTGTTGCTAGGGAGAGAGCTTGTCAAATTGGAGATAGTAGTAATAGTGGCATGAATTGTTTGTTTTTGGAGAATATATCACATGGTCAGCTCCAGGCCGTGTCTGCCATGCCTAGGGATGCTCCTGTTTTGACCGGTGGAGACTCGGAAGGCTCTTATGTAATTACACCTCCTCCGATTATGGAGGGCCGTGGTGTTGTCAAGAGATATGGTTCGAATCGGGTACATGTTGTACCTATGCACGCAGGTATGAAGATCACATTTGGTGGTTCCATTTGTATGTTGGTGTGAATTCTGCTTCTATTTGCTTTGTTGTTAATTCTTAGTAGTTGTATTCATTTCTATAATGTACAAAAGTGGCTTGGATTTGATTTACTGTTGTGGGTTTGGCATTCGTTCAATCAGATTGGTTTTCACCAACATCAGTAAACAGATTAGAGAGACAGGCGGTGCCACATTTTTTTTCTGGGAAGTCAATGGACCACACTCCAGAAAAGTACATGGATTGTCGTAACCGTATTGTTGCTAAATACATGGAAAATCCAGCAAAGAGGTTGTCAGCTTCTGACTGCCATGGTTTTTTAGTTGGTGTTGATGCTGATGATGTAACTCGAGTTGTACGGTTTCTTGACAACTGGGGTGTCATTAATTACTGTGCTACTTCGCTGAATCATCATGAACCTAAAACTGAGGGTTCATATCTGACAGAGGATGTAAAAGGTGAATTACGTGTGCCAGCAAATGCTTTGCGAACTATTGATAGCTTAATCCAATTCGATAGACCCAGGTGTAGGATAAAAGCATCAGATATATATCCAGAACTAGCTGTTGATAGTGAAGAAAGCTCTGATTTGGACAGCAGAATTCGTGAGCTTTTATCTGAAAATCGGTGCAATCATTGCTCTCGCTCTCTTGGTATTTCCTACTATCAGTCTCTTAAAGAGGTGATTTACCAATCATTTTTGTCTTCCGTTTGTATTCACTACATGATGTCACACAAATACATATATCTCTAGCCCCATAAATGAAGCAGTATCATTAGATATAATATATAGAAGTGTACATTAGGAAACATGTGAGCCACATTGCAGGCAGACAAGACAAATAACCCACTATACCTTATGCATGACCTAACCTTTATATGAACTAGGAAAAGCATTATGCTTCAATGTGGTTTATTGGCCTAGAGCTATTCCCATTGCAATACTAATATGCGCTCTAATAAGGGGCAGCCCTACATGGTCTGCTTGATATGAGTGCGCGGAGACTTAAAAATACTTTTCAGGTGTTTTGCAGGGAAAAAATAAAATTTGTTATTCTAGTGTGTTTGTTGAAAGATTAGTGTATACCTTGGTTGAAAATCCTGGATTCACTAGTGTCTCCTACCTATGGAAAATTAGTACTAGCTAAATGTTTCAGTTTCATGAACAAACATTTCACTAGTCTATATGCATGAAATGCTTTTGCTTGTTAAAGCTTTATAATTTTATGGTGATATTACTTTTTACGGCAGATTGAGACACTATTATGCTTGAACTGCTTCAATGAGGGTGCATTTGTTGCTGGTCATTCAAGCTTAGATTTTATAAAGGTTGACTCCACCAAGGATTATGGAGATCTTGAAGCAGATAGCTGGACTAATCAGGAGACGTTATTGTTGCTGGAGGCTATGGAACTCTACAATGAGAATTGGACCGAGGTTGCTGAGCATGTTGGAACCAAATCAAAAGCTCAATGTATCCTCCATTTTGTACGACTTTCCATAGATGAGGGCCCTTTGGAAAAGATTGAAGTTCCAGCTGCTTCAAACTTGCCCAATGGTAATGGATGTGGAAAACCACAATCTTATGCAAATGGGAAAGGTATCTCTGCAACTGTTGGTTTTGGTTTCCTATGTGGCAGGTTGGTTAGCCAATCAAAATTATTCATGCAATATTATCTTCCTAATGTAGCATCTGTTATTGAAGACCTTGAATTTGAAGACAGATTGCCATTTGAAAAATCTGGAAACCCTGTAATGTCTCAGGTGAGTTGCCTTGTGTCAACTGTCAAGATTTATTATACATCTCGAAATATATTATCTAGAGCATCCTACATCCTTTGCATGATACCTTTTAATTATACATGTACAAAGATCATAATTTAATTCACTGGGGTTGGTTACTTTAAATGTGCTGATGATTCCTGGACTTGCTTTTTCCACCCATTAGACCTGAGTATGGCACCAAGAGTTGCTTCAAGATAATATCACTTTTTACACAATAAGATATCCGAGAAAGCAGCCTTTAGAGTTCTACGAAGGGTGGTTGGGAGACCTGTACGCGGTTCATTTTAAATGTACAAGATATATTAACTTTTAGGTTACAGAAACAGATGAGAGTTAAAACTTAAATTTGATACTATATTATTTGATGCAGTTACTTGTATAAATGATTAGACAAGAACAAACTTAATATAGATAGTTATCGTCTGTATAAGAGGTTAGAGCCTCTAGATTATGATACATTGATGTATCTAGTAGCCAAAGACGACTCTGTTGGTCCTGATACTATAGTCTGTCTATCATCTGACATGTATGATGAAATACCTTTTCTCAAAATTATTAGTGTTGCATATATTCATGAATTTGTCGTGGTGTTTAAATTATCTGGTCTATGATGGCCCTCGATAGTATGGGTTTAAACTCGTATTAGTCATTGGGGGTGTATTATTTACATTAAGCACTTCTGTTTATTGGACTTGGTAATGCTGTTTTACATTTTCACCTTTCTGTTTAATTCTTTAGGTTGCCTTTTTGGCATCTGCAGTGGGACCAAGAGTGGCAGCAGCCTGTGCTCATGCGTCTTTGGCAGCGTTGTCCGAGGATGACCATCTAGGTGGTTCTGAAAACCCTGGGGTTGTGGAAGGATCTGGGTCTGAAAATAGGTATTCTTCTTTAGTTATATATCATTATCTGGTTTATGGTTTTTTTCCCCCCCCCCCTGAGGTGAAGTAATTTCCTCTGTATCATGCATTTAGTAATAGATGCTTGTGAAGCGATGCACACGTTCTTATCCTTCTATTTGGTTTTTAAAAAAAGTAGTTTACTACATTCTTTTAGTTTAGTTATTTAGTTGCTGTGTATTTGTTTCTTATCTATATTATAGAGTCAAGTTTGACCCTAGTATAAAGTGTGCCTGTAAAAAAATATAATTAGATTTTACATATTAATGTGATATTATAGATAAACAGTTAGAAGTCAGCTTTGTATTTTGACAGGAAAACTATATGCTGATAGCATGATTATAAAATGTATTTATTTAGATGAAACAAATTACAATGTTGATTTAAGCATACAGGTAACATGAGATATTTGTTATCATAAATGACACTGTTTGGCATTCCTTTGTAAGACATGCATTAAATATATTTTTAGTTTGAATGTTTGATAGACACTTGTACAGTATTACTTTGTATTTCCATTTGTGTGAGTTTTAGTAAACACACAGAGATGTTCATGCATTTTATATGTTTATGCATTTTATATCTTCATGTGATAGTTGACAAATAACATGGTTTAGAATATTTAGATAGTCCACAATTCGTTTTAATGTTTTATATGTTCATGCATGATTACTGAAGTATTTTTGGGTCATACGCACATACAAGTAACATGCTTGCTGTAAAGTTAAAATCAGAGTACTTCTGTTCTCATAGGAATGGTGCCATTGCTCGATTCACTTGTTGGTCCTCTTCCTATCATCTTGTCATCATATGATTTTTCTATCCATCTTCTCGTCTGTTGTCTTTACAGTTTCTATTGTATTCTGTCTCTTTTCATATGTTTTCTGATCGTCTCTCATCTCTCACCTGTCGACTGTCGTCTCCGGTCTCACTTTCTTTCTGATGAAAGTTGAGACCTATTTTCTTCTTTGACATATTAACCTAATAGGCTAATTTCAAATATCAAATTGTTCGTTTACTTATTTTTCACTTTTAACTTTTTTAAGCAGTCACTAAAATATATTGATTTGAAGCAGAAATGTCATTGGATAAATAGTATAATACATCAAAAGACGCTCAAAGCTATAACTGACAAACCAGAAGAAATGAGCATCCACAATAGGGGGATTTTCCCCCCTATCATATCATATCGTGCATGGCATTTATGAGAGTATATTTCATCTGCACAATACAAGAAGCATGGCTTCTTTTTGTATTATTACTATAAAAAATTTCAATTTCGTCTCATCAAGTATTTTAAAAGAAGAGTATCATGATTTGATGATATGCTGACGTGTGACATGACATGTTTATGATATAGACTTGAATGGTTTATGATTGCAGATGCTCTAAGCTAACAGATCCAATCTTAAATTTTTTACTTCTATTTATGTGTAACTTTACAAGTAAATATGCATACAATACAACCCCTTTATTAACAATCACTTTTATTCATATCAACTTAATAAGGATGCAGAATGTACAATTTGTGTTTTACTTTACTGTTGCTAAATTAGTATATTCTTTTGTTAAAATATTACTTTTATCTGTATGCAAGTAAATATACATATAACACAGCCCTTCAGTCTCAACTTTCCGACTATAATGTTTTTGCAATTTACAATTGTCGTTGCTAACCAAATGGTAGTTACTAACGATATATCAGTTGGCTAATTGTTTGGTATGTTATGACTTCTGTAATGATTATTATGACATCGATTATCTTTTATTCATTTAGTTTGTTGTTTTGAACATTGTAATACTTGGTTATCGTCTATACGTTTCATTAGTTTTTCTGTGGATTGGAAAATGTCTGTCTCTGCAGCACAAGCTTGATGACAGATCAAAATTTACCAGCAGACCATGACTGTCATTTAACCATTGCTTAAATCATGCTATCCCACTCTAAAAACAAGTGGTTGGAAAATCAAGTTCTATCCTCTTCATTTCTTATCTTTAGTCTGATTTGTGAATTCTTTTATGAAGGATGAATTCAGACAATGTGAATGGTAGAGATAGTTGCACTCCTGCGGACGCCAGAAACCCAAATCAACAGAAAGGTGACTATTGACTTCAGTGGTCTTGTTTTCATATCTGCATCTTTCTGACTGTCATCTGATGTGATATAATACTCAGTTGAGAACTCTGGATCCAATGCGACGACTATATCTTCTGAAAAGATGAGAATTGCAGTAAGAGCTGGTCTTTCTGCAGCTGCAACGAAAGCAAAGCTGTTTGCAGATCATGAAGAACGAGAAATTCAAAGGCTGTCTGCTAATATCATCAATCATCAGGTATAATATAGATCTCTTTGAATTCTTCATGCATTATTATTAATCACTATTTGTATTGCCTTCTCTTTGCTACAGATACTCATTGCAAACTGCAAGTTTCTCTTTTAAAAAGATTGATTTCCATTTCCATCCTCTAACTTTTCAACTTTATGAAAGAAATCTATTTTTAAGCTTGTAAAAATATACATAGCTTTATCCATCAACAGTCAACACATCAATTCAGGAACAGATATGAGCCAATTGCTTACTTACAGAATGTAAGGGGTATTCTGTTAAAGGTTATTGCTATTTCTTGGGAACCAATCATAAAATGTCTATTTTAGCCTCACAATGCTCATTCTTTCTTTCTTTCTTTTCTTTCTTTCTTTTTTTTTTTTTTGCATACGAGTCCCTCAACTGTCATTTGTAGTTACGGTATTGTGTAACTATGCTTTATTATTATTATTGTTGTTGTTGAGGATGCTAACTAAGTGATAGTTCTACAATAATGGAAGTCAAGATGATAGTGGGGGAACTTGCTAAAAAATAGTATTCATTTCTTAGTGGAGAGATATCTCCAAATTTTGTTATTTGTTGATATATTGTTATGTGCTATCATTTTACCTGCTTTGTGCAGTTGAAGAGGTTAGAGTTGAAACTAAAGCAATTTGCAGAAGTCGAGAGCTTGTTAATAAAAGAGTGCGAACAACTGGAGAGGGGAAGGCAACGGGTATTGGCCGAACGAGGGCTCATCCTTTCCTCCCAATTTGGAGCTGCTGGTGTACCCAGACCACCGACAGGCATGCCAGGTGTCGGTCCTTCAATGGTTAACAATAATGCTGGACCTAGCAGGCAGCAGGTTTCTGGGTCACCCGCACAACCGTTTATTTCAGGTTTTCCCAGTAACCAAGCAATGCACCCACAACAGCCCATGTTTGGGCTTGGTCCAAGGCTGCCTCTTTCTGCCATCAATCCATCTTCATCATCAGCCTCTCATCCCATGTTGAGACCCGTGTCAGGAAGCAGATCTGGTTTCGAGTAATAAAAAAGAGATTTTTAACTTTTTTCTTGAAATGACCCAACTTGCAGATGGGTTGTGTAATGCAAGCATGCAAAAAGATGATTCTGGAGTCGACGTTGAGGTGTTTCTTGATTAGGGCTGTGCTGCCCATCCTTATGTTATTCTGACTAAATTGCTGTTTCTGTTCGGTTGGGAAGGAGTTTTCTCACATAGGACGGTAAGATTGTCGTGTTGTACAGCGATATTGATTATGTAGCTCAATTTTAGCTTATGTTTTGCATTACGGACATCGCGTATCCTTGTATGATGCTCAACGATTGCATGTGGAACCAGACTTTTTTAAGATATTCATGAAGCAACAGTAGTGACTAACAATTGGAGCTAGCATTTAGAATATAAAAAGAGTAATGATGTTATGTAAACTGCTTTTGTTTTTGTTTTTTTTTTTCCTTCGCTGCAACCATCGTTGATTTTATCTTGTAGATTGTCATGTTCGCAATGGTTTTCTTTTCTTGAATCTTCAGGCTCATTCAGTACCGATGTTTTGAGTTTCTTGATGATACCAAAGATATGTAATGATTACAGGGCTAATTGTAGCATATAGCATTCGACTTTTGCGTCTTCACAAAGAGACCGACTTACAAAGGTTGATGAATTGGGTGAATTATGTAAAGCCATCGTTTGCAACTCATTGTAGGGTTCCAACTTGCTTGACGAAGTAAATGTGAAAGGATAAATTCTAGTTTGGTTTCGAGCTAGCGTAAAAACGAGCCATCAGAAGATTTGTGATAAACTAAAGTTCTCAATCTTTGTTAGCAAATTACCAATTCAAGCAAAGAGCATCTGCAATTAGATTGTGTTTGTGGCGAGGACTTAGTAGTTCGAGCGAAGGATAACCGAATGTAAAAATTCTCAAGTATTTGTGTTCGGGCCGATATTTGCAGTGGGAGAACTACTACTTGCAGTTGCAGATGCTCTGAGGACTTGCTATGTTTTGGGAGGGCAATAAAACTTGAAACCTAATGGCGAAAACTGAGTCAAAGTGATGGGGATGGTGAGTTTTAATAATATATTTTTGTAATCAGGAACGAGCTAGTTTTGCTACTTTCCAGCCAGATTACCTGATTTCTGTTTGATTTAAGATTTACATATCTTAAATACTAACATATAAATATCATTTAGAGTTATAACGAGTAGGCCCAAATAATTCGATGGGGGTAGTCGCTAAACCATACCACATAGTTCCGGCAACAACAAAAGCTGCAAAAAAGACAGCAGCGATACAATCATTTTGATCATCCAACTTTTAGATTTGTCTCATTTAGCTACTAAACTATTTTTTGTTTCGATTTAATCACTAAACTTTAGTTTATTGTTCTACTTTTGGGAAATTGAATAAAACTAATGGTTAAATTGGTGTAAAATATGATAGTTTAGTAGCCAAATCGGGACAATTTTTAATGGTTAAATCAGTAAAAAAAATACTTAATGACTAAATGTGTATAAAAAAATAGTTTAGTGGCGTAATTAGAATAAAAAATAGTTTAATGGCTAAATCGAAAAAAATCTAAAAATTTAGAGTAGTACTCAACCTATCATTTTCTTTCATTCTTTTTTACTTTCTAGCACGAAGCAACTTATACCTTACAATTTATGTTGTTATATTGATAATATGTTTTAAATTTTAAATTCAAAACTAAATATTAAAACTAAAAAAAATTATTTAAGTTTATTAAACATGTATAAAGGTTTATAATGCAAAAAAATAACATTATTTCACCTATTTATCACCAAAGAAAAGATTGAGAAGCATGACATTCTTAATTAGGAGCCTTTGGAGCTCTCACAACTCTTCAAAAGAATCATACTCAAACAATGTTTAGCTGACTAACAAGCTAATAAAATAGATGTCAAAAACAAACATTGAACATGAGTCATTTCACAAATCTCATATTCCCCAAAACAAAACGCTTCTAATTGGAGAATTTGCCACTCAAAATATACCATACTTCCATACTGTTATCATTTGGTTCCTCGATTAAGGGACTGAGAAAAGTATATGAACTAAACTAAGAAATTGCTAATATAATGGTTTTGCATTTGATAGAGATTATTAGATTATTACATTACAAAACGTAAATAATTGGGTGAATGTATTGGATTGCGTTAATTATTAAGTGGTTGTTTACGTTTAAAATTAAGGGTTTAATATGAAAAAAACCAACATGTTTTCATGTTTTTTGAGATTTAGTCCCTCCGTGTTATTTTTCCTAAGAAAGTCCTCAAGTTATTGTTTTCAATTCGGTTTTCGGAAAAAAATTTATTTTTTTTTTGTAATTAACCGACTTTTTCCACAAAAAACCAACATGTTTAATTATTTTTCTCCGAAAAGACCACAAACTTGAAGACTCTTTTGAAAAAATAAAGAAAAATTCCAAAAATAAAAAACAAGTATATAATTTAAGTATTTTATTAATAAAAAATAACACGGAGGGACTAAACCGCAAAAAACGTGAAAAACATGTTGGTTTTTTCATATTAAACCCTAAAATTAATGCTACCACATTTTTCATAAGTTAAAAAAATATAGCTTATTTGCTTATAAGTGATTATTTGATCATTTTACAATTTAAAACACAGATCCAAACACTTTAAAAACTTATTATTTGATAGCAAAAAACGAAAGCTAAACCAAATACTAATAAAGATAAAAGATTAATTTGTTTAATATGCCATGGTATGATACTCTTTTTATATCGAATCTGATCTAAATCATCCCTGTTTGAAAATTGAATAAATTGACTTAATGTTTTATAATTAAATAACATATTTAAACGTTTTTTTTTTTTCACAAAATTTATTGATATTCTTATATTTTATCTAATAATTTTTCCATACTCTCAAGTAATTTTATCAATAACAAATAACATTTTTATATATACTTTTTGGTTGATTCATTACCTTTAAAATTGTTGCAAAAAAAGTTTTAAAATGATTAAAAATTTATACGGCATGAAAAGGTTTCATAACCTACAAAAGAAACATAACGTTTTTTTTTTTCAAAAAATAAAAAAAAAATATAAATCTTATTTTGTTTTTTTACACAAAAAAATAAAAAAAAAGAGTGATACGTGTCTTGGACCGAAAAGGATGGCTCAGTTTTCATCAGTTATAGAATTCCATACCAAACAAAACACGTGAACCCTTTCTTTTGGATGCATATGCAATTCCCTTCTCTCACTCTTTTTCAGTATCCTCGTGAATAAACATGACACAGACCTCACTCACCACTCTCTATGTTTCTTTTTTGTTCTTTTTTTTCTTTAAAACTTTTTTTTTATTATTAAATTTGAAAAACATATTCAGTATCAACTCATAAGCTACTTAAAAAATATTCAAAATCGACTTAATGCAAAGTCAATTTGACGAGGTGAACAACAATTTGATCCTAACCCTCCTTTGGGTTTCTACTGACCGGTCCCATGACCAACATGTAGGTGTTAAGAGACATGTAGAGTTTGAATCTTGAACCTCCATTATGAATTCCATATCCCTGCCTATTATGAATTCGATTTAATCCTGGTCTCTTCATATTCGTTTCCGGAATAACACATGAAATGCATTAGATTCGGATTGATCAATTTGTTTGTATATATATACGTTCACATACGATTTCTTAGTGGATAAATTCAACGTTAACTTTCAAGATAACCAACGGTTAATTCAGCCAACACTCCTCGCTGTTAAGCACAATGCTAGGAGCTCTGTCCCTTCTTGACCATCGCATTAACGTCCCGGTCTATATTACAACATTACTTATACAAGTGTGCATTCGAGACAACCAAACTTGTTCTAATATGAACCGTAATCCTAACAAGTTAAAGAAATTATTAGAAAATAACAATATTAAATAGGTTGTTAACCCTCCAGAACTAGACAGTTTAGAAAATTTAAAACAGGACTGATTTTTTTTGACTATTAAATTACCTATCAGATATATTTTAAAATACTATTAGCACTGAATGACAGATGGGTCTAAAAAACAGAACATGTTTTTTTTTTTTCTTTTTTTTTTCCAATTATTGTGCAATTTAGTCCTCCAAATTCTCTAAAAAGAATCAAATGTGCAGCATTCAACACCTCCTCCAATGGCGGAATGCTTCATCTTACACTTCTTCTTCTTCTTCCTCATTCCATTTCTTCAATTCCACCATTGCCAGTCTCAATCCCTTTTGACACTACAATCCCTCCTTACCACCTTCAATGCACGAGGTACAACTAATTACTGCACCAGCAGCATTACCAGCAGTGTCACCATCAACCTCCCAACACCTCCAAACTCATCTCTAACACTTGCTTGCTACAACAACACCATAACTCAACTTCATATAACTGGCAACAACAATGGATTTGATCTTCAAACTCTCTCAACAAAATCATTTTTTTACACCATTTCCACCCTTTTTCCAAGCTTAAAAGTCCTCTCTTTGGTTTCTTTAGGACTCAATGGCCCTTTACCTGCTTATGTTCTTGCCAACTCATTGTCTTCTTTAGAAATCCTTAACATTAGCTCGAACCATTTCAATGGCGGTATACCCTTTGAGCTTTCTTTCTTGAAAAACCTTCAAACACTAGTTCTTGATCATAATAACTTCTCAGGGAAAGTCCCTGACTGGCTTGCTTCACTTTCATCCTTGACTGTTTTGAGCTTCAAGAACAATTCACTTGATGGGGTTTTACCGTTTTCGCTTTCAAGATTGGTATACCTTCGTGTTCTTGATCTTTCGATGAATCGTTTATCGGGTGATGTCCCGGTTGATTTCAAGAACCTTACTAATCTTCAAGTTCTTGATCTTGAAAGCAACCAGTTTGGACCAAGCTTCCCACTTTTGCATCATAGGTTATTAGTATTAGTACTAAGAGCAAACAAATTCACCAATGGGATCCAAGGATACGATCTACGTTCGTTTTATCAGCTCCAGAAACTAGATCTTTCCTTAAACGAATTCAACGGACCGTTTCCAGATTTCTTGTTTTCGCTACCTTCAATTACTTATCTCAATGTTTCAGGAAACAAGTTCACTGGAAAGTTATCCAAGAACATGTCATGTAGCGATAGACTCGCATTCGTGGACCTTTCCTTCAACCGGTTCACAGGAGAGTTGCCTAATTGCATGCAAACATCAGATAGCACTGTTATGTACATAGGAAATTGTCTGTTAAATGTGGACCAGAAACATCAACATAACGCTTCGTTTTGTCACAACGAAGCGTTAGCCGTTATGTTTAAACCTCCTATAAATGCAAATGGTAATTCTTCAAAATCTTCGAAGGTTAAAGTAGTAGTTGCTTCGAGTGTTGTTGGAGCTGTTGTGGTTGGAGGGTTTGCTGTGTTTGGTGTGGTGTTGGTTGCCATTAGAAGTGACTTTTTTGGTGGAGGATGTGCAGCAACACCTCAAATTAGGGTTTTACTTGAAAAGGTTTCACCTGCCTATACTATCAAAATGCTAACAGATGCAAGTAAGAATTACTTCCTGTTTGTTTTGTTTTTTGGGTATTAATTTTATAGAACAAATAATGTGTTTTGTATAGAGAAAATAATATAAAGAGATTTGCTTTAGAGTGGAAAATAATATATTCCAGGAACTGTATAAATGCAGTTGTTTTGTGTAGATTTGAGCAAAATTTAAGGATTAATGACACTTAATAGCTATGTACATTTATAAATTTATGATTTATGTTACA
The DNA here is from genome assembly GCA_020465985.1 of Centrapalus pauciflorus. Taxonomy (NCBI): domain Eukaryota; kingdom Viridiplantae; phylum Streptophyta; class Magnoliopsida; order Asterales; family Asteraceae; genus Centrapalus; species Centrapalus pauciflorus. The sequence goes on along the minus strand of JAANYP010004991.1, from coordinate 43,678 downwards.
TATGATTTTTTGTACATAATTAGCCTATAGATATTTCAATTAGGCATCCAAGCAACATGGAATCTGGGATTCATCATAAACAAATGCTTGCCGGCTAAAGTTCGAGTGATATAGTTTAAAATGCTAAGGTGTCACTCAAAACTTAGCCACATAAGCATTTTTACACATTGAATCTGGTTCCAGGTTAACTGAGTATCTAAATAAAAAAGAAAAGTATAATTATTAAATGTGTACAAAAAAGTACCGTAGGCATAAATCAAAATATTGATAAAGTATACAGTTATTACATGTCATTAATCTAAAATTATTGAAAATACAGCCTAAAATGTTGAGATTCTCTCATTAGTAGAGAATTGGCGATTGAATATATAATTTTTGAAAATATTGAAAATGTCGAGAACGGAGCCCAAAATGATTCGATTTGGGCAAAAAAACGTCGCGTTGGTTGTGGGTTCTGTAACTCCTCTTGCTAAACTTTAGACTCAACAATGTCATGTTCATATCATTCGAAGAATGTCTTGGCTAACTAAGCAAAAATATACAAATATAAATGATACCACTAATGAAATGGTAAAATGCAGGGTATATCTCAGAGACAATGAAGCTGGGAGCACTTGGGATTCCGGCATATCGAACTTATGTTTTAGGGGAGCTTATCGAGGCCACAGATAACTTCAACAAATCGGCTCTACTCAGCAATGGTTCTCAAGGCCAGGTTGGTTTTATAAAGTATTTCAAACCTTTTGTTCTAAGTACTTAATTCACCTCAACATTAAGATATATGTTATTCTTCGTGTTAGTAAAAAAAAAAAAGTTACAATATGTTGTATGTGTGACCAGCTTTACAGAGGGCTGCTAGGTGATGGCACTATGATAGTTATTAGAAACATCAAAATGAGAAAGAGGTGTAGTATCCAGAGCTGTACTCGCCAGATTGAGCACATTACTAAACTCAGGCACCCAAACCTGGTTAACCCAATCGGTCACTGTTTTGACCGCCATCCAGACGATCCAGCTGTCATCTGTGGCGTCTTTCTTGTGTTTGAATTCGTCCCAAATGGAACACTCAGAGACTCCCTAACTGGTCAGTATCCAACTCTAGGAGTGTTAGCACCTGTTAATGTAAATGTACCTGTTCAGTTTGAACTTTATATCTAAGTCTAGTTCTTGAAAATTTATCTTAAAAGATTACATACAATCAAATTGGGAGTTCAAAAACATGTCTGTTTGTCCCCAAAAGTCAAACAATAGTCTCTAAGATGGTAAGACTTCAAGTTACCTGAAGGTTAAAATGGCAGGCGGTCAGAAACTCTCCTGGACACAGAGGCTTGCAGCTGCCGTTGGGATTTCGAAAGGGATTCAGTTTCTAAGCACAAAGATCACGACAAAATTATTCCCAAACAACCTTAAAATAACTGATGTTTTGTTGGATCAAAGTTTTCATGTGAAGATAAATGGCTACAATCTACCTCTGCTAGCAGAACCTAAGGTATGACTTTTTTTTGTTTCATGATTCCAATCATAGCATACGTAAATCCATGATCTAAGTTAACATATGAAGTTTTTGGAGCAGGTGGGAGCTGGGCATTCCGTCACCAGATCAAGTGACATTGGGAAAAGGTAAAAGATATCACATTTCAACTTCTTATGGGAAAAACGTTCATTGTTCTCTCACTAATGTTTTTTTTTTAACATTCTTATAGTTTTAGATTTGACATCGAGGAGAATGATCATGACCATGTATACGACTTGGGAGTTATTATGTTAGAACTCATCCTCGGAAGAGCAATCAATTGTGTAAACGACATTACTATTGCCAAAGATATGGTAAGTTGTAAACATATGTCTATAGAAGATAGTTTGACTTTAAAGTACAAAACATCAAAAAACTTGGTGTTTCTTGTTTCAGTTACAAGTAAGTTTGGTGGCGGATGAGGTAGCTCGGAGGAGCATTGTCGATCCTTTGGTTTGTAAGGAATGCTGTGATGAATCACTGAAGACTCTAATGGAGCTTTGTGTGAGATGCCTTTGTAAGGATCGGCCTTCCATTGATGATGTGTTATGGAACCTAGAGTTTATAGCTCAAGCCCACACATCATCAATGGAAGATTCGATGAGTAGTCAAACGTCCAGAGACGATACGACTGTTTGTATATCAGAAGAAGTTGAATAAGTATTAATCATCTTCGTAACTGTTTCCCAATAGCACCATCCTTCTACACGCTTACGAGTACATGTGCTTGACTCACAAATAAATTTTGCTTTCAAGACTTGAAACCGAAGCAAATTGAGCTGTTAAAACAACAGCTTTTCAGGGAAAGAAATCTTCCCAGAAAAGGGGTTGCTTTATTTGTGGCATATCCACTAGGACAATATTCATTAACTTGCATAAGAAATTCAAGGAAGAGTGATATGCCTTTGTGTGAATATTTACAATTGATTTATACTTGCATTTTAATCAAGTGCTGAGTATATGCAAAACAATTACACATATGTCTTTCTAGATTCATGGCTTGATGACCACCATACTCATCAAGCTCTTTGACTATGGATGGATTATCAAATTGCCATTTTCTTCTTAATTTAGAGCAGGAACATATTTTCATATACATAACTAATAGAAGTTATCAACAATTATATCAACTCTAAATTGAAATAGAAACATAAATACACATACAAATCAGGGAAAAAAAAACCTTAAAAAACAGAGCTACAACTTACAAACCCTAGATTGGAGTCAATCGACAAATGGAGACCAGTAGAACCTGAAAATGAATTAATCGCACGACACACTGAAGAGCAGTCAATCGCGAATCGGAAAGTCAGTTTGTCTTCTCCCTCGATATGATTTTGCGTCAATTCATCTTCACAGTTTTCTCACTTCTCACTATCTCAGATAAGTTGTTCTGTGATAAAATTTTCATCCGAAATTTTCATGAAAACTTTTCGATAAAAACATATCGGTAATTAAACTTGAATAATTATTAGTAATTAAAATTGAATAGCTATTATCAAATTTAAATTAAATGAAATAATTATTGGTAATTAAAGTTGAATAACTATGATTAAATTTAAATTAATTTGAATAAACATTGAAAGAGAGAATGGAGAAAAGAAATAAAGAGAAAAAAATATATAATTTCCATTCTTTTTTGTTCCCGCTCTTGGAAGGAAGAGATGTTAAGCCAAATCTATCAATTTTCTATGATTATCATTCTTTAAATAAAGATGTAGATCAAGACAGATTTTATATTTCTTTCCGGTTTAATCCATTTCCCATTAAGATGTGGTGGATTTGTCAAAAAAAAAAAAAAAAAGGGTTAACAATGAAAAACATAATATATTGTCACTTTTTTTTAATTTGAGTATCATATAATTTTTTTTTTCAATCAAGAATATACTAATACACACACCAAGGTAACCAACTTGATGATGACATAATCAGTATTCTTTAAAAAGTGTCGTACTAGGTTTTCCTGGTTAAATGACATGTCGAACAGTTTTGTTGACCGGACGAAATAACTGTTATTTCAATATAATTTATCTTTTATTATGATAATATTATATTGATTGATGTGTTTATATTAGTAAAATAGCCAAATTGAAAAAAATTAATATGTTACTTAAAATACCCGAAAAAATTAATAATATGCTACATTTTTTTTCGTACTTAACCAAAAAGAAAAACAAGTTGCCTCTTCTTTTAGTTTAGACTAGAGACGAGCACACAACTCATTTCACTCGAACTGGACCGGATTTTGGACAGATTCTCGGTTCCTATAATTCAATTTTCGGTTTCATCGGGTTCGGTACGATTTTTTTTCTTTGTAAAAGTCGAAAAATAACCGGACTCAGACCGGACCGAACTGTTTCATTTTCGGGGCGGTTCTTAGTTTTTGATTTTGTGCATTTTCGGTTTTTGGGTAATTCGAGTTCAGTCCGATTCGGACCGGCTCATCCCTAGTATAGACTTTGTCCTGTTATTTCAAACTGAAGTTTGCGTCAAGAGGTTGCTTCCTCTTATCTCAAAATTGAAACAAACGATCAAAACTATCTTTAGATCTAAATTTTTAGAGTTTAGAGCTAAACTAATAGCCTCTAATGCAAACAAACAAACCCATAGTTAATTTTATAGAAACTAATTTATTAACCCGTGTATTATACAGATAATTTTAATAAAATTTTTTCTTAAAACTATATAAACTTAAAAGTAAATATATTAATATTCAAACTTTAAATACTAATGACATTTAATATATCTTATTATAATTAACTAGTTTATAACCCACGTATTACGTGGATATTTGTAATTAAATTTATTTATATAAAATGTATATGAGTAAAAATAAAAATATACAAAAATAATAATTGTGTTTATTTTTTATTATTTACAGATTAAAAAATAGAGTATATTTATCTTTTTTAAAAAAAAAATTAAATTGTATTTATCTTTTATTTTTTTATAAGTTGTAATTATCTTTTTGGTGTTCGTAGAGGTGACACGTGACATTTGATGTTTTCCTTTATTATACATAATAATAATAATTTCCACAACTAATTCAAATTATTACATTTTGATCTAATTATGATTATCATGGATAATAATGACATATATTTATTTTAGGTAAACATTAATTTTAAATGTTACAAAATCTAATTTATTATTAATTAATTAATGAAAAAAATAAAGTCAAAATTTAATGCAATTACGTTAAGGTGTTAAATTTGGAAAAAGATGTGGAAAAATAAAATTTTCTTGTATTGTAGAAGTGACATGTGACATGAATTGTTTTGTTATATTATAATATATAGGTTAATCAACCCATGTGGCCATGTATTACATGGGTTGATTTAGAAAATACATATCTTTTTATATTTTACTAAATTATTATAAAATTTATATATAATTAAAATAAAAAAAATTGAAAGCTAGTTAAATTAAAGATTAAAAAAATACTTAGTTGCTTGATAATAAATAAAAAATATTATTATATTGTATTATTAAAAATAGATAATATGTGTTTGCAAAAAATGTTTCTTTTAATTTTTATTAACTTCAAATATGAAATATCAATGTAAGAAACAAAAAACTTCAATTATGTGAATGTGTATATATTTTAAAAATGATAAAATATAAAAATGGAATATCTGAAAATCAACAATCAAAATTTATCATATTTACAATTGAAGTTTTATCAATTAAATTTTAAATCTTGTTAGCAAAATAATTAACAAAAAATTTTAACTTTATTTACTACACTTCTACATTTAAATCCAAATTTTTACATTTGAATTTAATTATGATTATTAAGGATAATAATGACACATATTTATTTTAGGTAAATATTAATTTAATATTAATTCATTAATGAAAAAATTAAAATCAAATTTAATGTAATTAAGTTAAGGTAGTAAATTTGGAAATGAATTAAAAAATGACATACGTATAATTATTGATTTTAATTAAGGGTATAAGAGACATTTCATAAATAATTATGAGTTGTCATTAATCTGGACCATTGATTTCTTTCCATCTAATGGTCCAGAAACTCCAAGTGATTTTCTTATTATATATATAGACAAATATATGTATAAATCATTTCAACAAAAAAAAAAACTAATCATTACTAACTCTTAAGTTTATTATTATAATTTTTATATTATTATAATTATTAATCAAAAAATCTTTTAAAATTTGTTTGCTGAGATTTTGTAGGATTCAAGTATCTAACCGTAATATTATCTTAAAAGTAATTTGATTTAAAAATTTTAATTTAATGTTGAAATAAAAATTAACAATTGTCATTAGTAGAAGATGCCACTTGACATCATGAGAAGAAAACAAATGACAATTTAGTTACTCTTCTAATAGTATTTATAGATTATAGAAGTCAAGAAATTTGGGTGTAACTTGTAATTAAGCCACCAGTAAACTGGGGGACGAATTGTGTTTTGTTTACGTAAACTCTTGTGAAGTTCAATCTAGAAGAAAAAGATTGGTAATAAAGTTTAATGATGAAGAAAATTTTGAAACAAGCTAGAATCATTTAATAATTTAACATGAACATGCACTAGCTTCGTTGAATTTTTAAAGTAGAATATGTAACATAGCTGACAAAACAATCTTTCAAAATACATTTACGGTTCGGTTCGGTTAGTAGTAAACATTTGAATCGTGTTTTCGGTTTCGGTTACCCGTTAGATACCGGTTAACCGTTATATGCTTAAAAACAAATAAAATTATAGACTTATATATTTCTTAAGCACAAATTCTTTTTAAGTCCAAAGTCATTGTAAACTAATTGATTATAAATCTTAAAAGTTACACTAAATTTATTTAAGAAAACAATTAAAATAAAAAATTACTTTAAAATCTATTGTTTAATGTATTAGAATGTCTAAATGAAATTATAAATAGAAGCTAACTAGTATATATACTAGTTTATTACCCGTATACTATACGAGATACTTAAACAACTGGGTTCAAACTTCGGTAGTTGGAGATGAAAAGCTTTAATAAGAAGCTAAAAGTTGGAGAGCACAATTTATAAGAAGAAACCAGTGATATTGAAAGATAAGAAAATGTTTAATAGGCTTTCAAAACAAAATCCATTTGACAGACAAGTGACAACTTTTGGATTCAGACAGATTTCACTTCTTTCAGAATTTCATTACTTTGACAGATTTCATCACTTCAAAAAAAATTTTAGTGAACCAAACAGCCCCCTAGTTAGATGATTTTTTATAAATAAATTACTTTTATTTTATTTTTTTTAATTGTAAAATACACGTGTCATATCCTTGGTAATCCAAATGACAGCCTATTTAATTGTCAAGTGGCATATAGTTATTTCTTTAATAGAATAGATATATATTTTTTCATATATTAGGGTTGTTTAATGATTTTTTTCATAGTGAGTATACTATTTCATTATATGTTGAAAATCCGTGTCCCTTATAGATATTAAATGGTCGAATAAATTCACAAGTTAAAATTTTATTTGACATAATATTTAGAATTCCAATAATATGTCAACAAGTTATATGAAACTATGTTCGATTTCAGGCAGGGTCCGAGTATTTTCATGTTCGAGATGAGATTAAAGAAGAATGTGTTTTTAAAAAATTTAAAAATGCAACATACTATTCTTTTAATGGGTCTTCCCAATTTAAAAAAATAATGATTTTTTAAAATACATCATACCATTTTTCTTAAACAATTTTGGTCCTTTATTGTAGGGGTGTTCAAAACCGGATATTCAATTTTTGGATAGTAATTTTTGCTATTCGGATCCGGATACTAGATTATTCGAAAATTCAATAGTTTTGTGTATTTAGAAAAAAATAGATCAAATACTTAAATATCAAAAGTACAAATCCAAGTATCTAAATAGATATTAAATATAAATATATTACGTACAAACCAAATTAATTCAGAGTTATTTTACTAAAAACAATAAAATAATGACTAAAAATCTAAAAATTATATAATATTAATTAATAAATGTAAAACATTAAGTTAAAATCCAAAATTATACTTTAAATTAAAAAACAAATAGTCAAGATTATGTAATATAATAAAAATTAAATATAAAAATTTTAGAAACAAACAAATTTGTTTTGGATATTCGGATATCCGGATGTCTGAGATTTCACTATCCGAATCTGAAATTTTAGATCCTCGCATTCTGATTATTTTGAACATCCAGGGGCGGATCCAGAAATTCTTGTTATGGGTGTCACTTTTTTAGAGCAAGTTCAGTACTTAGATTTTTGAAATATTTTTTAAGATGGATCGGGTCACTGAAACGGATTGCCACATAAAATTAACAAATAACAATATTTTTCTAATTAAAAAAGTACATCAGAAATTTGGCTTTTTTATGTTTTTTATGATTAAAACTCAGTAATATTTCAATAAATTTGAGTAATAAAAACAACAAAATATAAATTAAATATGTATATTATAATTTCATAAATCTTTTGTAGGTGTCACTAAAAAAAAATATTAGGTGTCACTCGAGTTTTTGATACATACGTAACTCAGTATTTTGAAAATTTATCGGTGTCGAGTGACACCCGTAATTGTGAACTAGGTCCGCCCATGTGAACATCACCTACTTTAATGAGCTGAAAAATTAAAAAATACACTTATACACGTATCAGCGTAATATATTACTAACTGGATTGAAAAAATAATGTCCATTCATAGTTTGATGCATCGGACGGTAACCCATGTGGCCCCTCGTGAGGCAAACCCTAGTCGTTAGCTATGATCTTCCTCGACAAGGATGTGCATGTGGTCACAAATTTGCCCATCCTAGCCTTATAATAGACGTGGTCTAATTAGATTAGATGACGTGCACATATGCATTAATAATAATTTATGTATGCATTAATTTATTTAAATGAATTTAATGAAATTTTTTTGGCTATATGCCTATATATATAAGATATGTAAAACCACATATTATATTATATATAATACCAATAGAAATCTACATATTTTTAAAGATAATGAGTAGCCTGGTACGATTTGGTAGAAGACAACTTCACACAGTTGTCTCGAAAGAGATCATCAAACCTTCTTCTCCGACCCCTTCTCACCTCAAAACTTACTATCTCTCTCTGATCGATCAAATCGCACCAGATGTACACATGCCTATGGTCGCCTTTTACCCAAACACCGAGAATTGTAGTAGCACACATGCCGTCCGAATGCTTGATTTAAAGAACTCCTTATCTCAAACATTAACACAATACTACCCATTTTCTGGCAGGCTAGAAAAAACGACACCAACCTTCGTAGAATGCAATGATGATGGAGTTGAGTTCATAGAAGCATCCAACGACAATCTCCTTTCAAATTTCCTCGAAAACATGCAACATGAAGACCTAGACCAACTCTTTCCTAATGATCTAATATGGAACAAGTTGCATCATAGTGGTCTTAATACGAAAAATGATACGAGGAGCCCATTGACGGTTCAAGTCAATTCTTTTTCATGTGGAGGAATCGCTGTTGCGGTGTCATTGTCCCACAAGATAGCAGATGGAAGCAGTTTGTGCAACTTTTTCAATGATTGGGCCACTATGACACGTTTACGATCATGGGAGAAAAGTAACGAATCCCCTATCCATCCCCGTTTCATATCATCCAAGAATAAAAACTTAAAATTTCAAGGATATTTGTTCGGAAAATCATTGGATAATTCTGTCACAAGGAGTTTCATTTTCCCAAACTCAAAGCTAAATGATCTTAAACTCAATGTTTTAGCCACGACTACGGATTTTGGGCAACCGATCATTGACCCTACTCGGGTGGAAGTTTTGAATTGGCTACTCTTTAACTGTGCTGTGGATGCATCGACGAAAAATAATTTTGGATCTTTCCAGCCAACAGGACTTGTTCATGTAATGAATATAAGAAACAAAATGATTGAATCATTGCCTGCAACCAGCATAGGGAACTTATTCAAGTTCACAGGGTTTTCAACAAAAAACCCGAATGAAATTACACCTAATGCTTTCATTGGCCAACTAAAAAAATTAAAGATGGGAGTTAAATGTATAAAAAATTTAAGAACTGAGATTGAAACCCTTTCACAACTCTCTCCGGATATCATTATTGAAGAGGAACAAAGAAAACTTGATGACTACTATTTCTTTTCGAGTTTGTGCAGGTATCCTACTTATGCAATTGATTTTGGTTGGGGCAAGCCGATAAAAGCAACCATCGCCGGAACAATAAAGAAAAATAGCTTTGTTGCCATGGACCGTCCGAATGACGATGGCATTGAAGTGCTTGTGACACTAGAAAAACAAGACATGGAAATTTTTCAAAGAAACACAGAGTTGCTTTCCTTTTGCTAAGTTAATAATGTTACTTCTTCTTTATTGTTGATGATAATAAAACATCTGTGTATGTACTTTTATTTACACTAGTTGTAGTACCACCAGATGATCTTACAAATCTAATGTAATATTATAGAAATTAAAATTTATATTTGAACATGAGACAAATTATGTAATAAAAAATATTACATTTAAAGAGCCATTATCAAATATAAACAAAAGATATGAATGGTCAATCCTAATGTAAAACCTTAAAATTGTTAAATAAAAAACGTGGTATCATTTTCATGCAATTGGACAACATATGATAATCTTTGTCGGCAAACATCTATTGCATCCAAATTGCAGCTAGCACATCGGCCATCAAAATTTGGTGATAGATATTTGCAATCCTTTTTAGCTCATGTTCCTTAGACGCCGCCTAAAATTAATAGTCAAACGTAGAATAGCGTAAACCAAAAATCATAATGGATGAAATTCCAAAGTCATTTCGTATCGAAAAAACTATAAAATGGAGGTAATATGTTATTATTAGATATAATTAAAGGTCATATTTTTGTTTATGCATATAAGCTATTCCTGTTTTTCATGTTGAACATGAACGGTAATTAGGTTGTGGCATGAAACATTTCACCATCATAGGACTAAGCAAGCTGTAAATATAAGAACAAGAATGTTGTATTAAATCTTTCATTACAATTACAGTTTAACATAAAAAAGTTATGAAATAAATATGAGAAAAAACCCACATCCAACATACATTTAATAAATTCAAATCAAGCAATTAAAAACACCTAATTCCCAATGGATCTACAATGTAAATGAAGATTAAACAATTTAAACAAACTTTAGAGCATTCCTTATGTGATTGTGGTGAGTCACAATATATGGAACCAATAAAGCTATTTTGGGACAGAAGTATAGAAACCATAAATTATTGTATTAAAGACATGAAAGCGCAAAAGAATTATATAATATTAAAATCAAAAGTCAAGAAAAGATGAAATGGACAAACCTGTGATGACAAGCATGGGGGCACCAGGTTGGTTTAAAAACTATCATTTGTTGAGGTATGAAGATCCTGAGAAAAAAAAATGGTATCTTCTTCTCATCTTCTTATGTGAACATCAGTTATTTGGTACGTAGATTTCACTCTTCAGCTTTGTAGCATGGACATCTGGTTAATAAAAAGTCATAACATGTAATAATATAAAATACCGATTCATATAAAGAGATGGTAGAGAGGGAGGGGTGGAGTACTCCAACCTTGCTTTAGCCATTGAATTTCCGGGTACATATCTTTCATCATTGCAGATTTCATCTTCAGATTAATCTCTGAAATATCGATGAGACAAAAGATCAAGAATGCCATAAAAGAAGACAAGATTTGACTAGAGATGGCAATGGGTAAGAAAAAACCTGCAACCCATGGATACCCGTCCGTTATGGGTGGGTAAACACGTGAATACACACCCGTGGACATGGGTATGGGTACAAGATCATATCCGCTGGCGGGTGACAGACGGACACGGGTATAATATTTTACCCACGAGTTTACCCGCCACCCGTATCCGTCAAACCCGTGACGTTCATCCGCGGGCATACTTACAGTTTTACCCGTTAAACCAGCTATATATATATATATAGGGTGAAGATAAAATGATGACTGTGCTTACGGTAAGAACTAATGAAATCGCTGGATTTTGTGAATCAACCAATAGGATTCAAGGTGACAAAATTTGTAATTAATTAGACTTTTATAACTCTTTTAAAACATGCAGAAGGTAATTTGTGCACCATTATAATTTAGGCAAATATATCCTATTAATTAGCTAATTAGTTATATTCATGGTTTTGTGGGTTGATAGGCGATTCACGTCGGCAAACTGTTGTGTGGGTTTGAGAGGCGATTCACGGCGGCAAGAGGGTTTTGCGATTCACGGCGGCGCTGGTGGGTTTGCGGTTTACGTCGGCTATTGTGGGCGGCGATTCATGGCGACATTGCTGGCTTACGGTTCACACGTCGCTGGTTGTTTGCGAGTCACGGCGGCAGGTTGGTGAATTAAAGGTTTCAGGCGACAGACGACGGTGAGAGGGGTTTTGGTAGTTGTGGGCGTGGTTCATGGGGACATGCATGGAGTAGGTGGGTGTGGTTCACGGTAGAAGACGAGTAGAAGGTAGAGGGGTTTTGGTAGTTGTAGAAGACGGTTCACGACGGTTCACAGTGTGTAGGAGAGTATACAGTCAGAGAGTGGATTGTAGAGTGGTTCACCGGGAGTTTGGAGTCCAAGGTGTTGGTCCACGGCGGGAGTTTTTTTAGAGTCGAATGTGGTTCACCGCGGTTCATTGTTGTTCGGTAGTTGTTTATAGGTTCATGTGAACCATGTGGTTCACGAAGACTATAGGTTATCAAATTAGACATTAACACAATGAATGGTTCGTATGAACTATCCATTTTCGTTTACCATTCAATTTCTGATTCACAATTTCGTTTACAATAAAAGACGATGTGGTTCACAATGATTGTTCACCAAGAAAATTGTGAATCATTTATGGTTAACGACATAATGGATGATGCACATTGTAAATAGTAGGCGTACATGTAAAGCAACAAATCATCTCTTTTATTTCTATAACAAATAAAAAGATTTGAAACGTGGAAAAAATTACTTACGTTCATCTTCATCCATGATTGTTCAAGTTTTTTGTAATACTCGAGTATATTCAATTGCGGAATCTTGATAAACGAAACAAGTTATGATATTTATAAATAAAACAACTAATTTAATAAAAATACGATTTTTAAAATTTTTTTTTTGAGATTGTGTTGAAAAACTTACAAAATAATAAGAAAAAGATATACTCAATCCGCGTGATTGAAATAGATACTGTTATGTTGACCGAGATTTGAAGGGATTTGAAAATTTTTTTCACATATATGTTGGAGTGGTTGATAATGATTGGAGATTTGACAAAATTTTCAAATAGTGATGGATTAGGTTTATGTTGACCAAGATTTTGAATAGATTTGAAGAGATTCTTTTTTTTTTTTAATAATAAACTTAATCAAGTTACCATGTAAAATAATTAATTAAATGTCCATAATGCCCTTCAAGGAGAGAGAATAAACTTGCTTATGTGGCGATTTTTCATTGGTTCTTACCGTCCTCATTTTAAGCACGATCCTCATTTGATCTACTCCCTATATATATATATATATATATATATATATATATATATATATATATATATATATATATATATATATATATATATATATATATATATGCCTTTTACTAATTACCCTAACCATTTTGAATTTTCAATGCTAGTTTATTACATTATTTGAGATTTGACTATTTTTTATGTTTGATATTTTTATTATTTGGATGGTTTGCAATATCTATATGTTATTTGGATGTGTATGATTGCTAAAATATGTTTCGTTGTGTAAAAAAATAGTTTTAATTATTTTAAAAGGTGAAACCTGTGGGTTTACCCGTGCCCACGGGTATCTGTGGGTGACGAGCATGGATGATAATATCTACCCGTTGACGGGTTTTTGGTAGGTGGTGGATATAAAAATACCCGCGAGCACGGGTGACATGTGATACGTATCCGTGCCCGTCGCCCTCGGGTGCCATCCCTAGATTTAACTATTAAACAACTATCTTCACATCCTAAGACTTATAACTCATCCACAACCTTGTGGAAACCACCCTTAAAACGTCCTAAACATCACAAAAAAACATCATTAAATTGTAGCCTACATGATTAGAAAACAAACCTAATTTGCATTCCCAAATAAAAGTCGATTCATGAAACAAAATTTAGTTCAACTAAGAATCCATAATTTCTCATAGCCATAAAAAATGTATCAAGACAAAGGATCCAATACTCCTTGAATGGGACGGTCAACCATCACATAATTTGAGAGACCAGAACATGGAGCAGAGTTCATATGGATCCAACACACCAAGAACACTCTTTAGACTATATTGATGCTTAATCAAATGTTATTTTATAATTAGGCATTTGAACAAACACCTAATGTACATAATATTAGGCTTATTAGCCATTTTAGCAAACAACTAAATCAGTTCAGACACTATAGTATTATAATGTCATATTGGGTTCATAATAATGCAACGAACCCATGAGTTCACCATGAGTTAATAGATACAAGTCATTAGACTATTCAATGACACCCACAACATGATCAAATTTAGGGGATAAGCTTCTTATATAATATCTTGGCAACCACAGTCTCATCGTGATTTTTTATCCATATGCCCATCGTATCTCTAAATAAAATTTTCCCCAATAACAACTTTTTACATTATATACACACATGGGCGGATCCAGGATATTTTGTTATCAGTGTCACTTTTTTAGAGTTAATTTTATTTAGATTGTCAAAATATTTTCTAATATGGATTGAGTCAGCGAAACTGGGTGCCAACACAAATAAACAAATACCAAGCTTTTTATAATTAAAATAGTACATCGTACAATACTATTTCTCAACCGTCGCAATTTCAACCGCAAAACACATATTAGCTTTAACAATTGATAAACCAAATGATACGAAAGATGTTTCCTAGTTTCCACCATTAATTTAGCAAGCTCGCGGACTCCATTCAAATTAGAAAATATTGGACTGTCTATCACATTCTCAATATACTATTCAAGTCCATGCACAAGGTTAACATTCTCATCAAAAATTAAAATCATTCGGATACATCTCCGCCAACCTTAATAACTTTGATGCATCAAAGTCCCAAAAGACGGTCAGGGGGTTTTCAACATATTTAAGTACCTCCATAACCAATGAGAAGCGATGATATCAATTTGGGTTTTTTCAACCAATTGGACGGGTGTCTTCAACAAGGTTTGGACTAGTTTTTTTTTCACGTTTTTTTTACTCTTTTGGGCTGGTTCTTGAATCTAGTCTCTTATCATTTTTATTTTTATTGGGTTTCTATTTTTTCTTTTAAGTTTTTAGGATTAAACTCAGTAATATTTTAATAAGTTTGGGTAACGAAATCAACAAATGTATATTAGATATTAAGATAGTACTTTCATAAATTTTTCGTAGATGTCACTAAAAAAAATCCTAGGTGTCACTCGAATTTTTGATACATACGTAACTCAGTATTTTAAAATTTTATCGGTGTCGAGTGACACCCCTACTTATATAATACATCCGCGTATGTATACACATGCAACTTTCATTTAATTTAGAAAGATAGACATGCATGTATTACAAAACAACCTTTTAACCTCAATTGTATAATTTAACTTCATAAGTGCAGACAACTCAAAGAATGTGTCATCAAAGTTGACACTACTAGAAAATACGTTATTACCGAGGGACGAATCCGTCGGTAATCCCTCGGTAACGTAATTTACCGACGGTTTGCCGAGGGCCGGTATCGGTTACAAATATCTGGTCGGTAACGAGAATTACCGACGGATTTACCGACGGAAATATTTTACCGACGGATTACCGAGGGTATGATCACTGACGGAACACCGACAGAATTTACCGACGGATTAGCGAGGGACGATATTACCGACAGATTAGCGAGGGATACCATTACCGACGGATTAACGAGGGAGACCATTACCGACGGTTTACCGAGGTTATTTACCGACGACATACTGAGAGCTTTCCGAGGGCTTGCCGACGAATTTCCAAGGGATTTATTTACCGACAGATTTATAAGGGAACACATTACCGACAGATTTCTAAGGGACTACCGAGGGCTGTTGTCCCAAATATGTAAACTCGATGCTAATTTATCTAATTAGCAATGACTGCAAGTTTGTGCTAAAATTAAGGTTACAACAACCATATAAAATAATATATATATATTTAGCAACAATCTAAGAAATCACAATGATGTAATCTATGGAAAATTATATATGATATAATAATTTTCATATTCATCCATTTACAAAGAGAACCTCAACAAATACACATCCAAAAGATTGTTTACATCAAATCAAGTACCCTCATCCTTCACATGATCGCATTTACTCTACAAAGTATATCTTGAGTTTATACCTGAAAATAAAAAACAATCACCTTTGTGAGGTATGAGAGAAGTATCAGTCAAAACATGTTCACACAAAACATAAGAGTGCAAGGATTATTGAAGAGCGATTTACAAGCTAGCCAATTATAAAATTTTCTGTAAGGCTGGTCTAACTACATGGATCGACAAAATCAAAATAGAAAATTTCATTTGCCATAATACCATCAGGATCCAACAAAATGATCGAAATGAAAATGATATCTAGTCTAGACATTTACCATGACAATTTGAATAGAACTTATACTGATATTAAGCAACCAATTAGTAATGGTGTACCCGGCTTTAATTTGCATTATTAGTCTCAGTTTTAGGCAAGGAAAACTACAACAACAATATAGCAAATGAAGAAATTAAATGACCATAGTTTTACCTCCTCAAACACAATAATACTTCTTCCAATATGACCCATGTTTCAGCCTTGAGGAATATCTGTCAAACATCGTGGATTGCATTACTTAATACTTCGAGAAAACTACGTGGAAACACATTGACTATATAATATCACAAAAGATAAATAGATCAACAACACTCTGTTAATTATCTATTGACAACAACATATAATGGTCCAAAGTTATGCCAAAATAGTAATGTAAATAGAGTAGAACCAACCAAAGATTAATGTATCATTCTCTTTTTAAAAGACATACTAACTGAAACCGAGTGCAATACTTATTAAAAGTAGTGACGCTACTAAAATTAATTTTATTTTATACATATATGAATGTCTGAATCTGTTTCAAATAAGAAAGTATGTTTATTTTGGTTACTACTTGTACATGTAAGTATCACAATAAGCAAGAGCAGCACCTTTTAAACCTTCTATAAACTTGGAAAATCACAAAATGTAACCCCTCAATTTGCTGTTGTGACTTCACTGGACCATTCAAAATAACACCACAAAAAACAACTATAAACTAAATTTGCTGCTGTGACTTCACTTCACTTCACTTAGGTTTCATTTAATGTCATAACAGATTATAATAGGTCGTGTTTCAACAAGTACCTGTTACAATAACAGAACATGTTGTGCTTCAACAATTACTTATTGTTCATGTAGGTCATAAACATGTTATAATGGGTCTTGTTAAGCCTTAACAAATACTTATGTTTCATTTAATGTTATAACAGATTATAATAGGTCGTGTTAAGCTTCAACAAGTACTTGTTGATCATGTAAGGCATAATATGTGTTGATCGATTTCACAGTGTTGATGACTTGCTGTATTATACACTCTGTTTCTGTTTCAATGAAACAGTTGATTAGTTGATCGATTTCACTTCTGATAACATTATTAGCCGATTGCATTTTGCCTTCAGTGTGCACTCAGTATCATAACAAGTTATAATGGATCATGTTGGACCTTAACTCGAATAAGCCTACGTTAGTAAATATGTAGGGTTTTATTTTTTACAAACCAAAAACACAACGTTTTCTTTTCGAGTCTTCCACGGTTCCCCATATATATCAGACTAAGTGCTTCAACAACATTGAGAAAGCAAGATATTAAGATTAAAGACCAAAATAGGATTTATGCTTTGTCTTACCGAGTTACCACTGAAATCAATGGGTGGCTCAAAAGCCATTGATACAAACTTCGAGGAGAGTAGAGAGGTTTCGGTATGATTTCATACAGAATCAAAGAGGTTTTTCTACAAAAGTTTATTGAGTTTTTTCAATATTAACATCGTATTATTTGTTTAAAAAGTACCTCATTACCTATTAATATTAACCGAATACAACTAATTTATATTTTCGGTTCTAACATGTATATGGACACACATATTTAATGATCTATTTTTTTGAAAAATGGAAAAACAATGTTTCCGAGGGATTACCGAGGAATTACCGACGGATTTACCGAGGGATTACCGACAAAATACATACCGATGGCATACCGAGGGAATGTTACCGACGGATTACCGATGAATATTTTACCTAGGGATTTCCGAGTGTTTACCGAGGGAATGTTACCGACGGATTACCGAGAGACGTGTTTACCGACGGATTACCGACAACAAATTTATCCGTTAGTAATCCCTCGGTAAACTCTCGGTATTAGCGACGGAATAGTGAGGGAATGTTTCCGTCGGTAATTCCGTCGGTATACCCTCGGTAATCCTTCGGTAATTTGCATAAACACAATCCGTCAGAAATTTGTCGGTAACCCGTCGGTAATACCGATGGATTTTTTCCGTCGGAAATTCCGTCGGTAAAAGTCAATTTTCTAGTAGTGTGAAGATATTAGTGTGTCTTCAAAGTTAGTACATGAAGGTGACTTTATATAGTTTCAAGAACTTAGCAATATAATTATAATGTCATATTCTAGAAATAGAACTGGACTTATTCTAGAAATAGAACTGGACTAAAACCACGAATAATACCATGTCTAACTGTGATCTTCATGGAGCCATTTGCTAGTATATAACTTCGGAATACGCGTATCCGACTTCTATTTCATCTAAATGTGTTAACAAATCAATTAAAAAGTATAATTCCATCTCACTGAAGCCATTTGCTAATATATAGTAACAAGGTTAACATATATATAACTTGGTATAAAAATTGATGTATATGTAAATATAAACTAAACACCAAAATCTGAAAATGAGATATGGACTAAAAGCACTAACTATACCATCTGTGGAGCGCCGTCTCTTTCCAGAGAATCCGCTGAACAAAGTTAACATCTGTGGAACGTCTTCTCTATCCAAGACACTGTGTTTCATCAAAAAGCTTGGACATATCAATTAAAAAGTTGACATAGCATTTGATAATAAAGCACAGAGTATTACAAAAAAAAAAAAATTCGAATAAATGGAACGGAAAATAGCATTTGATAATCAAGCAAAATCCAAAGGAGCCAAATTAGTTGAAAGTTATTGTATCAAAAGTTCATACATCTTTTTGACCAATTGTGTCTGCAATTCTACCACTTATGATTGCTCTAGTGATGGCTCTAATCATGACACCAACACTTAATATCGAGCGAAAAAGGGAAGACTACGATTTAACATAGAACACATTTATAACCCAATAATTTTATATACAATCACTTAAAATTTTACTATTCAATGAAAAATAGTAATCAACCTCGTCAACTAATAGATTCAGATCAATGCTGATAGCATATCGAGTGGGAGCAAAACATATAACCTATAAAAAATCCAAATCATCCAAATGAAAACTTTCAAAACCCTAAAATACTAATTAAACGAATTTATTTCAACTTACACACGATCCGAATTCGAGAGAACCACAAATTGCGACAACAGTGCTTAGAAGAACCATCACAATAGAACGATTTGAATCAGTTTCTTCATCATTACATTTCAAAAACCTAAATTATAATTAGAATAGCATAGCAAACTACACGTAACCCAAATTGCATATAAGAATGTTCATGCAAACTTGGAACTGACAGAAAAACTCAAGCGCATTTTCTTATAATTGGGAATAGTCTCATGTCTTAGAAACATCCCATTGACGAACAAAAAGGGGCAACACAATAAAAACTAATCTGTCCTGGTTTCCCTCTTAAAAGCTTTCGCTTCTTTATCACTTGGCATCCTTAAACAAAATTGGGAGTTCTAACCTTACTTTTTAAGCCTGTATTCCTATATAGTATAGATGCATTATGTATAGTCCCAATTATCTGGAACCTTAAACTAAACTAAACTAAAGCAAAAGCAAACCTCAACCTAGATCTGCCAAAAGCTAATTCAACATTTTAAGCAAAACCAAACGTTGAACACAACACATTGATACCTGATATTGCCAAATTTACATATACGTTATGGTGATTTTATTCCTTCATTTTAGCTATTTTTATTGTTTCCTATTGACATTTTTGGATATTTATGATTTTTGTTCTTGATTTTAGCCTTAATTGTTGAAAAGAAGAAGTTCAGAAGGTACCAGCAAGTTTCGACTAGCCGAGTCACAAGACCCGACTCGTCGAGTCACAGTTAAAAATCTTGAATTTCTGTTTCCAGCGAGTTTCGACTCGCCGAGTCATATGACCCGACTCATCGAGTCGTGTGTAGACAGTACGTGCGAGTTGGTAGCAGCGGTCCAATGGAGACGTGACACCTCATCGACTCGACAAGTCAACCTGCATCAGATATAAAAACTTTTCAACCTCAATTCAACAGGGGAGAGACGAAGTTACACACACTTCTGCTCGTTTTTAAAGAAGAGAAAGGCGATTTTTGCTTATTTCAAAGGGCTAAATCAAGGTAAACAACATTCTTACATCAAGGATCATCATTTGGGGAGTATACTCATTTCTAAATCTTTTTATTATGTGTAAACTTTTGATTTTTATTGTGATCTTGATGGATTTCCTCCAAAATATGGAGTAGTGTTTTGTTGTAATCATTTGGGATTGAAAACCCTAAACATTGGATGATATTACTTTTGTGGCTAGAATGAATATACCGTTAATCTTTTCATTAAATTGATTTTTATATAATGTTTGGAAGGAATGATGAATGTGTGATCTTGGATGATTTATTTATGTGATGTGAGTCAATGTTTAGTCATTCATTATTAACAAAGTTGATTATTATTGCTTTGTTGGTAGTTTTGAGATTGTGATATTCAAAAAGGGATTTCATTCATTATTTTGATCGAACATTATATTAAGGTTGGTGATTTGGATGTGCGTCTAATCATAAACCACTTTGAGATCTTGAAAATTGATTATTATTCATGATCAGATCATATTTGCAAGTAATTTGAAAAATATTCGAATGTTTAACTTTGATATGACTGAGTGATCTACATATTTTAGTTAACTTATCAATTGGGATTATAACATTATGTTTGAGTGATCTTGGTAATGTTATTGCTTGCTAAATGATTTTTTTTGATAAATTTGTGGTTGAGTGATCTTTATACATTTATAATTAAATTTAGGATTAGTATATGTTCATTTTAATGAGTGATATTTATATGAATAATATTGAATCCATTTAATATTCATTCAAGCCTTGCCCTTATTGTCATTTTCTAATATTTAGGAGGAAAAGATTCCAAATGATTACATTCATTGGTATAGTTTTATTTAGTGATGTTTTCCTTCGTGTGTTAATTAAGTTGTGAGGTTTTCGTTTCTAAATTTTAATTAATCGTTTTCAAATCGCTACTAAAACTCAATTCGACTGTAACTAATCTTTAGCTGTCATCTATTTTTCTTATTTCATCTCTGTCTCTGTGTTCGATATCCGGATTAGTCTAAACTATCCTAGTAAACGATAGGTGATACTTGCCTATTTATCCGCTAGTTTAGCTTAATTATTTCCTATTTTTATTAAAACAAAAAGGTGTGCTAGCGGCACATCAAGTTTTTGGATGTGCGTGCGTCTAATCATAAACCACTTTGAGATCTTGAAAATTGATTATTATTCATGATCAGATCATATTTGCAAGTAATTTGAAAATATTCGAATGTTTAACATTGATATGACTGAGTGATCTACATATTTTAGTTAACTTATCAATTGGGATTATAACATTATGTTTGAGTGATCTTGGTAATGTTATGATAATTGCTTGCTAAATGATTATTTTTGATAAATGTGTGGTTGAGTGATCTTCATACATTTATAATTAATTTTAGGATTAATATATGTTCATTTTAATGAGTGATCTTTATATGAATAATATTTAATCCATTTAATATTCATTCAAGCCTTGCCCTTATTGTCATTATCTAATATTTAGGGGGAAAGATTCCAAATGATTACATTCATTGATATAGTTTTATTTAGTGATGTATTCCTTTGTGTGTTAATTAAGTTGTGAGGTTTTCGTTTCTAAATTTTATTTAATCGTTTTCAAATCGCTACTAAAACTCAATTCGACTGTAACTAATCTTTAGCTGTCATCTATTTTTCTTATTTCATCTCTGTCTTTGTGTTCGATACCCAGACTAATCTAAACTATCCTAGTAACGATAGGTGATACTTGCCTATTTATCCGCTAGTTTAGCTTATTTATTTCATATTTTTATTAAAACAAAAAGGTGTGCTAGCAGCACACCAAGTTTTTGGATGTGCGTGCGTCTAATCATAAACCACTTTGAGATCTTGAAAATGGATTATTATTCATGATCAGATCATATTTGCAAGTAATTTGAAAATATTCGAATGTTTAACTTTGATATGACTCAGTGATCTACATATTTTAGTTAACTTATCAATTAGGATTATAACATTATGTTTGAGTGATATTGGTAATGTCATGATATTTGCTTGCTAAATGTTTTTTTTTTTTTGATAAATGTGTGGTTGAGTGATCTTCATACATTTATAATTAATTTTAGGATTAATATATGTTCATTTTAATGAGTGATATTTATATGAATAATATTTAATCCATTTAATATTCATTCAAGCCTTGCCCTTATTGTCATTTAGCAAGCAAATATCATGACATTACCAATATCACTCAAACATAATGTTATAATCCTAATTGATAAGTTAACTAAAATATGTAGATCACTGAGTCATATCAAAGTTAAACATTCGAATATAATTAATTTTATAATTAATTTTAGGATTAATATATGATCATTTTATTGAGTGATCTTTATATGAATAATATTTAATCCATTTAATATTCATTCAAGCCTTGCCCTTATTGTCATTATCCAATGTTTACGGGAAAAGATTCCAAATGATTACATTCCTTGATATTGTTTTATTCAATGATAATTTCCTTCGTGTGTTAATTAAGTTCTCGGTTCCTATAATTCAGTTTTGGGTTCCATCAGGTTCGGTCAGATTTTCTTCCTTTTCTATGTAAAAGTCAAAAAATAACTGCAACCGAACCAGACCGTTTCATTTTCTGGGTTCTCAATTTTGAATTTGCGCATTTTCGATTTTCAGGTAATTCGGACCGGTTCCGGAACCGAACTCATCCCCAGTACGTTTAGACTTCATGCTTTTTCTTAAACCTGAAGTTTGCGTCTAAAATTTTTGGGGATTTTAAGAGGTTGCTCCCTCTTAACTAATCATAATTTAAACAACCAAAACTATCTTTAGATATGAATTTTAGAGTTTAGAGCTAAACTAAGAGCCTCTTAATGCAAACAAACAAACCCATAGTTAATTTTACAACAATTATAGAAGTCAAGAAATTTGGGTGTCGCAACATTTATAATTAAGCCACAAGTAAATTGGGGGACAAATCGTGTTTTAATTATGTGAAGTTCAATCCAGAAGAAAAAAGATTGGTATAAAGTTTAATGATGAAGAAAATTTTGAATCAAGCTAGAATCATTTAATAGTTTAACATGAACCCTAGCTTCATTGACTTTTTAAAGTAGAATATGTAATATAGTTGACAAAAAAATCTTTCAAAATACATACACTTTGACTTTTATCATCATATATATAAGACAATTATTGAATAGTGTGATACAAGTTGTCAATTTTCATTGATCATCAACATACATTTTTATGAAAAACCCCTAAGCTGAAAAATTAAAAAAACAAGTAGGCACTTGAACTAAAAGTCTAAAATAGAGTTTACTAATTAACTAATTACCCTTAAATCTTACTAAAAAGGAATTAGTTCAAAACTCAAGTCAATTAAAGTTGTAGGTTTTAGCCATATTTACACCACGATTTATCGATGATTAGCAAATCTTCACTTGACTAAATACACAAGATGATGAACCATTAATTGAACGTTGCGCAGTACCATACAAGAAGGTAAAAAACTTTAACACAAGTCGTAGCCATAGACAAATTGTGATGAGTGTTTTCGTTGTCGATCTTTTCTATAATTTGTAATTAAGAAATGGAGTAATTAAGCGTTTCCAACTCGTCGAGGATGACCAATATTTGTTCTGATCGATGCAGAGGGACATAGTATTTTTTATGTTTTAGTATATGGATGCAAATTATACAATTAAGTAGATTTCTATACTCAACAAGTGTTGGACTTATTTTTTTGTAGTGAAATGATTTTAATTACTTGTGGTTGTCATGTTTGTTACTTTGAAGTTCATTCAATAATGTATAAAAGCACAATAATTTGGGCAAGTAAACAAGTATTAAGATACACAAAGTCAACACTTAATGCCTTGTTTGTTTTTTGCAATAAGCTTTTTTAGAGCACTTATATCTTCACGTGAAAATATATTTTGTTCTAATTGCAGACATGAAAAAGACTTCTGACATTTAAACTCCTAAAAAACAAACAACACCTTAATCACACATCAAAGTTTTATTACGATCGAGAGTAATCATGTTCGATCAGGGGTTTCAAGTACAACTTACTCCTCCCTTTCGATGTATAGGAACCGATCCTGGAACTCATGAATGAAATTTTAAAGGCTAGATACGATATCGATCAATGGATGTCATAGACTTCTCATGAAGCGTTTTAATTGCTTCATTGTGGCAATGGGATATCAGCAAGATCCTCTCTGTAAGGAGCATTCATCAAGTCCAGCCTTCTATCGACACCATTTTGTCCACTTTCCATGTTATCTTGAGCATTTGGGTCGAACTTTGTTGGTTCAATATATGTGACAACAACATCTTTACGAAACATAAGGTAGATTACTGAGAGAATGTAGATGGCCATAATAGGGAACACTATCATCCCGATGAACACATTAGCGACTTTGGGCAAACTGCTATGGATTAGCCAGTCGACGAATGTTGTGCTCAAGTAGTAAATGTTGATGCCGATGATCCCAAGTCCTAGAATCCACGAGAACACAATGATCTGTACGAGGAAAGATATAGAATCTTAATATCTTATCTTTGATTAGTAGATATATAACTACAACAAATAGAAAGATTGATGGCCGGATAACTCACAATCATCGAGTTTTTGTGAGGTCCCATTTTTGTGGTTGAGCTACTGAACTTGAGGAGTGGAATGAGTGCGAATGGAAGTTCAAAGGACAAGATCATCTGCAAATTAATGTTCGATATTTAATTTCTGTTTTGAAGAGATACGGATGCATGCGTGTGTCAATATAGCCTAAAACTTTAAAGATGGAATATACAAACCGATGCTATGATAATTAGTCTTCCTGCTCCAGAAGGCCCACCGATTATCGATACTATTAGACTTGGCGTAATGGCAATGCATCGCGTTATCAAGTTTCTTAGCCATTTCCTCATCGTTAGGTCCAAGAAACCCTATAATGAGTATGCAATTAGTGTTAATCTTGACGAGTTAAAAAAGAGATGGTGATGTTGAGCCATAGGCCAAAAGCCCAAAATAGTCCATAGCAAACAAGCTAAGTTAAAACATAGTTGTTTTTTAAAGCAAATCTTCAAAATTAATGTATTAAATAAGTTTTTTTTATTATAAAAATCTTCAAATATATATACAATAAAACGTGAGGCTGAACCTTAGTGAAACGAATAGATCAATGTGGTAAAAAGGAAATCGGGCCATGTTAAATGCATTATACAACCCGGAAGAACTCTCCTAACCTGCATAATGAATTGTCCAGCATAAGTGCCAGTGATTGTTGAACTCTGGCCTGAAGCTAGCAGCGCTATCGCGTAGAGAGTGGAGCTGGACTTCCCCAATACATTCTGTATATATATGAGTCTTTTTCGTCAAAGTTGTTCTTGAGAAGTTGTAAAATTTGCATCATATATATGTATAAAAATCATACTTTAAGAAGAAACGAAGCAGAGTTAAGCGTAAGATCACTGCAGCGATCCATTTCGTCACTTGCTAGGTTTTCCTCTGAGCAAACGGTGCCAGAAACAGTGATCATCGAGACGTTGATCAAGAACGCTACAAAGAGCGCAATACCACTTTCTATCAGGAAGTATCTGCAAGCATCCTGTTATTCAAAACATCATCCATGATCAGATTATTAAGAACTTGATCGAGTTTAATTTCTGAAATCAAATGGACAAATTAATATTTGAAGACAATATATATATAATTGCTGAATATCTTTACTGTCTGCATTTATATGATCATCAAATAAATTTCATGGAAGGACTTACATTGATGCCCCGAACTGAATTTGGTATCTTCCGAGAAAGAACAAGAGCCGAATGGAGAAAGAGATTATGCCTAGAAAAAAGGTTATTGAATTAGATATTTAGATAAAGTAGAGAAGATTTTAGATAATCACAAATAACAAAAAACATGTTTATTTTGGCAGCGGGATCATACGGCATGACAAGAGCACCAAGAACTGCAATGGCGTCGCCAGTGGCGCCATGGCCACTAAGTTTAGGAACAAACATTCCCTTTAGCACATCAGCAGCTGGAGGCTTCACATAGCTCATTTCTCCAAAGAAACAACCAGCCATAAGAAAAACTAGAATGGCTATCAATATTTCAAGCTTCCTCACCTATATATATTTAGAAAGATCGAAAAACTTCAATAGAAAAGAAATGGTTTTTCGTCGGTATTTCTTTATGCAAAATAATTTTTGGTTGTTTTTTAGAAAATTAAACTTACACCATATCTTTGGAGGCCAAGAAGGAGGAGGGTACTGAAACCAGTAAGAAGAACTCCAACCCAAACTGGAATCTTGAATAAGATATTCAGTGCAAAAGCTGTCCCAATAACTGTTATCATCAACAGAAAATTAACCAATTATAAATTCATTTAAATTTTAAAGAAACATAAACAAATTATATTTGAGTCAACTTATCAGTTAAAGAATATATAGATAACTTATAAAAATTCATGCCTTCTGGAATATCTGCTGCAATGACTGCAATCTCAGCTAGCAGCCACAGACAATACTTGACAAAAATGGGGTATTCAGCCTTGCATAACTCTGATAAATGCTTCCCTGTATGAAAGAAAATCATTAAATTCAATATAACTTATATTAATTTCTCAATAAACAAATAAATTATTAGGATTATTTCAGTGTCTTACCAGTGCTTACACCAAGATTTGCAGCTAGAGATTGAATCACAAGTGCGAAAATTAATCCGATTAAAATCACCCATAGCAGCTGAAATATATATTATTATCCAATGATCAAAATGGGGTTTTTATTTTGTAATTATTCTATAACTCTATATGGTTATGTTCTTGGCATGAACTTTTACCTCGTATCTGTGGTCTGCTCCTGCTTGTAAATCAGTTTCCACTGCATACAACACATCAAGTATAAGGATCAAGGTACGTAATTCCGCCACATTAACAACATATCATATATATATTGAAAAAACTGAGACTTACTGTTGCCAGGATCAAGATAAGCTAAAGAAACAAGGAAACCAGGGCCAACGAACGAGAGAAAACGTTTCCATCCAGGTTTCTGAAGATTATATGTTACAAATAAATCAAACTGTTGTTAGTTTCAAATCGAAGAGTATTTCACATTTGAGTTTCAAGGTAAAAAAAACATGGTACAATAGAAAACAAGAAAGATGGGGGATCAGCTAGACCTGATCATGGTTCGAATTCGTGTCTTTTTGTCCATAGTCTTTACTGTTAACGACGGATGTCATCTCATTCAGGTCAACAGCTGAAACGCGGTTGCTCCCTCCAGTGACTCGTGACTCACGCTGCAGCCCCGCCATCTATGGATCTCTTAATTATCTTTCTGGCTATGGATTAGAGTACTTATAATCTTAATTATGAAAATACTTAAGTACTTGACATTATAAAGTCTTCACTTGACTGTGTTACTTATATAGCTGAGTTCTACAGATAATGGCTACACTAATTGAGAACTCTAGAAATAGCTTTATTATGAAAGCATGCATGGTTTTGAAGGAGGCCAATGCCGTCCCTTTTAAGAAATAGATAAAGACATACATATAACAACATATATATGGACACATATGTGTGTGTGTGCATATAATATATATATATATATATATATATATATATATATATATATATATATATATATATATATATATATATATATATATATATATATATATATATATATATATATATATATATATATATATGCAAACATATAGTACTAATTTTTAATTATGGTGGTTTCTTTTTATTTGTTATGTGATAAATTATATATAAGAATTAGAAGGTTTATGCATTACAAAATTATATATATACTAGGTTGTTTAACCCCGCGTTGCAGCGTAATCATAAATTGTATTTTTATAAATATTTTACTTTAAAATAATAAAATAATATTTGCTACTGATCGTGATCTTCACCCGAGAATCATTCTTTGCTTTTGATCTAAGTTTATAAATAGAAAAAAATGTGATTGATCAACCAACAAAATAATACAAAATTTTTCATTTTAAAAATAGTTGAGACAAAAAGCAATGTTATATTGGAATTTAGAAAAAAAAGAATGTGATCATAATGATATATTCGTTCTTTTGTATAATATAATATATCAGACGCTATAACACAAAAAGAAAAAATTATATATAACATATGATATAATATAATTAGTCAGCTGCATATCTACGTGCGTAATAAAAATAGCTTCGTTGATAACAAATTTTATATCAGAATGTAGACAAAAATAATACGATCACAATAATATATTCAAATTTTAAAAAAATATAATATATCAAAAGTTATCACAGGAAAAAATGTTATATATCATATATAAAGTAAAAAACATCACTTGTTACCTACCTGCCAGCTAGTTTACTGTTCGGTAAACAATGAAGAAGTGCGATTGATCATTCAACTAATTAACAAAAGAATTGTCATTTTAAAATAGCTAAGACGAAATACAATTTTATGTTAAATTGTAGATAAAAAGATGCGATCATAATGATATATTTGAATTTTTATAAATATAATACATCAAATGTTATAATAGAAAAACAAAACAATTATATATCATATAAAATAGAATAGTCAGCTGCATACCTGAGTGCTTAATGAAAATAGTTCCGACAGTAATAAATTTTATATCGAAATGTAGATAAAAACAATGCGATCATAATGATATATTCAAATTTTTATCAAATATAATATATCAAAAGTTATTATAGAAAAACAAAATGTTATATATATACATACATATATATATATATATATATATATATATATATATATATATATATATATATATATATATATATATATATATATATATATATAATAAAGTAATAAAATAAGTCAGCTGCTTACCTGCCTGCTTGAGCTGCCTAGCAGCGTGCTTTTACTGTTCATTGAACAGTAACACGTTTAAAAATAGTTATATTGTTAATATACACATTTATGAAATATTCTCCACCAATGACAATTTTTTTTATAAATTATAAATTTAAATTTTCATAATACACCCTCATTTTAGTGTTATCTTTTATTAGCCCTTTTATTTTAATAAATTTTCATTTAGTCATCTTTTAACGTTTATTATTACAACATTTTTTTACATACTTAAAATTACAATTTTAATTATACTTATGTTTGTAGTTGTCTTTTGAAACTATTATATTATGTTTAATTGTATAGAAAAAACTTTATTATTCAGATGCACGATACAAAATCCTAAGGAAATTGTTTTATTTTTTTAATTTTTAATTTAATGTTTTTCACAATACACCCTCATCTTAGTGTTATCTTTTATTTAGCCATTTTATTTTAATAAATTTTCATTTAATCATCATTTAACATTTATTATTACAACATTTTCTTACATGCTTAAAATTATGATTTTAATTATACTTATGTTTATAGTTGTCTTTTGAAACTATTATGTTATGTTTAATTATATAAAAAAGATTTTGTTATTCAGATGCACGATACAAAATTCCAATGAATTTTTTTTATAATTAAAATGTAACTATTTAATATTTAGATTTTTTTATTAAATATGATCATGTATAGCATCGAACATTACTAACATTGACAAACTCTAATCGATGCATTAGAGACATTACCGTTATAAATTTATTTGATTTGATCGTAAAACCAAGGTTGTCAAGATCGAGATCTTACCTAGTATCATTTTCGTCTTTGTAAGATCGGGAACGTAGGATCGGGTCGGGATCGTAAGATCCTACCACAAAATCTATAGTTAAAAAAAAAACTTCTAGGTATTTTGATTTATAATTTAAATATCATAAACTAATTACATAACACTTTAAAGAAATATTTATACATTAAATTTGAAAACATGTGTTCATGTTTTGAATGTTTACAGTAAAGTAAAAAAAGTCAATTCATCAATCCTATGATCCTACGATTCAACCAGTATCATACCTTATAAATAATTTGATCAAGATAAAATGTAAGATCGGATTAGTAAACGATCCTACGATTTACGTACGATCTTGAAATGACGGATAAAATGTAGGATCGGATCGGTAACCGATCCTACGATCCTATCATCGATCCCACAATTTAACTTATGGTCCTGCTAAATAACGATCCTGTACCGATCTTGATCGAAATCAAAAGGTAGGATCGACCGACCCTACGATCTTAATCGCGATTTTGATAAACATGCGTAAAACCAATAAATTAAATTGACAATTAAACCTAATCAATGTCAAAATTTCAAATTATGATTATGAATATTTGATTTAATAAAATTGGTTCCAATCCGATTTAATAAGACACTGTTTGTAATTGTAGCATTGCAAAATCTAGAAAACCAATGATAAGAACATACTAACAGTATCATTTGTCTTACTTCTTGAATATATATCGGCTTTTCAATTTCACTATTTGATGTTGGTTCAGTTGTGTTTCTTTGCTTGAATTATTTGAAAAGTATTTTTATGTATTTGTTTTTATATTTATTTTTGTAATTAATATTTTAGACCCGCAGCAACGCATGAGTGTTCAATAACTCGTTATCTATGAAATCTTAAAGATGATGAGTTGTTTTCTTTTTGGATGTGTGGTTTGTTGTTTCTATATAACCCGCAGTTAATTTCTTCTGTACCTAGTTGTTCCGATGTAATGTAATGTTATTTTCACAGTCACTTATACAATTTATCGGGTAATATATTTGTTTATAATAAAATGGTATATGATGTGCCGCTAGCACACCTTTTCGTTTTAATAAAAATAGGAAATAAATAAGCTAAACTAGGGGACAAATAGACAAGTACCACCTATCGTTTACTTATAATTTAAATAAGTCCGGATATCGAACACAGTGACAAAAATGAAATAAGAAAAATAGGGGTGTTATCGGGACCAAACCCGGACCGAACCGGAACGAACCCGGTTAGGACCGAACCCGAATTTGGCTAAAATCTAAACCTGAGGACCGGACCATTACTTTACAATTGGTGCTATTCGGGACCGGTACCAGTTCGGTTCGGGTATTTGGTGTACAAAAACTCAAAAACTTACTCCATTAGAAGGTTAGGGGTGTTATCGGACCGGACCGGACCGACGGTTAGGATCGAACCTGAATTTGGCTAAAATCTAAACCCCGAGGACCGGACCATTACTTTACAATCGGTGTTATTCAGGACCGGTTCAGTTCGGGTATTTGGTCCACATATAACACCCCTAAAGAAAAATATATGCCAGCTAAAGATTAGTTACAGTCGAATTGGATTTTAGTAGCGATTTGAAAACGATTAATTAAAATTTAGAACCGAAAATCTCACAACTTAATTAATACACGAAGGAAATTATCACTGATTAAAGCCATATCAAGAAATGTAATTATTTGGAATATTTTCCCCTAAACATCGGATAATGGCAGTAAGGGCAAGACTAGAATGAATGTTAAATGGATTAAATATTATTCATATAAAGATCACTCGATAAAAGGAATACATATTAATCCTAGAATTAATTCTAAATGTATGAAGATCACTCAACCACACATTTATCAAAAATTCATTTAGCAAGCAATGATCATAAATTACCAAGATCACTCAAATATAATGTTATAATCCCAAATGATAAGTTAACTAAAATATGTAGATCACTCAACCATATCAAAGTTAAACATTCAAATATTTCCAAATTACTTGGAAATATGATCTAATCGTGAAAAAAATAATCAAATGTAAGGATCTCAAAGTGGTTTATGATTAGACTCACATCCAAATCACAAACCTTAATATAATGTTTGATCAAAATAATGAATGAAATCTCATTTTGAATTTCACAATCTTAAAACTACCAACAAAGCAATAATAATCAACTTTGTTAATAATGAATGACTAAATATTGATTTACATCACATATATAAATCATCCAAGATCATACATTCATCATTTCTTCCAACATTATATAAAAATCAATTTCATGAAAAGATCAACAATATATTTATTCTAGCCACAAAAGTAACATCATCCAATGTTTAAGGTTTTTAATCTCAAATAATTACAAGAAATCACTACTCCATATTTTGGAGAGAATACATCAAGATCACAATGATAATAAAAAATTTACACATAATCAAAAGATTTGGAAATGAGTAAACTCCCCAAATGATGATCCTTGATGTAAAAATAATTGTTCCCTTTGATTTAGCCTTTAAAATAAGCAATAATCGCATTTCTCTTACTTCAAAAACGAGCAAAAGTATGTGTTTATGTGTGTGTATTTTCGTCTTCCCCTTGCTGGATTGAAGAAGAAAAGTTTTTATATCTGAGATCGAGGGGAGTCGTGTGGGTCGACTCGTCGAGTCGATGACATGTCGCATCTTCATTGGACCACCGTAACAACCTGCGCGTCCAATCAACAGAAATGACTCGACGAGTCGAAACTTTCGGGAATCTGAATATTAGTCTTTTTAACTACAACTCGACGAGTCAAGTAATACCACTCGACGACAGGTGTCTTCAGAATTCCTTCTTTTCAACAATTAAAGCTGAAAACAAAACAAAAATAAAAAATAATCAAAAATGACAATTGGGAACAATAAAAATAGCTAAATGAAGACATAAAATTAAAAGGAATAACAAAAAATGACAATTGGAAACAACATGACAAAGCAAAATGAAAAGGAATATAATAATATGAAATATTATATACATAAATATATAATTAATGTTGATATCAAGACCGTTAAGTTGACGAAGTAATGTCACAATACGCTATACAATCATCAATTCTTTGGTATATACACAGTCAACACACACACAAATAGTGGCAGATTCAAGTTTAACGGAACATCAAGCAAGCAGTAGAGGTGTTAATTTCGACCCAACCGACTTGATGGTTAAAAGGACCTGTAATAAAAAAGTAAGCTAGAATATAATTTTTTTACATTGTGAAATTCTAGAAAATAATGTGTTAAACAAATTGTTTTTTGAAATTTTTTTTGAAATTTATGTCAAAATTTTCTCTCTTAGTCGTCGATCCGTTTGCTTAAATGAAGCAAAATTGAAACCCCTAGCCAGCAGGGTGTTAATTAAACGTCAATCATATGTACGATGTATTTAAACTAATTAAACTAAATTTTAAACACTATATAAATTTTATAGAAAATAATATTAAATTTTATATTTTTGTGGTGGCAGGACCCACTAAAAGTTAATGTCCCGGACTTTTGCTGTATCCCGTGCGTAGTTGCATCACTTGGTACTAAAAATTTTGTACACAAACATGAGATCACAATGTGTATTTAAAAGATTCTAAAAATTAATTTTTACCTTAAATCGATCTTAAAAACGGTTCTATATATTTTGCCGACGATTCGATAGCGGCACCCTCTAGTGACCGTGGCTCAACCGGTGTGTGGACATGTTTGTATGTCTATGTGTAAGGCTGACCTTATATAATTAAGATTGTCCAGACGTGTCAACTGCTTAAGACTCGTAATTTCATAGAATCTCAAAATATGCAGAAAGAGACGTGGTTGAAGGCTATTCGTTTGACATTCGATGTGTAGCTGACAAATAATTAGAAAAATATCTTGCAAAAGGCCATGTGCCTAATTTTGCCGGACCGGTCCTGTAGGAGGCCACTTACCATGGAATCATTTACATAGGCAAGGAAAATATAGTTATGGATTTATCGTTCATACAATATAAATAGGTAAACATCTAAGTTTTTTCTCGATTGTAATCAATGATAAAAATTGTAATTTTAGATGATGAGAACAATAAGATCAGAAATATAGCAAATGACAGAAGAATATTAGTATCAAAATACACAAAGTGTTTTACAAGAAATAATGAGTAATTTGTTTTACTTTTCAATCAGATTTTTTGGTCTAATTTTCTAATCACAGATTATCAATCAGATTTGTATTTTTAAAAAAGCAGTGCTCTTCTATCTCACACTGGATACGAAAATATTCAGGATCGATTCTGTAACTTTGGAGGACGTTAAAATATGCGAAAAAAAATGATGTGGTATTAAGCCCGTTGTGTTTACATGTGATATGTTGATGCATGATAGATAGAATTCTCGACAAAATTCATTTAATTTGCATCCCCTACACACCCATGTAAGAAGGAACATTTTGCTGTATCATTTCAATAAAGAGTGAAACTAAAAAATAAAAAAAAAAACTAAAATAAGTATTTATTTAAAATATATTTAACATTCATCAATAATTCTTTTTGAGCTTATTACATACCAGGGATGTTCAAAAGAGGATATTTGAATTTCAGATAGTGATTGTTGCAATCAGAATCTGTATATGAAATTTCGGATGTTAGATATCAAATTATCCGAATATCCGAAAATCTAATTTTGTAAAATTAAAAAAAAACTAAAATAAGTATTTAAATATTTAAAATATAAATTCATATATTCAAATACATATAAAAATAAATATATGACAAACCAAAGGTATTCAGAGTTATTTTATTCAAAACAACAAAATACGACTAAAAAACTAATATACATAGAGTATTAATTGATAGATCATAGATGCATAATATCAAGGTAACTTCGAATAAAAACATACTCAATACATGTAAACAATTAATATCAACATTTTTTATCCGAAATTTTGGAATTTCAATATTTGAATTTGAATCTAAAATTTTAGAACTTCACTGTCTGAATCTAAATCCAAAATTTCAAATATCCGAAAATCTAGATATACGAAATTTTGAATAGTTTTGGTTCGGATTTATGAATTTCATTTCAGATGCTCGGATTCAGGTATTTGTGAATACCCGTTACATAACATCTTTCAAAGATACCATGAAATATAACATAAGTACTAAAAGTTTTTAGGGTTAATATTGAAAAAACTCTATCAAAATTTTTCATTTTCGTGATTTAGTACCTAAAGTTTTTAGTATTGTAAAAGTTCTTAAACTATTTTTGTCTTATTCAAAAATGTATATTTGACCTGTTTGACCGGTCACAAAACAAGTAACTTTAGTTTATTTTTACTTAATTAATGTTGGAAAAAACCCACCACATTTTCATATTTTAGTGATTAAGTCTCTAAATTTTTTGTTTTATCAGTTTTTGTTTACCGGCTAATTCAGTAGCCGGTCAAAAATATATACTTTTAAATAAGACAAACATAGTTTAGGGACTTTAACAATTGGATTAATGTATAGGGACTTAATTGAGAAAATCAAAAAAATTAATTGTATTTTTTAATATTAACCAAGTTTTTATTAAGAGACTTAAATTTATGGGAGAATTTCATATATATCCCTCCAAACTTTCATAATATCATATATACCCAACCTAAAATTTTAATATCATATATATCCCTCCTAAACATCATAATATCATATATACCCAATTTTAATTATTAATATCACATATACCCCTCTTAAACATCATTAATATCATATATACCCAAATTCATTAATTTAATTATTTTAAAACATTTAAAACTCATAATTAGTTAATTTAATTACCATTATACCATTACTCATTTCTTTTTTCAACTAAATTTCAAAATATCATATTTATCCAACTTAAATTAAAATATCATACCCTTATTAATAATTTTATATAATATTTTTTTTTTAAATTTTACTAAATATATTCTTCAAACTAAAACAAATTAACATTAAAAATTAAAATAAAAAAGTTGTATTATGTTTATGCTCGTTTGTAATCAAATCGTATCGTCTTATTATGTTTTCGTATATATTTTTTTTCTACAGTAATCTATATACAATTAACTGATTACATATTATGTTCTATTTTTCTTTTTCTTTTCGATCTTTATAGTTGCATCGCGTTTTGTTTTTTTATTAAGTTTAGTATATATATATATATATATATATATATATATATATATATATATATATATATATATATATATATATATATATATATATATATTTTCTAATACATTAGTTTCTAATTTTTTTTCAAGTTTGCATTCGTTTTATAACTATTGTTTATTTAGTTTACTTTTTTTAATTTTTATATTTAGTCTAGAATCTGAGTTATAACTTGTTATCCGATGTAATTAGTTGTGTATATTTTGTGTTAACTACAAGATTATATATATAATCCTATATATTTAAAGTCCAGTTTTTATAATAATTTGTTTAATAATTAGTAACTAGAAAATATTTTAATAGTAAAGGTTTTTATAAAAAACTGAATTTTTTACTAACGAAAATAACCATTTATTTATAATAAAAAAATTAATTTACTAATAATATACAAATTTCATCCGGTAAATTTAGTATTAAAATATCTTCTAGTTAATAATTATTAAACAATTTATTATAAAACTGGACTATATATATATATATATATATATATATATATATATATATATATATATATATATATATATATATATATATATATATATATATATATATATATATATATATATATATATAATCTTATCGTTAACACAAAATATACACAACTAATTACATCGGATAACAAGTTATAACTCATATAGTAGATTAAATATAAAAACTAAAAAAAAAAAGTAAACTAAATAAACAATAGTTATAAAACGAATGCAAACTTGAAAAAATTTGAAACTATTGTATTAGAAAATAAAAAATATATATTAAATTAAAAAAACAAAATGTGATACAACTATAAAATTCTAAAAGAAAAAGAAAAGAAAGAACATAATATGTAATCAGTTAATTGTATATATATTACTGTTATGAAAAAAAAAACAAATAAAAAAATATAATAAGACGAAACAATTTGATTACAAACATCAAAAACATGATACTATTTTTTTATTTTTATTTTTATTGTTAATGTTAATTTGTTTTGGTTTGAAGAATTTATTTAGTAAAGTTTACAAAAATAAATAATATAAAATTATTAAAATAGATATGATATTTTAATTTAAGTTGGATAAATATGATATTTTAAAGTTTAGTTGAAAGAAGAAATGAGTAAGGGTATAATGGTCATTAATTAATTAATTATGAGTTTTAAATGTTTTAAAATAATTAAATTAATGAATTTGGGTATATATGATATTAATGATGTTTAAGAGGGATATATGTGCTATTAAAATTAAAATTGGATATATATGATATTATGATGTTTAGGAGGAGTATATATGATATTAAAATTTTAGGTTGGGTATATATGATATTATGAAAGTTTGAAAGGGTATATATGAAATTCTCCCTAAATTAGTTATTAAAATTCTATCTCAAATGACAAGTTGGCTATAATTTGTGTATATACATAGAATTTTTAAAATTCATTATAACACAAAAGTTTGGTTGCATTAACATATTTTATTTTATTTTTTCACATTTTAAGTTAGTGCACTTCTACTAATGTAATATGTTCTGATTATATGTAACAAAAAATAATAGACTTGCATACGTATCATAAAAACCAATTTTATTCGATCAAGGGTATGTGCTTTTATAATATTATTACATGTTCTTTTAATAAAACGATTAACGTACTGGTTAGTTAAGTCGATCAGTCAGCTTTTAATTTAAAATTAAAAGATTTTATTATTTAAAAAGTTTGCTAATGATACAATCATTTTTAATAGTTTAGGTATTTTTATTTAAAATTGATAGTTTAAGTAAACATTAATTTCAAGTAAATAAAAGAAAGAAACAAAGAAACAAATATTACCGGTTGTAATCGGTTGAGAATCACAAGTCACTGTCGATAAGTGACCGGTGACCATCAGAAGTTTGCCAAAAAAATAAATTCTAACAAAAAAAACACAGATTTGAATAAAGAAATCAACAAAGTATGTGAAATTGAATAATAAAACATAGACCAGTGAAAGAATGTTCGTTGGAGACGAGGAGTTGATCAACAGATTGCAACCGAGTTATCAGGTTGTAAATCATTCATCTTTTTAAAAAGCCTCATTTTGATAAGTTTGAGGTTTTTTGTGCAATGATAAAAGTTGTGGGTTTTAATCGTAAAAATGATCCAACCTGAAAGTCTTTTGCGTAAATTTTCGAATATTAAAATGTGAAACAAGAGCAATACACCATGCATGATTCATGCCTTTATTTGGCACAATACCGGTTCGGGTTCTTTTTTCCTTTCCTTTTTTAAAATATATATTAAAATTATTCATGTTGTTGATATGTGAAAGCAACCATACCTTCCTTTCTGATTCATGCCGCTTATGCATATTATTTTAAGCTCCTTTTCTTTTCTTCTTTTTATATTATCCCCTAAAATTCTCTCATTTTGTGTTACATTTTCGTTAGAAACGAAACATTTAGGGACGTTCGGTACGGTATAACGAAATATTATGAAATTATATGAGATTTACATGTATTTTTCAGGGTCGTCACTTAGATTTTGGAGGCACTAGACAATAATCATAAAAAAAGCCATTTATGTATATTTATAAAGTTCACTAGACCATCACTTAGATTTTGTAGGCTCTGAGCAATAATTATAAAAAATGTCATTTATATATATATTTATAAAGTTCACTAATATTATAAAAATTACTATAGATTTTGGGTTAGACCAACTGATATATATACATAGGTTAACTTTGAGGCCCTACAAAAATTTGGGCCCTGTGCCATAGGCCCATAGCCCATCTTGCCCTTGGCAAGAACCGGGCCTGGTACTTTAGTTATGTGATAAGAACGTTGATTTTCATTGAAATCTAGTTTAAGATAAAATTTAATTTCTCTTCTTTCCTTCTCAACATGGAACAAGTGGGTAAAGATTTCAAATTGATTGTCTGGAAGATCCGAAGTTGATGTTGATGTCAATAACGAATGGCGTCGTAGATTGAAGAAAAGTGTTAATGAATTTTCAATAGTCAAGTGACTTTATGGACATGGATGATTCCGTTTCCATTGAAATATTCGAAACGAAGATGGGAATGATTTGGAGATTGATTTGCTGCAATAACTTCCGCAGTATATTTGGTGCAACAAGTTTCTTGCACACTTAGTTAACAAATTGGTGTTTTGACGATTGTATGCAAACGGGAACTAGATGAATGATGACGCAACAAGTTTCTGTATTTTTTAGTTGATTGTTCGTGGTGTTTCCTAAAGTTCAAATTATGATGGAATTTTACGATGTAAGTCGAACTTTAGGGGTATATATGTATTTAGTATTTAGTATTTAGTCATATATGTCATCCTTATCATTGTTGGAGATAATAAGCAAACATTTTATGATGTTTAGTCATTAATGTGATTACTTAAAGTATATGGGGTGTTAATATAAAATAGGTAGTTACTTGATAGTTATAGGTAGTTAGATGTTGGTTATTAGTTGGAAAAGTTGTGTCAATTAGGAAAGGACACAACCATTAATTGTAAAAGGTGTGATGTGAACCAACACACCCGTAGAGAAGGAAAGGATGTTTTGATTAGTGAGATTACGCTTGCTTTATCCAAATGGATTTTATCTCCCAGTACTTTCACGTATGATTGATAAATTTGAGCTGTATTGGTGTAAGACACATGAATTGATGGGTGTTGATACTGTTTTAGACCCAAGATACAAGATCAAAATGATTGAATTTTATTTTCCACTTGTATACCCTAATGATCATAAGGTTCAAATTGAGAATGT
Organism: Centrapalus pauciflorus; assembly: GCA_020465985.1. Taxonomy (NCBI): domain Eukaryota; kingdom Viridiplantae; phylum Streptophyta; class Magnoliopsida; order Asterales; family Asteraceae; genus Centrapalus; species Centrapalus pauciflorus. The sequence continues at coordinate 3,885 of JAANYP010004991.1, read as the reverse complement.
TAAAAAGCTTTGTGTTGAGTTGGTAAATGAATACCAAGAGAGAAATTCATAGTGGACGGTATACCAGGCCGAAGCCTGGGCGACTTGCCAAATCGGCACCAAGCCGGCAGGAACACCACGCCCGGGTGCTCGGCCCGCGCAAATACGCCCCCCTCGGCTTCTCCTCCCCGCACGGCCTTGGTGAAATTTTTTTTTTTACCCTTTAACAGTCAAATGACCATTTACATATTTAAAAAATTAACCCAAATTTTTTACCTTATGAATCTTTCACTCCAATACATTAAATTCTCACACCTTTCAATCTATACACTTTCAAATTTCTCTCTTTCAATCTAATTTTCATACACCTCTCAACTTTATATTTTACTCTCATTTACAATTTTATTTTTATTGTGATGGAACCGTATACTTCTTCGTCGTCATAAGTCATCATCATCTTCGGAGTTGTCGGAAGATGAATATCAACGTAACCAACGAGTCTTTGCAGCATTTTTACATGCCACCTCTGCGCAATTTAATCAACCTACACGAAGAATTGTAATTCAGAGACACCGTGCAGCTGCAAATGAACGTCTTTTGCGTGATTATTTTTAAGAAAATCCTCTCTATGGAGATGATATTTTCAGAAGGAGGTCCCGCATGCACAAAGAACTACTCCTACGAATAGTTTACAATATGGAGCAACATTTTGACCTTTTTACCTTGCGATGGGATGCTCGAGGTAGAAGAAGATTTACTGCGTTACAAAAATGCACATCTTCTATTCGACAACTCGCATATGACATGGTGCCTGATTCGTTTGACGACTCTCTATACATGTCTGAAAGAACTTCGCGTGAAAGCTTGCAAGAATTCTGTAAGGGAATTATTCAGTTGTACGGACGAAAATATTTGTGTAGACCGACTGAATCAGATGTTCATCATTTGTACGCGTCCCATGAAGCAAAACATGGATGTCGTGGAATGCTTGGCAGCATCAACTGTAAACATTGGGCATGGAGAAATTGCCCTATAGAATGGCGAGGTCAATACATGCGAGGCGATCACCAACATTCGACAGTTATGCTGGAAGCGGTTGCATCACAAAATTTATGGATTTGACATGCATTCTTTGGCGTCGCAGGTTCCAACAACGACATCAATGTGGTTAATCAATCGCCAGTATTCAACGAGGTTTTAAATGAGATCGCACCGGTTGTTCCTTTGTTATTAACGGAACACAATACAAACATGGGTACTATCTCACCGACGGGTTATACCTCGAGTAGGCGAATTTTGTGAAATCTTTTTCGTGTCCAACTGATGACAAACGAAAAGATTTAAGGCAGCATAAGAGTCGACAAGAAAATACATTGAACGAGCTTTTGGTGTACTCAAAGCTCGTTTTTCTATAATAAATAACCCCGCACGACCATGACACCCACATAAAATTAGACACATCATGTATGCTTGTGTCATATTACACACAATATGATCTTAGAAGACGAAGGCGTTGCGATAAGTCCATTTCAAGAAACCGAGCTTCCATCCCATCAACATTCCGCTTCCAATGAAGTATACCAAAATACGTTATTGGAAATTCGTAATCAGAAAACACACAATAACCTTCGATCAGATCTCGTGGAACATATTGCACTTTGCCCAAATACCAAATTTAGACGGCTAGTTTGTATTTTTATAATGTTCATTCGTAATTTTAGTTTTTATTTATTGTTATGTATTTTTTTATTTTAATTTTTAGTTATGTAATAGTTTTTAAATATTTATGAAATTAATTATTTTAGTTTTAATTGTCTTGTTAATTAAAATGAATTTATTTTAAAAAAATTAGGAAAGAGGGAAAGGTTAGAAAGATGGGTATTTCCAAGTTAGAAAGGTGGGGAAAGGTAGAGAGAGAAAAGCTGATGTGATGCTGAGGTGTACAAAAAGATGAATTTCGGAAAGGTGGGTATACCCACCACCCTCATCTGCTGTGAAAACTGAATTTGATCATTATTTAGAGGATGGAATTGAGCCACAACCTGCAAAGTTTGATGTGTTGCTTTGGTGGAAGATAAAGACGACAAAGTATCCAATTTTACAAGCTATTGCTAGAGACATATTGGCTATTCACGTTTCTACTGTGGCTTCAGACTTGGCTTTTAGTGCTAGTCGACTTCTTCCAGACACAATTGAAGCATTAATGTGTTCACAAAGTTGGGTACGAGAAGAGATGATGAAAGATGTTTTTATCAAGTTGTTTAATGCAATTGTTTTTTCTTTATTTATATTATAATGTAATATGCATGCATATGTTTTTGTTTATTTTGAAAGCAGGTGATCAATTAACGTCTGCTAACATTGCAACCGTATTTGAATATGATGATCCGGATGCTCATGGTAATTGTATAAACTTTAATTTACGAATGTTTAAGATAATATGTCAAATACTCATTGTATTATTTTTAAGCTTTATTGTAGATTCTGCTACAGTGGAGATGTTATAAAGAGATGATGGTTTGAGGAAGTGAAGTGATGGGTGTTACTACGCATGATTGAACTTTTGTATTTTCGTTTGTTATGTAGTTTATTTTAATTTTGTAATTGGTCATGTCAGAATGATACATATCATTAAGATTTACCACACTTATTTCACTATTTTATATCAATTTATTTAGCTTTTTTAAACAAAATGCCAAAAGGTGAATTTATTCGAAAACCCGTCGGGGATCCCCGAACCTCGACGGGGGCGGGGATGGGAAATTTAATCCCCGTCGGGGATGGGGATGGTGATGGTAAGTCGGGGACGGGAATTGGGGTCCCCACCCCGAACCCGTCCCATTGCCATGCCTAGTTGCATGATTAGAACATGATCCTGGGAATTATAAACCTGTGATGATTTCGGACATGGTATCAGAGCCAAAGGGATACAAACGAAGATTTAAAGACCCAATCATGTTTCAATTGCCATTCAAGAAAATGCTTTGTGTTGAAGAGAATTCGAAAATAAAGGAAGACACCCAGAAGAATGATGTTGAAGATAAGTTGTTGTATATGAAGATCTGAACGGAAACACAAGACAAGAAACTGTGTTGTTTGTATTTTTAGAAGATTGTTATGAGTTTGAAAGATGGGAGACCAATGAAAAAATGAACTAGCCACAAAAGGCTTTCATCGATGCAGACCAAAGGAGCGTGGCTCGAGTCCATAGAAGGGCCAGAAGGGATCACGAGCGTGGTTCGGTGTGGTCGAGTCCAGAGAAGGGCAAGAAGGGATCACAAGGAGTCTAGCAAGGGATGAAAGTAAATGATGGTTCAAGAAGATTAATGTAAACTAGGTCATTGAAGATGTTATAAGATCGAAAAGTTGTGAAGCAGTCACAGACGTGAAGGCGAGATGCATTTGACGTTTTGTCATGATTGGGTAAGAAGGAGAAAAGGAATTACCAGAGTACTGATCGGATCATTTTATACCGACTTTAATGTGTTTAAATGATATTATTTTATGTATAAAGTATTGGTATAATGCTACATTTAATTGTAATTTATCAATTGAAGGGTTAAAGCTTAAAAGGAGTTAAAATGAGTAAATTGTGCCTTGGAATGTTCTACTATTGATAAAACTCATTACGCATGTAGGTAATCCTCTCAAGTATAAGTCTGGCAAATTTGAGCGCAATCGGAGAACCATTATAGAAAGCCAAGCGCAGTGGGGGGCGCAGCCCTGCTCCCCAACCGAGTGCTCAATAGAACTATTTTTGTGAGGAGCGTACATTGAAGCGCAGGGCAAGCGCAGACCCAGCGCAGAGGGGGGCGCAGCCCTGCTCCCCAACCGAGTGCTCAACAGAATGATTTTTTCTACCAAAATACGCGATCGCTGACCCAAGCGCAGAGGGGGCGCAGGCCT